>CANTFL010001456.1:0-390850 GCA_947650285.1 Hyaloperonospora brassicae
CCAAGCGGCGATCGGGCAGATCGCGGGAGAGGTATCGTCGCTGAAGGCGAAACATGTGGATGTGCGCCTTAAGTTACTTTGAGACTACCCGCGTCTCGGTATTATCTCGGCGAGCTATATCAGGTCGGAGCAGATGCTCGCAGACCTCCTCACGAAGGCGCTGGACGCGACACAGCTCTCGGCACTGCGCGTACCCGTGCGGATTGGATAAGAAAAGATCAAGGACGATCAAGGGTGATCAAAGAGATCAAGGATGGAGGAGCACAAGGACAAGGACATATGCAAGCTCAAGAATTGGAACCGAGTGTAAGGGCAAGTCACGACCGAGGAGAAGTGTTGGAATGTTGGAAATGGGTGCAAGGGTACGTAAAGGCGATCGGAGTGTTCGGCCGGTGACTTGGGGTGTTATTTGGAAACATGATGTCACAAACTCGCTGTGCGCACAAGATGGACGCAGAGTGACAAGCTGGATGAGTGATTCGAGTAGGGCTAGAATGCGTGCGAAATGGATTACTGGAGCAGAGAGCTTTGGGGAGCATGGCAGAAAAGAGTGAACTAGTCAGGAAATACAACAGTATCTTATTGTTCACCTAACGCTTCCTTCTCGCAACACGCATCTTGCCAACAGAGCTGAAAGGAAAAGGCGGAAGGGGGAAATGAGTAAGCAGACCTTGTTATGATCCATGAGTCTTGCTTGCTTGCAACAGATTCATCGTGATGCTTAGCTGTGTTACGACCGACAATAATATAGACGATTTTGCTCCATCCGTTATGCTAAAAATATCCATCGATGACGTCTTATGACATTCCACGTACTTTGACTAATATGCAGGTATGAGTGTCGGCATTTGACTTATACTGAATGAACACGACCAGGATGAGTGATCATCTACTTCTGGTGATGCGTTTTCCTGATCACTGCTCACGAGGGAGGATCCTGCATGATGTGAACTGGCTGTCAAATTTGCCGCATGTGCACCAGATACAGACTTTAGTAAAGATGCGGCTAAATATTTACAGAATGTCGCATGGAGTCGGAAGCTCGAGCAGCCTACATGGATTGTGAAACGATTTGGGATACTCAACGTTTGGCATGAAGTATTGCCGGACGCTGAATGTGTATCAAACTGATCCGCCGTCGCTTATCAAGTAGTAGATGAAACATCAATGTTTTAGCACAGTGCTTGCGCGTGGACATTGTGATACGGCTGTTTGGTCTTGCACAACGTGCCTTTCAACATCTTTCTATGCCCGGTGGTAGTCGAGGCATTAGATACCCTGATACTTCCAGTCACTCCTTGCGCAATGCGACTCAGTCGGTGATAGAATCATCATCATTATCATCATGATGCGAGTGTAGTAAGTTCGCTCAAGATAAGAGAGAGAAACAGCCTGTCTATTATCCCTTAAGGCTTACAAGATTGTTAAAATATGCTCATCCTTTCTAGGACCCCAGTAGGTTGTCCGGAGCGGGAAGAGACGGTTTCCATGTGCAAAGTCCAATGTGCGACGATATCCAGGAACATTTTTGCTGCCGGTTGAAAGAAGGAGCCACCAGCTTGATTTCCGCCATGCCGTTGTGTCCTAATCGCTACAGCGCGCGATTGTCGCACAGGGATGTACCGCACTTCGGCGACACCCTGTTCCTGCGTCATGCTGTCCTCATTGTGAATACTTCGATTCCTCTAAATCCAGAGCGTGTTGACACAGACCAAGCACGCAATCCACCAGATCTGTTTCCATGTGCGGTCGATGATGTCGGCGTTGTCGAGAAAACGAGTCGTAATATCCGCTCGTGCCCGTGTAAAGAGTTCGAAGGCCTGTCTGTACAAAGCCGCTTGCTTGATGCGATGGAGGTGACCTTCGGTGACGTGCGATCGCTACCATTGGGAAACGATGTAGGTCCAGCATAATTGCGCTCTCGAGCAGTCCCAAATGATATAGGTAAGGTCTTCATGTTGCCCGCGGCAGGCGATATGTCGCTCGCACGTGGCATCTAGCTCTCGCCCCGGATAATACAAATTTAATTTATGAGTTGCACACCTGTAGCTGACCCAGATTTGACACTTCGTGAGTGCATGGCGATGCTCCCAAAGATGCGTCGGTGACTGCAACAATGGGTAGTACCCATCGTTGCGCGTGTTAGCTCTGTGTTGGAGTCTGGCGATCACAGCTGAGAAAGGGGGCCAAATGTCTTTTCGCCCTTCGAAACGGCGGACGTTTCAAAGCTTCATATTCGTGGATGTTGTTGACTGTCGAAGGAAGCCACCACGGAAACCGATGAATCCGCGGATGCGCTACAAGCACGAGTGCTCTGTTCCGTATTCGCTGTTGAATGGCGTACAGGCCCTGCACGTCTTCCGCTGGTAAGCCGTACATCTGCCGATGACCCAATGAATGCCGTTAGGAGCCTGATGGAGGGTGATGTAGGCATGATATTGCTCCCGGGGGTCGCGAAAATTGCCTCTGACAACAAACGACTAGTAGGTGTCCAAGTGAATCTTGTGACGGCTTCGGGTCCGTTCCACAGCGTAAGATACGGTGGTACACAGACTGATTCCTCGACTTGAAGTGCTGGGCAAGCCATTAGGATTGTTGTCGCCCAGCGCCCCAGCTTAAGAAGTGTGTGACTTTTACTGTGTCCCGTACATGGAAGAGGTATCATGTAATACAGACGCGACACACGCGTGATGATTAATTCCCCTAGACGATATGCCCGTATTAGCGGATAGATCTTCGTTGTAAGTGATCGCCCATTTGTATCGACGACACACGGATTCTGGTCCCGCCGATAAGTTGCCCAAAACCGTTTGTGCTCGTGAGTGTACATAGACGTGATCGTCGGAAGGTCTTCATGATGCTGGAGAAATAAGTTAATCCCTTGACGAGCGGCTACGAGGTTGGCTACGAGGCGGTGGAAGGAGCCATGTCGGTGCTTCTGGATGGTCAGCCTTTCGGATGCCGCCGGTACGATCCAAGCACTAAATTCTGCGTGTATGCCTGGTTGAGGTTTATTGGTGAGACAGCGGCGCCGAGCGTTAATTAAGATTGGCGATAGACTCCAATTGGCAGAGTCCTCGGTGTCTTGGAATTCCGTGTCGCCCACGCGTAATAATAGTGGTCGCGCTTGTGGATCAACCATTGCATGGCGTGCTTCGTATTTTGCGTGCAGATGGTGACATAAACGGAGATAAGGCCGATTCCGCCCGCGCCACGTAGATATAGGGCAGGCCCGGATTGGCCTTATGCCTGACGTCGGCCGTTGAAGTGGAATGATGCCAGACAAATTGCTTTTGGAGATTGTGCACTTCGTTCTTGGCATACTGAGGGATTCTAAATACCGCCGCAGTAAATAGTACGGCGGGAAGTATGACAGCATTGGGTAGCAGAATTCGGACGTCTACGCTGCTTAAAATAATTGTCGCTGTGGCTAGCCGCTTTCTCACATTCCGGACCCGTAAAGCCCAGTTAGCGTCAACGAGGTCTCCGGTGCCCACTTGATACCCAAGATGCCTAGTCGTATTGCCATGGTGGATGCCAGGAATCGCATTATACCCTGCGACATCCACTGCTGTATTAAGAAATATCAGCACACTCTTGGCCGGTCGAACAAACAGCCCAGAGTTCCCCGAAGCTCTGAACGATGGTCAGCACCTGCAGCAGTTGTCCCGCCGGCTAAAAAACCCGTCGAATCGTCAACAAATACCGAGAATTTTGCTCCTCGGCTGGAAATCCAGGATGTCGGAGCTCTTTGATACGTGTATTTTGTATTATTGCAATGGCTAGTACCTCCGGCACAAGTAAAAATAGCAGCGGCGTCAAGGGGAAACCCTGACGAATCCCCGTAAGTACAGGTATAGGGTAGGAAATTAGTCCGTTTACCAAGAACCGCGCTGTGAGATCGTCATGTAGACGTCTTATAACCATAACAAAGGCTTCCACGAGGCTAAAGAGACGTAAAACCTTAAATAAGAAGTCTCGTGAGACCGTGTCATATGACTTGCAAAACACCAGACGCAAGATGACTCAGCTATCCTTGATCGCTCGCTCCGGTTCAGACGATGCCTAACTGAAATATGCTATCATCATCATCACCGTCTTAGACATGTGTCTGTCATGGACAAATTCTTGTTGCGTGTCCCGAATGGCACACCAATCACGCTTGCACTCGGTGTGAGATGACCTTCGCGACAACTTTGTAACCGGTTTGTAACCAAGCGATCCGTCTGTAACCCATCGCGTCTTTTGAATCACCCCTTGTGTGTAGTGGTATTATCAAATCTCTCATAAATGAGGCGGGAGGCGTTCGTCCTTGCAATAATTCGTTACCGATTTTGACAAACGCCGGACCTAGCAGCGATCGACAGTCGGTGAGGAAGTCGTTGCTGATTTCGTATGATCGGACAGCTTTACGAAGATTAAGCGGCGCATTCGCCACGAGAACATCGTTCAGCTTGATTAAGCCCATCAAGAACGCCTAATCCTCCGCGGAGAGCATTCGATCCGCCGGCAGCGTAATAAAATCGCGCAAGGCGGTACGCATCGTTGGCGCAGAAACGGTGTGATGTTTTCGACAAAGGATCGGGCTCCATTCCGACGCAAAGCGGTTGGCGATCCTGGATCCGGGGAGAAAGGGCTGTCCGTTGATCTGTTGAAGACCGGAAATAGTTTGATCCCGTTCCCAATTAGATACCCGTTTAAACTGACATCGAAGACGCTCCAGTGTCCGCTCCAAGCGTACGCCCTGTCTGACAGATTGTGCAGTCTGTAGCTCTGCTTCAATACTCTGCTGCATTAAGCTCTGACGTGTGGGAAGATGGACCCGAGCCTGCCCCTGAGCCCGGTGCCGGTGCTGCCGCTGACGATCCCGTTGAGATTCCTGAGTCTTAATTCGCCGGATGCCAGCTGTGCAGTTAGAGACCGCTGTGTCTTAAGATCCTGATGTTACGTCCCGTCCGACCTAGGTTTGTATGAGCTCAGTCAATAGATCCGCGTGGACTCGCTCTGGTGCCGCCGAGTGGATAGGATAATGCATCAGTAAATATGTACTTCGCTGACGCCGCCTTACCCCGGTGGTATCCACGTGCAAGGTGACTTGTTGGTGGTCAGAGAGGAACACCGGCAGGCGTACTTGGACGCTCTGAATAGTTGCAGTCCAATTCTTGCGCGTGTAGAAACGATCTAGTCGGCTAGCCGTCCGCGCATTCCAGTACGTAAAAAAGTCCGTTGGCTCGATGACCTCGTCGTCCATCGCGGAACCCGCCAGGTTCGTGGCGTCCTCGAGATCTGAAGAGTTTAAAAACTTTGTTGAAGCCGGGCTCTCCGATCGCCCTGGCCGTAAGCCACCCAGTCTGTCGAGTTGGGGACTTTGAACACAACTGAAATTCCTCAATAAGTCACATCGATGTACAGTCATGGCCACTGAAGAAGATGGTTGAAAAATTGATCACGCTCCCGTCAGTCATTAGGTGCATATACGTTGACCACTAAGACTGCATTCACGACGACTGCAATGACCCGGTTGGTCCAAAGTCCGGGGTGCCATTGCAGATCAGCCTTATGGTTGGCCGGGTCAAGCATAAGGCTGACCTGCAATGGCCTCACATTTCGCCGTGCTGACACTCCAGTACGATGACTCGGTTGGGGGTAGAGAGTGATGGAGTCGTGGGCTCCCCAGATGGATCTCCATGTAGTAGAAGCCTGCAGAGCTGCACTCGCAGAGTTAATATGTGTCTCCTGCAGACCCCACACTACAGTATCGTGGTGTCGACCTTGCTGCTTCCACCCCCGCATCCATTTAATTTGATTCCTTTTCGTAAATCCCGCACATTTTGTGAGTGATACAATTCGGTGTGTGGTCGGTGGCCGTGGTGTTTGTTCGGCTTGTTCGTGGGCGAAAAAAGGCGCTGCATGGTTAGGTGCTGCGTGTAGGTATCTCGCTGCCGTCCGAGGACAGACGGCAGAAGGTACGTGTCGCGTACCGCGAGTACGCTCAAAGTAATGATTGAATATTGACCTCGTCGTATTCACGTAACATTCCGCCACCACCGTCCAAGTGCTCGTCCAGACACCTTCAGCTAGATCTGCTCCATCACCATAAAAAGAACGACATCAGTCGCAGAATGTCAACAGCGGTGTTGCCTGCGCAGCAAACATAGCAGACGCAATCTATCTGCTCATCTGTTCCGGCGGCTTGACTGTTGAGCATATGCCATGTTCTGTCCGCTATCCGACCGGTATCGTCTTTGCTCGAACGTTGATTTCCGATCGAGAACCACGAATTGTGCATAGACGACCTCCCTTACCCTGTCTGCACGCACTCCGAACTTGTCGTCTTCAACACCTTCTTCTAGTGTTGTCCCCTCGGCTTCAACCACATTCATGATTATAAGACAGCGTTTGGCATCTTTTGCTGAACAGCCACAAGATCAGTTGGTCCGACCATGTTCAAGGAAGTATCACCAACGGAACATATTGTAAGATGAATGACTGCACAGCGGCAAAGACCGCCATCGTCGTTGACATGCACTGCAGTTGCTGCTCAAATGGCTTACTCCCATACGTTCGTGGGTCTTTAACTCATCTGCATGAATCATACCATCACACTATTGCTCGCTCATATGCTATGAACAAAAGTTCAGGTGTATGGCATCGAAGTAACGCTAGGTTTCCACAGTCGACAAGTACAAACGAGTTTGAGTTTGATTTCAAAATAAGGTGCTCTCACAACATATATTCGTCTGCTCTGCAATGATCTTCTCCTTCTCCTCAAGTTGGACGAATGTGACCAAGTGGCTATTGTTTTCTATTTGTAGTGTCCATTCGCAGTAGATTTCAACTCTGACTGCAGCTTATAGGTTCAGGCGCAGAGTCTTGCCCACATTGTTCCGGCGCGGCTGCTTCGTCACAGTAATTTGTACGGGATGGAACGCCTTCGATTCAGAAGTGACCGAGTCGGATCGGGCAACACACTTGGCGTGAGTAGGAGCACTGCTCTCCGTTTGCAAACACAAGGCTTCGCTGGTATTGGAGTAGCTCATGCAGCGGCAGTGCGATGTGCAAACATTGCCGTGTTGAAAACACTCGCAGTGCTGCTTCTTGCACTTGGACTTCTTGCAGAGACACCTGCGCAAGGCCACTGCGTTACTCTTCTATAGTCAAAGAAGATGAGCGAAGTTAGTTGCAAGCACACTCTTTGACCAATGCAAACGGAACGGTAGCAACAATAACGGCATTCACATCGCACCTGCGGCAACAGGTGAAGGAATCCTGTGGTGGTTCCATCTCGAGGCATCGACACCAAGGAAAACGCGTGTGGGTTCTTGATCAAGTACTTGCGAATGGCGTCCACACGTTCCCCTTTGTGCACCTGGATGTTCTTGCAATCGTCACAGGCACATCCAGCGTGACAGAATCCTCGAGAGCTAAAGCACGTACAGCATATCTTGAGGCAGCCAGTCTTGCATCCACAACTATAGGACGACGCAACACTCGAGGTCTGGATCTCCTGCGCGTGCCGTAGCGCAAGACGTTGTCGCTTGCTTTCTCTTGTCTGCTCTGACTCCTGATCCAAGTACGTTATGGCTTGCTGTTGCTGCAAATGCCTTGAGCTTATGAGTTGTAATACTCGATTACCATGAACAGTACCAGCAGCTGTCTTGACGTACGCATCATCCACGCTTCGTGAACGCTTGAGCGAAGCTTGAGCACTGACTGATCCTGTCTGGAGATGCTTGGAATGTGACAATTTGAGCACTTTGGCAGCTTCCGGATCCGTGAGAGACACTGGCAGCGTACAACTGAAGCCATAGCGCTTCTCCAACAAGGCGAGCATCATGTCCATCCAGGCCAAGTTCTCGCTCTCCTGGAGCTCCGAGTGGCGGGGGTTGGAACCTTTCAAAAGTGTCACAGCATCTGCCCATGACGCAACACCATTGTGACGGTCTGTCAGGAGCTCTTTCCCGGCGAAAGGTGCGTCGAGAATCGATCGTGACGCTTTCTCGTGCGAGTTTGCAGCTTCTACCGGGTCCTTTGTACCAAAAGAAGCATCCTCCGATTGTCCACGTCTTTCCGAGTCCATTCCTCGTGCAATGCAGTTGCTATCAATGCTATGGAGAGCGCGACGTGGCGTGAAAAGGGCAGCAGTACTAAAGCTTGATGCGCTGTGACGGTTGACTGCTCGTTTTGGCGCGATGCGAAGCGACTTGGCAGTAAGTCGGACATCGTCGGGATCTCTATTCTCTCGCGCATCAAGTGAGGGGTCTATCAGTATGCTTCGATCACGAAGGCCGCCGTGACGATCCATTGTTTGCGCGCCGTGAGGGGTTTCGACAAGTGTCTCAACTCGTTGTTGGCGCGATAAAATCGTATTCGAACATGCACTTGCCGCGAACACAGCCTCGCGTTGCGATTGGCTGAAAAGAAACCACCGGTGACACACACTAAAACAGAGTCTTTGTATCCACCACACATGGCTACAGCCCAAGCCAAAACAGCGCTTCGTATCGCTCGCAATGGCTACAGCGTCAGGCCATCCATGCAAGTGACGACGCATCACGACCGCTTCCGCTGTGCTTCTCCTGTTTTCATTCGTCCCGATCTTTACTGATCGGCTTCCTGCTATGACTTGTCACGCAGCGATTGCTGCATTGCGCAGACGCAGTCGCTTCCTCGTGTTCTCCCGCACGGCGTTCTGCAACAAGTCGTAAATCTGGTTACAGCCCTCGGTCGCGACTTCCATGAGGCTCTCAAACAGCTCGAGCGGCAGCTTGCACTCCATCTGCAGCAAGTTCAGCTTTTGCGACCGAGGGTTGAGCGCAACCACCATCTGCGGCGCACGCGCCACTTCCTCTGCGTAGCTCAAGTCTACAATGCAGCACCCCATATGCATCGTCCATCAGAAATACAAGGGCCCACTACCGACCACCCAACCGACCAAGCTCACAACCTTCCGACCAACTACTCAACACGCTAACAACCCATTCAAATAGTCAGCGACTACTTCGTCACGTACCACAGAGCATCGTCTGCTGCAAATACCCAGCCGATGACGCCACGACAAAGTCATTGAGCGCGATCCCCGCATCGATCAGCGCCAATGTAATGGCATTGATACTGGCCGACAGCTCACCGCCGTCAGCATGCAGCACCTGGACGAAAATGTCAATCTGCGAGCGAGCGTACAGCTGCGTCTGGATACAGGCTTCAAAGATCTGCTTGACGGCCAGCGACATCTCGAGCTTCCGACGGTCGCTGCTGCGCTGGGCCTTGCGCTCCGACGTGGCAAAAGCCGCTTGCGTGAACTCGCAGTTCACCACTGCCCGTGGCTGCGTGTTGCCCACTGCATCTCCTGCGCCGGTGCCGACAACGGCCGCGCCGCCGCCGCCGCTGCTGCTGCTCATGGACGCAGCGCGGAGCTCTCGCGGGCCGTAGACCACTGCGACGACCTTTGTGTTGCCTTGTTCATAGTACGACGAGCCGTCGACGCGCGAGAAGAGGCCGAAACGCGTGCGGATGCGGCGTACTTCGTGGCTGCGACGTCCGTCGGCGCGGAGACCGGCCACGGAGATGAACTCGCCGCCGGAGAGGCCGCCCAAGACGCTCGCGGTTCCTGCCTTCGCTGCCATGAGCAAAGCGACTTGCGTGGTGCAGGCGATCGACCTAAGATAGAGACTACTGCGAGGGAGGGCGTAGTATGCGCCACGAGAGGGGGTATGGGAAAAAAAGGGGCACGAATCGTGGGTCCGTCGACGGGATGGCTGCGCGCTGTGAAGTAGCCGATGCAGCAGGAAAGCGTGGACCACGTGATGAAGTGTGGGCCCGGGCGGACTGGTTTTGTGTCGGACACTGACAAAAGTCTTGGCACGTAACACGACAGTCGGTCGTGTGTCTTAGAAACGGGCAATCGAGCCGAAGAACTGGTCCACGCCGTTTCTATCCAGTGGTGGGAAGTGAAGAACAGGACTCATTTGACGTTAGCCGATATGGAGGCAGCAAAGAGCTTTTGAGCCCGTCAGAAAGGCAGTGAAAGAGCGCAGCCGTGCGACCGTCATACACGGACGACCGGCACATGAAGGGAGAAGAACCAACGACGCGTTGTTCTTTTTCGCGGGCACCCGTCGGGACGTGGCATTGGCGCAAGTAGAGACGACACGAGGAGGCGCCTCGCGCAGCCTCTTGCGTGCCACAGTGTCTGAAGAAGGAGCGTCTGACCGCATTGACCTCTTCGTCGATCGAGTCCCCAAAAGCTGCGTGCGAACACGTGATCGATAAAGAATATCACAAAGCCATCCAATTCGACAGACAATCAATCAGACAGTGCTCTGTATCTCTCTATCCACAACGAGTGCGTCTAGGGACCATCTGTGCGCATACAACCAGTCCGTGTGCCTGGACGACCAGCCAGAGCCTTGAGGCAACAACATGTCGGTCCGTCCTCCTCCTGGTAGAACCACACCCACCACAGCGTCACCGTTCCCATCACCCGGTACTAAAGTCCTCCACTAGAACCTCCTCCACTAAATCCTCCTCCTCCTCTCGCTCTCGCTCTCTCTCTGTCTCTCTCCTCATCTCGGCAGGCGCCCGCCTTTACTTGCTCCCACCGAGCAGCATCTCCTTGGCCTGATTAATCTTTGTCGCGAGGAACGTCGAGCCGCCCGTATCCGGATGGTTCAGAATCAACAGCTTCCGATGCGCGTTGCGGATCCGCTCCGTCGACGCGCTCTCCCGCACGCCCAAAATGAGCGCCGCCTCGCGCCGCGTCATCTTCTCTTCAAACGGCCCGTCGTAAAAGTTCCGGTACTTCCACGACCGCCCCTTGTCGCTCTTGGGCCGGCTCTTGTACGCGTCGTAGAGCTGGAGCGCGTACCTCGCACTTAACGCGGCACCTGCGACGCCCAGACCGCCAATGAGGCCCGCGTTGCCACGTGGGGCAGACGCGTGCAGCGCGCGGACCCCCAGCGGCTGTCGCGTTGGAGCGCACAGCAGACCGAGCGAAGCGGCGGCCGGCAGCGGCCACGGGGCCGTCGGAACGCACCGCGCGAGTCGTCGGATCAGAGCCATTCAGCGCGCGCGGACAATGAGATCCCGTGGGTCGGACTGGATGCGGACATTGGTGTGCACCACACAAAGTCCACACGAAACACGATGGGCCGCGTCGACGTCGTCGTCTGCGACGGCCGTCGGGCCCCACACGGGCCGCACATGGATTCGATGGAACGATCGTCGCTTTCGTCTTTCAAGAAGAACGCTGCCGAAGTGCCGCGGCGGTCTCGGAACAGACGCTGATGTCGGACGTTGCTGAAACGCCTGCTTTTTCTTGAAGATGTCTAACGCTTTTCAAGGCCATCAGATATGCGATTCGATTCGATTGCACAGGTCGTTCGACACGCGACCCAGGGACGCGACCCGGTCGGGAAAAGCCGGTTTATTCGAATTCAGAGGGTTCGAGACGATACACGGAGTCGGCCGTGAAAAAAGCAGGATCACTGGCCAGCAGTCAGCACGTGGTCGCCTCGTCCAGCTCCGGTCGCGCCACTTCCGACCTCCTGCCGACGGGAGCAGCCGACCCGGAAACACGCCGTCATCCGACCCCACTACCGCTTTCACCACTCCGCCACCATCTCGAGCGGCTGCGGATCAATCAATCGATTAATTGATCCATCGACCCATCGACCCATCGACCGACCGATCCATCGACTGATCCATCGACTGATCGACCGATCGACTGATCCCTCCGTCATGGCCACTCCTCAGCTCTTTCGAGTCCGCCGACAGCTCAGTGTCGCGCTCTATGGCGAAGTCCTCGAGTGCGAACTCCCGGGCCACGACCAGCTCGTGGCCGTCAAGTGCATCTCGCTCGCTCGAGCCGCTGACCGCCGAAGTCACGTCCACGCGACGCGCGAGATCGACAACCCCCTGCAAGAACAGCGGGTCGCTGCTCTGCTCGAAGCCAAAGGCGGACACCGCAACGTCGTGCAGTCGTACTTTCACTTTGTCCAGGACCGGAGCCTCTACCTCGTGAACGAGCTCTGCACGGGCGGCGACTTGCACGCGTTCGTGGCCGAGCGACTCGACGCCGCGACGTTTCTCGACGAACACGAAGTGCTGCCTCTGATGCAGCAGGTGCTGGCCGGCGTGCACTACTTGCACGCGACACTTGGCGTCGCCCATCGAGACCTGTCGCTCGAGAACGTCTTGCTCAGTCGTGGCGTGTGCAAGATCACGGACTTTGGCCTGTCGACGGACGCCCGGCGGCTGTGCGACGGGGGCCAAGTGGGCAAGGAGTTCTACATGGCGCCTGAAGTCGTTGCAGGGGACCGATACGACCCAACGCTGGCTGACGTGTGGTCGCTCGGAATCGTGTGGTTTGTTCTGCTGACGGGGTCGCCCCTGCTGTCGCTTGCCTCGCCTTCGGTAAAAGGGTTCAAGGCATTGGCACAGTGCGGCGTCGGTGCAGTGATCAGGTCCTGGGGCTATGCCGACCGCATTTCGAGAGACACGATCGCGGTACTGGAAAAGATGCTGGAGGTTGACCCGCAACAGCGCATGTCACTTGACCAGGTGTTAGCGTATCCGATGTTCAACCACGTCGCTGACGTGAAGCTGTCGTAGTTGGGTGCACTTAGAGAAGAACGTGACGTGGCGCGTGTTAAGCGTATACAAATAATTATGACTCGCATGAAATGACGTATGACCCTGTCACGAAAAGAGTCGAGGGGCTACTTCCTTCCTCAAAAGCTCGTGCACGTGCTATCGATCGATTGAGCACATCAGACGGACTTACTCTCATCAAGACGCTAAGGCCTCTCTGTCCCCAGTCGGTCGCTCGATCGCAGTGTTCGCAGCAGGAGACTGCCTCAATTCTTGCTCTCGTCGGTTCAGAAGATCTACTGACGCTGATTTCTGATACAGATGGTCAATACCGTACAGCTGCCCGACATCGCTCAAGTTCAACGATCGTGGCCTCCTCACGACGTGCGTGGTGGCGTATCCCGAGATCAACTGACAAGCACGTGTGGCGTCACCTATGGATATTGTAAACCTCCTTCGACTCGTGTGCAAGTCCCTGCCTCGAGTCTAGACGAGCTCTCGTTTGATCAACCGGGCAATCGTACTGAGCTGGACGTTGCTCGTCCCGCCGTAAATGGTGCCAACCTTGCAGTCCCGGTAGAACTTTTCGGCCAGGAACTGTTTCGAGAACCCGACGCCGCCCAGCATCTCGATACATCGCGAGGATACCCGCTCCGCCACGCGCGACGCGTGCAGCTTGGCCATGCAGGAAGCCTGGACAAACTCGAGCCCTGCGTCCTTGAGCCGAGCAGCATTGTACACGAGGAGGCGAGCGCTTGTAAGTTCCAGCGCCAGTTCCGCGTACTGGTGCTGCATGGCCTGGAAGTCCCCAATCGCGCGTCCAAACTGTTTCCGCTCAAACAGATACGGCATCGCGTGGCGGTACGCGCCTTCGGCAATGCCCAGCTGCTGAGCGGCAATGCCGATGCGGCCTTCGTTCAGCTGACCAATGGCAATAGCGTAGCCCTGGCCCACGTTGCCCAGCACGTTCTCACGCGGAACCTTAACGTCTTCGAGGATCACGGAGCACGTCGACGACGCGTTCAGTCCGAGCTTCTTCTCTGGCGGCCCAAACGATAGGCCCGGCATGCCTCGCTCCACGACAAAGCACGTGATGCCCTTGTAGCCCAACGACGAGTCCACTGTGGCCATGACAAGGAAGACGTCGGCGTGCGCGACGTTGGAGATCCACATCTTCTCGCCGTTGAGCGTATAATAGCTGCCATCCGCAGCCGCGTCCGCTTTGGTCTTGAGCGCAAACGCGTCGCTCCCGGCGTCCGGCTCGGTCAGGCAAAAGCTGCCGACCGTGTCCCGCGACAGACGAGGCAGGTACGCTTCGCGCTGGGCGTCCGAGCCGTAGCGCCAGAACACGTTGCTCACGACTGTGTTCTGGAGGTCACAGAGCAGTCCCACGCTCGCGTCGGCGCGCGAGAGCTCTTCGATCGTCAAGATGAGGCTCATGAACGACGCCTCGACGCCGCCATAGGCCGCCGGGATCTGCACAGCCAGCAGCTGTGATTGGCAGAAACAAACACAACTTAATCCGAGGCGCTCCATACTTCAAGCAGCTGAGCCAATCCACGCACCCCATTGTCAAACAGGCCGCGGATCACCGCCGGCGTCATTGCGCCTGTCTCGTCCATGTGGCGCGCGTTCGGCTCGATCACGTCGGCTGCAAAGCGCGCGACAGAGTCTTTGAACATCTGCTCGTCGGCCGTCAAGACCGTGAGCGGCATGGGCGCGAGCGATTCGCTCGAGGAGCTCATCGAGCGACAAGTAGTGCTGCGCGTCGCTTGTGAAGCTGCTGCTGCGGCTGCTGCGGGTGCAGCGGTTGTTGAGGCCATGCGGCGCGGGGTCCGAATCATTCGACAGCGGCGGAGCATTTTGTCGGACGGCTTGTGGGTCGTTCGATGCAAATTCAGGAATGATGAGCAATGAGGGCAGTGGCACGGAAACAAAGTGCTTTGTTGTAGGTTCGGCGGACGTCGCGTAAAAAGCAGAGGAAAAAACACGCGATTGGGGCTTGCGAGTCCTGCACGGGTGGACCAACTTCAAGTAGCTGCATCAAATCCACGTCCTTTGATGCAGGACGAGCGCTGAAATGCCGATAGAAACGGGGTGGGCGCAACCCTACCTACAGACAGACCTACAGACCTACCTACAGACAGATAGACCTACCTACAGACAGACATACGGACCTACCTACAGACAGACATACCTACCTACATCACCCGGCGATTTGCATGGCGGATCAAGCAGAGATGATCAGACCAATGCACTTTGTCGTATCGCATCGCACAGAGTCAATCAGTCGATCAGTTAACTCCCTGCAACGACTTCAGGCGCCATGTAGAACTCCTTGCCCACTTGGCCCCCGTCGCACAGCCGCCGGGCGTCCGTCGACAGGCCAAAGTCCGTGATCTTGCACACGCCACGACATAGCAGGACGTTCTCGAGCGACAGGTCTCGATGGGCGACTGCACGACGTTGCGGTGTCCGCCTTTGGCTTCGAGCAGAGCAGCGACCCGCTGTTCTTGCAGGGGGTTGTCGATCTCGCGCGGCGCGTGGACCAGCAGCTGACCGTATACTTCGACGGTCAGCTGCTGGCGCGTAGCAGTTCGTCGGACAATCGCTGCTGTTTGAAGAGATGGGAACGATTGTGACCCGAACGTCAACTGCAACACGTTCATGCAAACAGCGCCTTGCAAATGGTTCCCGTTGTTCGTCAGACACACTCCAACTGTGATTCTCACTGTGCCACTCGAGTCCGTCTTCTTGTTAGCTCTTCGTCTTGTTGGTTCGCCGTCTGTGACCGACGTCTTTCGTCGCAATCGCCAGAGCAGGTGGGGACTCCATTTCGAGTTTACTGTTCGCGTAATCCATTGGGGCGATGCGTTGGCTGGAAGCGTCGCGGAGGATACGAGCAGAGGTCAGACGGCGAAGAACTGACCGAGTTGTCTGCACATCCACAGCGTCGCTCCATGCAGTGGGTGAGGTGAGTCACGCGTTCCGCCAGTGGGTTGTTCGCCACTCGACATTCTCGAGGGGAGTTGGGTGGTGTTCCAGCGACATCGTCTGCACGCGTTGGCAGCCGATGAAGAGACAGTCGGCGCCTCTTCTTCTTTTCCTTCGTCTCAAGATGCGATCAAGTGGGTCGGCTACGACGGCTGTGCGCCGGCGAAGGGCAGACGTGTCGAGACGACGGAACGACTCTGCCTCAAGTGCATCGTCGTCTAGCGTTACTGTCTCTGTTCCTCTCGTACGAAGCGCTGTCTCGCCTGGTAGCGTGTCACAGGATGAGGAAAGAGCAGTGCAGAGGACAGCGAGTGCGCTACGACCGCCACGCGACGTCCTTTCAACTGCACGACTCCGTCCCTGAACACGACTCCGTCCCTGAACACGAGTCTTTGCATCATCGATTGCAGCTCTGCTGCCTCGAGCCACAGACACTGCCAGCGCAGGACGTCGTCGATCAATGAGCAACGAGACAAAGAGCACAGAGTGGAAAGAGGAACTGCGTTGGTGGCCGCGATTGCATTATTCAGTGCGATTAAATATCTACGTGCTCGCTCGGCACGAGAGCTCCGTCGTGCGCGTTCGTTCCGCGCAGGACAGGCACAACCAGCTCGGGCGCCTGGTCGGCCGGCTCGACTAATAGTAGCAGTACGCGCCATCCGGGACCGCAATGCGGTTCATTGGCGGCGCGACGTCCGCGCGGCCGCGTTTCAGCATCGGCTCGTCGTCGCTGGCAAACGTGCTCCGTGTCCGCGTTCGATTGGCTTTGGGAGGGAGCGGAGGCGCGGGGGCCATCCCGGCAGGCGGTGGCGGTGCGTTCCACGCCGTGGCACTGGGGCCGCCCATGTTCCACAAGTAGTAGCCGTCAAAGGAGGTCGCGCCTGGTAGTTTCGGAGAGGCCCCGGGGAGGCCTTCAAACAGACTCTGACCGTCGTGGCGGGCGGCGGCGGGCGTGCTGCCCGGTATCGGCTGTGCGTCGTCGTCCTCGACCAATAGTCGCAGCAACTCTTGCATCATTGCCAGTTCCTCGGCGTTGAAGCCGGCAAAGAGCTCCATGTCAATGGGGGCAGCAACTGTACACTGCGACGACTGCGACGCTCGACTTCGGTCCGAACTGCAGAAAGTGGGAATGAGAGCTCGAACCGAAGACGTGTGTTTGCTGCCGGAGCAAAACCACGTCGTCTCCTCCTCCCCATCCACAAGAGGCCAACGAAGAGGCGTTGGCTTGTCCGACAAGGGCTGCGCGGTGACCAAAAAAGCAGCAAGACAGGTGGTCCCAGACCCACAAATCGTGCGGATCAGAGCTTTCGGTCGCGTGCGGGTAGCGTGTCGAGGCTCGACGTGTATCCTCTGAGCTGCGGCCAGCCAGACCTTACAACGCGGCAACATCGACTTGATATCGTCCTGTCGACACGGACAGAAGCGAGGTTCAGTCCATTGCAACGTCTCTTCTCGTCCCCTCGAGGTCGAGGATTCGATTGCAGCACTGACAGCTTCAGGTCGATCGACCGCGCCACACGGCTGCTGGCCACGCTCTCGAGGGCTCCAGCAGCACAAAGTCGTTTCGTTGTGCCGTGATGGGGTCGTTCGGTCCATGATATCCACTCTTGTCTTTGCGACAGGGCTATCTACGCTGCGTCAGTCGTCATGGCCCGTCCGTCCGTCCGCAGTACCGGGTGGTGGCTCGATGATGACCAACTGGTCAACATGAACGACAGGAATACCACTCCAGCTTGATGGCCTTCCGAATCTAGAAGAACACCAAGTTCGCCGTCAACTTGACTCGTACGGCGGGATCAACATGCACGAGCTGCAAGGCTTAGGAGTCGCCGCGTTTCGAGCCGAGATCCGAGTGTCGACTCTCCTGCCTGTAGGAGCTAGAAAAGGAGGCGCATCTCAATGGCACGTACGGTATTCTTGCACAAGTCGACACCTTATCACCACTGCCGTTCAACAGCAGCAGCAGGTCGTGCGTGCGTTCAGTGTCGACGATATCAGGCATCCACTCATCGTCCAGGCGAAGGGCCTTGACAACGAGTTCAAGGATTGTCGAGCGCCCATCGAGTAAAAGCGTTCACGAACTCGAGTTGCCGAGAAACAGACGGTGGGTTCGGAGCGGATCCCGATGCTACCGTTGCTGCTTCTTTGCGACGCTAGACAAGACCACCGCTCTACTCTTTTACATCTCGCAGAAACGGCGGAAGCGTAGATAGAAGTTGCCATGCAGTGTCGCGGGCTGCTGGAACCAGCGGGCGTGAGAATATGTCGCTTGGTGTACATATTCGCAGCGTCGATGACTAGCGTAGTCGGGTTTGGCCTATTCGTTCGTTGGCTGTCCAGCCTCTTGTTCTTTCGGATGGTAAAGTCATACAATTGGCGTTCCAAGCAGAGGAACTATCCACTCATCCGTGCGCCATTGCCGGGGACGCTTCGCAGCGACGAACGACGAGGCATCTGACGAGGCTCTTGAAGTTACCAGCGGTTCCGACGTGGCGATGGAAAGTGTCTATTGAACAGAAAACTTCCGTACACCACCCACCATCTGCCTTCCGTCGGCAGGCACCTGCGATGTCATTTGCGCATGTCTTTCGAATGTCCATGTCGTCCCCCGGGATGCGCGGACAAGTCACGTGGCGCGGAGGTTAACTGCTCAGGACTTGGCAGAAGGACGCAAGGATAGCGGTGCGCTCAAGCGGCCATGGTCGCTGTAGCACGATCCCATCGCACAAGTCTGTGCATGCAACTATCCTTCAGAGTCTAAGCTGCGCAAAGCTACACATCTACTTTCGGCGAGTGCGTTGACTACTTTGAGACCGACAAGCTCGTTGTCATCAACTTGCTGTGCACGTCGCAGGACCTTTGCACCGGAACGTCGACGTGGACGAACGTTTGCGGTTGACGTCGTTGCCCTACTCGTTTCCAGCTGGTCTTGCTACTGGCCAATGCGTGCAACAGAGCGTGAAGATGCGACCGAGAACACGACTGCAGTACTGGACAGCGAGTTGTCGTTCAGCAAAGCACGCGAAACTTTGGCAAGACAAAACAAGATAGACGCGCGTACGTACGTACGTGGACAAGCAAAGCTATCTCTCGGCTCCTCACTATCTGCGGCACGACGACGACGACGACTGACCTTTCGGTGCGTGACTAGCGGCACTGTTGT
Source organism: Hyaloperonospora brassicae (assembly GCA_947650285.1). Classification (NCBI taxonomy): domain Eukaryota; phylum Oomycota; class Peronosporomycetes; order Peronosporales; family Peronosporaceae; genus Hyaloperonospora; species Hyaloperonospora brassicae. Next base: position 18,749 of record CANTFL010001456.1, read on the forward strand.
TGGTCACAACTGGCCGCACGAGGAGCACTATGTTACGGGTAGTGGGGTAAGGGGGCAAGGAAGGACCTGCGATAGTTTTCGGATATTCTACTCAGCATTTGCTTGTTCTCGAGAACTCTAGTGCAGTCTGAGGTCTGTTTGCGTCGAACGAGCGAACGCTGTGCTTGCCGCTTTCTCTCATGTGTGGCAAGGAATACGTCGTATCAGAGCGGTGCTGTTGCGTCGAGCATCTGCGCTATGCTGGACTGTTGTCGCGTACTTGAGGAAAGACCTGGCCACCTCTCGTCTGGCTTTCTCGAGTGCATCCAGAAGTAATGAAGCACGACAGCAACAGCAGTCGAGTCATCTTCGGGCAAGTGCTTTTTGTCTTGTACTGCGGTGACCTTGCAACACCACAGCCTCGTGAGTTTGTAAATGATGCGGTGAGACGTGTGAGACGTCCCACGAGTTCTTGTGCCTGACAAGTGCACGACCTCGAACCATTCGAGCGCGACATCGCGTAGCCGTGCCAGTGCTTTGCAAAGACATGTCGACCATCGATTGAACGTTCTCCGCATGCGCAAGCTGTCTGGAGCTTCACAAGCGAGATGAGCAACACCAATGTCTGTAGAAAACCCGGTGGCTGTACGTGGCTCACCGCGTCGTGCGGGACTCCTATCCGGCTATCCAGCGCTTGTCTATCACAAGTATCGACAAGCGACGACGCGCTCCTCGTCGTTACCCCTCTCGACGAGACGCTCCAACGCTCGACGTACAGGCATCTACAGTACATCATCGTCTTCTGACGCTCACTAAGAAGCCGGCAATGTCGGCTATGATTACGCTGGAAGGCCGCACGACTGATGCAGTCGTCATCATAAGCATCGCCAAGTCTACGGGTCTGGTGGATTCTTGCGCTGCGTGCACTTGATAGCAGAAACACACCTTTGCTTGAGAGGTCGAGGTATCGTACAAAGATTCATTAAGACATCATGGTATGTCGCGATTGTACGGGGACAGTGTTCTGGTTATCAACCAACTCCGGAGTAATCGCTCCCCTCTCGAGCCGCACCTCACCGCATTGTACCGAAAAGCGCGAGCTCTTGCTGACGATGTCTCCGCCGCTAGCTGGGCTCTCCATATCCGCGAATATAATAGGACGGCTGACCTTGAAGCGAGCATTGCGATGCATGCCAAGGCAACTCTTCAGGTTCACACACACACACCTATAGACGCACTGTTTCGGACATCACACGTCACATCCAGCACGACGTCAATCACTGGCTCGAGACATCGGCCGATTTCGACAGTGGATCGACGCCTTGCAACAAGCAGACTGTCCGCGAGCGGGCATTGCCAGCACAACAAATGATGGCCAGGCGAACTGCTCTTCGCGCGGTGCGCCCTCATGCACCATAGATAGCAACCCCGGACAGTTAACTCTCTCTGGCACGGGCATTGTTGGTCGATCACGTTCCTCAATATACCTCACCTTCAACAACGACATGTCGCGATTGTACAGAGGACGGCACACGTACAGCTTTATCGTAGCGCTGACCGCGCGTAGAATGGACGTGGGACTTGTCGACGCCACTGGCCGTGCGAACGAGTGGTCAAAGTGGCGGTACCTGTAAGGGATCGCTACAGCATGTGACACGGCTCAGTCCGCGGCTTACCGCACTCCACGGCCTCTTCCCATTCCATGAACACGAGCTCCGTATACAACTCAAAGGCTTCGCTAACTACGTTGTTGTAGAATACATATACACATATGTGCACCATATCATGAACGCATTGTCGCCCTCTGGGCATCTTAGCAATACTTTGTCGCTGCCAACTTCATGGCCGGCACTCGGTTCACTCTGAACGTATTGCGACGCGTGCGCACGTACCATCGTCCGCTGCTTTCGTCTTGGTCGAAGTGCGCCGTCGACGATCGAGCCATTGTGTCGTCTGTATTGCAGCTCAAAAGACGTTACGGTACGAATGAGACGAGCGCGCGACGCAGGACCGGCGTCTCAGTCCCTCTACAGTACGTGCTCGCGACTGGGACTTCGCATCGCGCGTTGCGTAAGCCCAATGACGCCTGTCTGGCTGTCCGGGAAATCGATCTAGCACGAGGCGCGATCCACACACGGGCCAAATAGCCTCAAGGTAGCGGCGGTCGAACGAAGGCGACGTGTGGGCCACTTGATGCCACGAGGACGTCGCTACCGTGTGCAGCATCGGGTCAAGCGAGACCCGACACACTGACTCTACGACGATACACCAACAGAGAGTGGCCTTTTGCCTCCATTGGTATCGGGGGAGGGAAGCGGTGCCGGAGGAGCGCAAGTTCCGAAGAACGCCATGAAGTCAGCAGCACAAACAAATGCACAAATGAACAAACACACAAAGGTACGCAGAATACGACGAGTGCGACGAGTCGCGCCTGCAAGTGCTGCAACGTCGAGCACCACGTGCTGACGATTGTCATGCGATCGCATTAGACCCTTCGTGTTGCGACAGAGTCACAGACAGACAGACAGACAGACAGACAGAATTGGCAAACAGAGATCGATAGATAGGCAGATAGACACAATGATCGATAGATAGATAGATAGATCGATCGATCGACAGATAGATAGATCGACAGCGGGATAGACTGACAGACGTGGAATAAGAAGCGCGCGAGGAACAGAGAGCGCAGCGTGGCCGCTCTTCGCCCGGCCAGCGAGCCGACGTCATCGCGCGATGATTACTATCCGTCGCCTCTCCGCCGAACGGACCACAAGCAAAACCCACGCGTTTCGACCGACAGAGCCCCACCAGTGCTCTTCCGAACGTGTCGGTTGTCTCAGCTCCAGCGCGGACCACCAGACTGGCCGTCGCGATCGAACAGCGTGGGGCGGGCAGACGACCCACTTGGTCGCCCGCCAAGCCGACGGCCGTTCAAATCGCATGCTCCCCGGCCCAGATTTTCAGGCTGCAGCGAATAGGGAAACGCCGTCGCTGGCCGTTTCGTCCCGACGTGTCGCACGAACGAGCGCCGCCCGCACGTGTCTACTGCGGCCGCAGTGTCCGAAGATGCAAAAGCAGAGGACGGAAAACCAGCAGCAGCAGCAGTAGCAGTAGTACGAGTCGTTGTAGTAGCAGTAGTACGAGTCGTTGTAGTAGCAGTAGTAGTAGTAGCGTTTGTCGTAGTATTTGTAGTAGCCGTTACAAGTACTACTTTTGGTGCATTCTGCGCTTTGGCGACAAAATGGCTTATGTGCTGCGGCGCTCCTATATACGCACAAAAAGGGACAAGAACGCGCCTGTGCGTGCCGGTTGTCCCGACGTGCTCACTTGCCATTGTGCTCTCTCGTCCCGAGTTCCGTGTCGTGTCTTTCGAATTCCAGCGCCGCGTCCAGACATACATATTGACATACAAACATAGAGGCATACATACCCATCGCTGGTCGGGTTGCGCTCGACAGGAACGAGGAGATCGCTTCCCTTTCATCGTCAGTCTGTCGTTCTCGCTCGTTTTGAAACACTATGCACGCAACGTGCGTCGTCACGGACGTGTCCTCCTCCACAGACGTCTCGCCCCGCTACACTTTGCGCAAGAAACTGTCGTCCACTCTGTATGGCGAGACGGCATTGTACCAGGACGAGGCACTGGAGAAACAGCTCGTGGTGCTCAAGCGCGTGGGCGTCTCGACGTTGCAGCAACAGCAGCAGCAGCAGCCGAGTCAGGAACGCGTCGTGCGGGACAATCCCCTGAGCGAGCGTCTCGTCGTGCAGCTGCTGGAAAACCCCGTGACAAAACGTGCCCCTGGTCGGGAGTTCGTCGTCGAGTACGCTCGCGAGGGCTTTTTCGCGTCGGGGGACAGCGTTTTCATTGCGATGGAGTTCTGTGGCGACGGCGACCTGTACGAGTACGTGACGACGAAACCCGACCGTCGCGTCTCGGAGACAGTGGCGCTCGACCTGTTTTCGCAAGTCGCCAGGGGACTGGCGTTTCTTCATGCACATGGCGTGGCCCATCGGGACCTGTCGCTCGAGAACGTGCTGCTGAAAGACGGCCACGTGAAGATCTGTGACTTTGGCCTGAGCACCGACGCGAACAAACGGTCGGCCGATGTCGTGGGCAAGTTCTACTACATGGCTCCCGAGCTGACTCAGGGGGGGACGTACGACCCGAAGAAGGCCGATATCTGGTCACTCGGCGTGCTCCTCTTCATCCTCTTGACGGGGTCCCCGCTCTTTGCGGACGACAGACGCTGTGCGCCGACGTTGCGGGTGCTCCAGAAGTACGGCGTGGCCAAGATCCTGCAGCTCTGGGGCTTCCAGAAGCTCATTTCGGGACCTGCTGTCGACTTGCTGTCCTGTATGCTGCAAATCGAGCCGCAATTTCGACGGAGTGCTGACCAAGTGGCTCGTCACATGGCATTGCGTCACGTCAATGGGTCACAGGCAGCAGCGCCGTCTGCGTAGTTGTTGTGGGTACGTGGAGTGGGCAAGTGGTGGGTGGGTCTGGACTATCTAGGAATCGATGTGGGTGGGCGAGCTAGAGACGTGATACGTATACGTCGTGCAGTGCAAATAATAGAGAACAAGATATTTATGCAGTGCGGGGCAGGACAAGAGGAGCTGTTTGTGGTCGGACGCATATCGATCTGCGCTCAGGAGCTCATCATATCGTCGGCGGCGGTAAAAAGTAGTACTGTGTGAACACGCAGAGTGCGTCGGGTGACACAGATCGGTCGTCGGCCGTTTTGTATCGGGACAATGGGCCGTCCGCACTGCAGGATCGAAAGACTGCGCCGTTTCGAAACGATGGCCGCCGGTACGTCCTCGACGAAGCCGTGTGACCAATTGGTGTCATGATTGATGGATCCGTCGTTGCGAGCTGCTCGCACAAAGCAGCAGCAGCAGCAGCACCACAGGGTGAGCTTCAGCGATCGACTGTCCAGTGCCTCGACTGTCTCTGGCCCTTTCGAGCAGTCACTGCGTGCGGCCATAGAGGAGCAAAATCTTGAGCTTCGTGGGTTCGCGCGAGAGGATAAAACGATGTATACCCTCGGCATGCGCGATAGCTTAACGTGGCACTTCGACCGCCTCTAGTGCACCTCACTGCACGTTTCAAGATGCCGTTGCAGCAGCAGCAGTCGGACGGTGGTCGACGTTGGCTGTTGTAGGCCGCAGCGACCCACTGGTTTCTTGGCGTCGTGATTGACGGAGCAAAACAACAGCGTCAGGGGGTAAGCTCTTGTGGCTGACATGTTGAGTTCGCACATACTTTGCGTGCTGTCCAGCTTTTCAAAAGCCATGTACGGGTCCATTCCCTTCATGGCGTCGTCGAATATGAGTTCTCTCTACTAGGCAACCCCTGTGCTCCTCCAATCTCCCGCGGAAAAAACAAACTACTTGTATTGCAGTGCAGGTCGATGCACGCGCGAGTCAACTTGTGGCAGCAACAGACTCTCCTATTGCGTCGCCAACTTCGAGTGTCGTGTTCTTTCTTGCGTGTAGAATAGGCACATGAACATGGACCGAGTGGACAACGATACGGTGCACTTGACACCGATGGGTCTCAGTCACTCAGTCATGCACAGGAGTGGGACAGCGACGATCGAGACGATCGTTACATCTGCTCGAGTCTGCCACTCACAAGCAGACATGCCGACGGACGGCAGACAGCGCAGCTTGCGTTCGAGAACGTGGATACACACGTGCTCGGTAGGACTTTTGCAGGTGGTTCTTTTGCAGTAGCTCATCGAATCTCAGCAGTCGAAAGGGTTTGCAGTCAGGCTCAAGTGATCTCAAACCTCAGTCCCCCCCTCCTCCTCACGAAGGCACCTGAATGTACGGGCGTTGGTGTCGTATCAATACATTGCCTGTCATCAACGACCTCTGTCTTTGCTGTCGAGGCACAACCATCAAAAGAAGGCCCTCGAGTTGAGGAAACAGACGGCGTGCACGATCATTTTCGAGCGTGCAACGAGATGCCTGTACATAATAGCGGTTTGGTGCGAATCGAGCACAGCAGCTGATGTCACATGGGCCACGGGTAGTGAAGGCCGGTCGACGAATCGGTCGTCCTGTCCTTGCAGTTGGACGTGTCCTTCTGCGCACTGGATCACCAATAAGTGCATTCGTGGGACAGTAGGACGAGCTCTTACTTTGCACCCACGGCGCACCCCGCACCAAAAACTGGAGGACCAAAAAATGATACACATTTGTCCAAGGTGTCGTCTTTTTCACGACCGACCGACCGACCGACCGACTGACCGACTGACCCTTTTTATCGGACGGCCCGACACAATTCCCTTCAACCTCATTTTTGTGCCCTTTCATCGCGTCATTCTGTCGCGTAAAATCAACGCAATGCCCGGAGCCCCATTATCGACGCTCAGCTCAGCGCTGCTGCCCGCCGACGCACCCGATCACGACACCGACTGGCCGACGATCTCTTCAGGACTTGCAGCACTGCGTCTGCGCGCGAACGCGGAGCTCACGGAGCTGACGGCGGCGCTGGAATCGCTTGAGTCCCCTGCCGGTATCTGTACACTTGGAGAGCATGACGACGTTTTAGCGATTTGCACCGATCTCAAGGCAGTGCAACCCCGACTTTGCGCCATCGAGCAACATTTCCTACAGTTGAAGAGCATCATCCAGCCACGTGTTGACACGCTCGAGACGCTCCAGAGCCGAGCCACATATCTAAAGACGGCCGTGCAGATCGAGGCATTGAGCCAACAAGTTGAAGCCAACGCCGTTCACGGGACGCCGGAGGCGCTGGCGGATTTCCAGCGCTTTGCCGATCTTGTGGCGGCCGTTCCACTGGAGTTTCCCGCACTTCGAGTGCGTGTCAATGGGTTCGTTTGACAAGTTGGTCTCTCGTGGTGCAAGTAGCTCACTGTCGTGCGTCGATTGTTGTCGGTGTGGTTGGCCGTGTTTTGATGCGTGTTTGCTGCCTCTTCTGCTGGTTCCATTGTTTCGATTGCTGTCGCCTGCTTCGTCCATTATTGTTTCTTATTGTTGTTGTTGCGGTGCTGCTGTTTGCATGTTTTCTCTCTTATACTATTTTGCTGCTGCTGCTGCTGCTGCTGTTGTTGTTGTGGTTGTTCATCTGCTGCCTATGTGGAATGATAGAGAAAAGCACTTTGTCGAGTGGACGAGCTGTCGCTGAGTCTTCGTCGTTTTGCTATGGATAAGCTCAAAATGGCTTTGGACATGATCAAGTGGCCCGAACCATTGGCGACTCCGGACGAGCTGAAGGACAAGGTAAAGATGAGACGATGAGGAATCTTGTGAGGGGGAGTGGTGACGGTGTGTGTGTTGACGATGGCCTCCATTCAATGCTGCTGCTGTTTTGCTGGTAGGAAGCTGAGCTGCGAAACGTGTCGAATACGTTTGCGTTCTTGTTGACGTTGCAAGTTGGTCAGGAGTCTACGTCGCCAACGACGACGGATCTGTGGGCAATGGATTGTGTGCTGGAACCGCTGTTGCTGCGTTTTCGCTACCACTTTGAACGAAATGAGAGTCTGACTAATCAGTTGGCGAAGCCCGAGTGGTATTTGAGCCACATGCAGGAGCAAATCGGAGTGCACACGCGGTTCCTGGCACAAGTGCTCACTCCAGAGCTGCATCGCTACCGCACCGAAATCCACTGCTGGGATGCCCAGATTCTGATGTTGCGCGGACTCATTCGAGCTGCCAGTCGAAAGCTTGCGCACGACTTGCCGACGCTGTTGACGGTGATAGAAAAGAATACTTTGATCGTTGTCTGTTGCTTATTTGCTGATCGACAGATGCGTTATGTTCGATGCAGCATCCGCCACTTCTGTGCCATACGTTGGACGAGGTCCTCCTCTTCGAATACGCCATCGACGAAGACATTGGCTACGGTTCCTGGGCCAGCACAGATCGTGGAGCATATCCGCGCTGTATTGATGTGTTCACGTCGCACAATGGTGTGCTATTCGCCTGGACAAATGTCGATGTTGAGTATGCACAGCGTGTGCTTTCGTTGGTTTTTGAGGCCGAATCCTCTGGTAGCGAGCTCGAGCTTGACGCCTGTCATGGAAAACAAGATTCGGTCTGGCGCTTGGAAGAGGAGGTGTACAGACGCGCGAATGGTACCGTGTCTGAGCACGAGGAGACAATGCTTGTTCCTCCAGTTGCGCATCAGTTTGTGGCTTTACTCGATTTTCTATCCCAGCGATTCACGCTCATGGAGGCGGAAGAGCACCGTTACTTGTACGTAATGCAGGTGCACCTCCCGCTTTTGCATCGATTTGGACAGCTTTGTGAGGCTCGCGGATGCCGATTGATGAGCGCCCTGACCCAGAAGACCACGGACGCGAACACCCTGTACATATGGGGGGAGCTGTTTGTAGTGGTTAACGCATTGCAGTGCGTAAAGCACGCGTTGGCGGCATGGGAGCAGAGCAATGTGTTCCTGGAGCTTTCGAGGAAGGTCGCGCGGTCAGAAACAACGCGAGCTCAAGTGCTTCGAATGCACGTAGCCTACTCGAAGCAGGTTTTTGCGCGCGCCACAGCCAGTGTTCTTGCTACTCAAGAAGCGACAGCAGTTCGTCAAGCGCTTGCTGGACCAGGAGCTATGATCGGGCCCACCGCTGCTTTCTCCGCGGCATATTCGGTCGGATCCAAGACAATGAAAAGCCTGTTCCGCCGTGCAGAGATTGATGCAAACGTTGAGGAAGATGATGGTCAAGCGTTACGAGAGAGTGAAGCCTTGTCGGGTGGTACTGCCGCGACCGCCAAGATAATAGCGAGCTACGACAGTCCAGCAAACGAGTTGGAGGAAGTGCAAGATGAGACGCTTCTGTTCTCGCATACAATTTTTGAACGGCAGATCTCGCAGCTCACATCGGTGATAACGATGCTGCTGGACGGTGGCAAGGACATACTACTGCACACAGCGGAGCGTGACTTGGAAATGTACCGCGCAAGGTACGAAGGTGGTGCTGATCGATCTTTGTTCGTTCGTGTGTCGTCTAACATGTCCATTTCGTCTGTGCTTGTGTGCTGTGCGTGCGTCCCTATCATGCCTGTAGCTCTTTTTGGAATGACACAGAGGGCGATGGCGTAAACAAAGACCGTCTGTCCAGCACGCAAACTGTCTCTTCCGAGTTGGCGTGCTCTTACACGCTCATCAGCAACGTGCTGTCCTGCGCGCGTAAGCTGCTTCTTCCCGAATGCCGGTCCATTCTGTGGGAGTCTCTAGCGTCGGCCCTAGATTGTGCTTTGTTCGATGCGTTCTACAATCCTGTCTCGACGGTGGAGGTTACGCAACTGAGCAGTACAGGGATGCGTCAGTTTACGGAGGACATTGAGTCCCTCGTAGCCATATTTGCAGCAGGATCGACGAAACCGCTGCCTCGGTCCTACTTCCGACTCACTCAGGCTGTATGCAACCTTTTGAACATGCCTGCAGCACGACGACGTGATGTTTGCAAGGCTCTCGACGATGCGTCGATTGCGTTCGGAAGCGAAAGTGGAGATGATTTTGTACAGTACTCGACGATTCTGGAGGCGTGCGGTATTTTCTCGCTGTCGCCAGCTCAAGTTGTGTGGATCTGCGCCTCGCGGCTGGACTATTGTCGTCAAGAGAGACCGAGACATGGAAACCAGCAATGATTGGCAACAACAGGAAGGACATGCCTTTGCACAGAAGAGGGACATTTGCTACGACCAAATGAGAGCTAACGGCAAGAAACGGGCCTGGTTAACAAACACTTTTTGGTATTTCTAGTTCGTAGTCATGCTGCCGGGCTTCTTGCCACGTCGACAAGGCTGCTTGGAGCCAGGACGGCTCTTTCGATTACGCGGGAAGTGTCGTCGAGGTTGCCGAGAAATGCCAATAGCGGCGACGTTGCGTCGATATCGGTCTCCACCCGCTCCACCAAGCTACTTTCTTCGTCCCACACAAAGGTCACGGAGCATGGGTAGTGTAATCGGTGGCCGAGCAGATTCACTGCCAGCGACAAATCCTTGATGTTGTCAGACTCCAAGAGATGGGAAAAGACACACTCCAGCGTGGATTTCGTAACTGTCACACTCAGTACAGCCGTAGCGACGACAATGCTCTCAGACAGCTTGTCCATGTGCGTGAGGTGGAAGCGCAGATGATCGTGATTCGTTGACAGTCGCCGCCAGTGCGCCATCAGGTGCTCGACCCCACTCATGCTACCAAACGCAACATCCGGTGCCATGGTCGATCGCAGGAACATCAATTGTTTCTGAGCTTCCGAAGCTCGCGGGAGGCCACAAGCATCTGGAGACCCCTGCACAATCGAGTCGCCGACTCCGTAGCGAAAGAGCCGAAAGTACTCGAATCCAACGTCCCAGACGCGTTGCGCTGAACCGTAGTGAAGACGACGCCGCTCTATCTCCAGCATTGGCGTCTCAGCGCGTAGTTTGGCGACCGTCAACTCGAGCTTTAGCACGTATTCTCGCTGCTTTTGGCGGTACCGAGCTTGGTTGGATCGGCCCTGCTCGCGACAGGCTTTGGATTTGGCGCTCACTCCGCGCATCCTGAACGTCGTGGGCTTTTGATGAAGGGTTGACAAGTTCGTGGTCGCAGGTGGTCCGATTCGTGCAGGTAAACCGCTGTCGGTCGATGTCTCTGTGTACGGGACACCAAAGCGAATTTGATCGCCGGGAGTCGCCACAGAGTCCTGAGCTAATACCGCGCTACTTTGACGTTTTGCTAGTGGAGGTCTTAACAAGAAGCGGTTGGCTGTTTCGGCCGCACTCGTCGTAGGAGCGGCTAGCAGCGACAATCTCGTCAATGAAGGCAGCGCTGCAGTGGTCAATCGAGTGGACTGATGATTGTGTTGCTCCTGCTCCTGCTGCTGCTGTGAAGAAGACTGTGCTGAGGCGTTGCAGCAGCTGAACTCTTCGACGTGATACCCGGAAGCTGCCGAGCGAGTGACGACGGTTCCGATCACGGTGTTGCCGAATCGCGCGGGGATGATACGGTCAATGGTTTGTCTGCTGGTCGTCATCGTCGTATCGATCAGTGGTGATGACGAGAATTCAGTTGTGGGATTTGGGGCTGTTCCCGTAGTCGCCCCGGACGGCGCGGCACGAAAACTCGTTCCGAACGTTCTTTGCCATACTGAGACCTTCGTGCAGAGTTCAAGTTGTGGCGATTTGATTTCATGCCGAGCGTTCGTGCTGCTCGACTTTGCTCAAATCTCAAATGAGCCAAATGGCGCGGCGATGAACGAGCTGTTTGATGCAAACTGGAAACAAGCAGCTTTTGACCACTGTAGTCAACCAACACATGATTTCGGGTGAAGCGCGAGTGGTTGGCCATGCGACGGTCGTAGGTCAAGATATTACGGCAGCTTGCAGCACGTTGTATGCGTGTCCCAAGGTTGCAAGAGGTGTACGCTTTGGCTCAAATCGAACGAGCTTCACCACAGCGTGTAGCCTTCTTGGACCTGTACGTTCGAGACTGCGCAGTGCCAATACATTTGCTACCAGGTTGGCCTCTGGGTCGTCGGCAATGGGCTTTCCCGAATCATTTTGTGGACCGACGCGCGGACCAGAGTGGCCTCGTATTGATGTCGAGGGTACGTAATGACCATCCAGTTTTTTCAGTCTGCTACGTCACTGTCTGCCTGTCTCACTGTGCACTACGCACGTCTGTCGATCTTCCAGACGTCGTTCGCGTCACGCACAAAGCGACTACGATCCGACAACATGAAATCAAGTGCCAACGGGTTCCCACCTCGTGCATACAACGGAAAGTCTGAGTTCCGCCGAGGCGCATAGCACAACGGCAATTCTCTCTCGGGTCGTATCCATCGCCTCTCACCGTTGTGCATTGCCGCGTAAAAGTGCTACCGCGACACCAGTACGCGGGACTCGCTGTTGCAAGTACATGCAGTGGCCATTCGCTGCCCGACTCGACAAAGACTGTGCTAGGGCAGTGTTTACTCATCCCTTCCGCCTGCCGCGTGCCGTAATACAGTGTTGCAGGCCACCAAAAAGGGGCTGTGCAAGCGCGCACCAAGTGCACAGCGTATTACGTGTCCGCACGAACGTGAATTTCGACATACCGATCGCTCGCCCGGTCCGGCACAAAGACGCCACAGCGTGGAAATAGACGGCACGGGGTCAACTTTGGACACGTCCACGACGTTCCCCTGGTCCGCGGCACTTGCACAAAAAGTCCTTCTCGTCTCTATCTTGTCGCATGACGACGTTCGTTATTCGAGACAGACGTGAGAGGACGCAGCTGGAGACGCCGAGTGATTATGAGATGGGGATTACTATCGTGGCACGTGTGACAGCATCGTGAACACTGTGTGTCTCTCGACTGTAAGCACGGGTGAAAGCAGAGCTGTGACAGCTCTTGACGACAGAGAGCATACAGTATGATGGTCCCTATCGTGGGAACAGACGAGCACAGTGGAATGCCTGAAGCCGGTGCTTGACAGCTGAGGACGGTGTCCGGGACTGCGTGCAGCGACGCATTGGGGCACCCACCCCTCGAAGTCGAGTGCTGATGTGAAAACAACGAATTGCAGCAGTCTCATTTGCATAAACCACACGCCGGTGGACAGAAGTGCTCCTCCGCGATCGCCGCTTGTTCAACTTGGTAGCGCTGCTTGCCTATCGCTGACAAAGAGCCGTTCGGTTGCCGGGTCATCATCATCATCAGCAGCAGCAGCAAACGACGAGGCGACGATCACTTTCGTATGATTTGGCGCTTGTCCAGCGCTAATGAGATTCAGAAGAGAGCGATCGGCTTTTCATTCGTATGAGAGAGCAACACATTGTTCCCTCACGCTCTTGCTCGGTACGTCATCAAGGATAGAGCAGGGACCAATGTCGCTCGAATGAGCGCTTCATGGGACTGTGAAGCACGTATGGACGCTACATGGCCACCATCGTGGCGGAGGCTACTCGCCATAACCATGACTTGCAGTCGCCAGTTGCATCTTGTGAGAGGGTACGTAGAACAAGGGTTGTTTTGCGATCTGGACTGATGTAGTCAATAAAACCACTGCCAAGTTGCTCGCGGACCTTTGCGCACATCTTCCCTCAGCTTAGCAAAACCCCTTCTTGGCAGTGCTAACGCATGCAGGTTCAGGTTAGCAATAGAGATCAGTTAGAGGAGCAGAGCGATGTTGTGCATGTGCGCTCAGCACATACGAAGAGTGAAAAAGCAGCAGGGCACGCGCTCTGTTTACAACAATGAAGCAAGTAACTCACTATGAAGTAAGACGTTTGTTTGGCGGGCAACTTGTTACACGCGGTGGTGATAGCGAGGTATATTGAAAAACGTTATCGACCAGCAATACCCAGTCCAGAAAGTTTGCTATATCTGGTGCTGCTAACTAGTGTAGGTTAGGGAGTGACAGCGAGAAGAGCAGTCCTCCTAGCCATTAGGTGTTGTGCCATCGATGCTCTAGCGCGGGTGTTTTGCAAGTCGTGATGAGTTAATCCACTGGCTGCGTCGAGGTATGTCTACCTCAAGCCAATGAATGATTGACGTCGTGCTGAATGTGGTGCGCGATATCCAAGGCGGTCGCTCGATTCTTTGGGATGCGTGGACTTGAAGCGATGCCTTGGTATCCATCGCAACGGTTGCAGCAACGGCTGCCATCGTGTAACGGGGTTACACGTCGGCTGGTAGTCGACGATAGGTGTGGTGCACACAAGAGAGGGGATTACCCTATAAAGTAATTTTAGAACACAGTGAGTGTATCAATTGTTGAAGACCGATGTCTGTCATCAATTGATTGCGAGATCTTTTAAGAGGTTATTTAGGGCAGGTTAAATACGTTGTTCTAAGGTGTTCTTTTAGGCCAATCAAAGAAATAAAAATTCAGTTCCCCTTTTGGTCAACATAAGACACGTGCCTTGCGAGGCGTCTTGATCGAAAGAGCTAGCAACGCCTGTAAAGGTAGCTACTCTTGAGCACTCTGTGCTGTGATTCTCTTGAATCGTTTGGCCCCCCTGGAACAGGGACCGTAAGCTCTCTGAGCTTGTTGACTCTCTGAGTCGGGTTCGTAGAACCAAAGTTGCTCGTAAGAGCGTTAAGTCTTCCTCTGACTTAAGGAGCTGTGTAGCTCCGCTACACATCGTATTAAATGCCATAAATCATTATCCCAGCTTGCGACTGCGACGTCGTCCGTGAGCGCTCGCGCTTTGCCGTACATTGAGGCTAGCTTCGGTCTGCTAGCTGAGCGATACATACGGAGTTGAGAGTACCAGTGTACTTTCTAAATGACGTTCAGCTGTGAGAAATCGCCGAGTTGTGCCCGACGTGGTCCATGGATGAGGCTTATATATGCGGCCGACTTGTTGTACACGATAAGCCGTTACACCTGAATATCGAGTCGGTCTAATCACGTGTACCAAGACACTCAACTTGAGTCAAATTTACAAGCTGAGAGTGTTACAACAACGAACGTCCCGTGCATGACACGAGTTGTCTTTCGACCGCTTCTTTTGCTACGGAGTGCTCCGAATATGCCTTCTCTAATATCGCATGACAGTCGACCAGTTGGAGTAAGTGTTTATTGATGATGGGTACTCATGGTCGACAACGTTCCTCAATACACCTCACTTTTAACGACCACAACAACTACATCAACAAGAGTTAGTTAATAGTAAGGAGCTTATCCGTGTAAGCGAATGTGTGACAGGACCACATGTGAAAGCAAAATCGTGCTGTAGCTAGAAAGGGTGTCTGTAGGATCAGGAGATGTCGCGGTATCGAATGGAGACCAGTGCAGCCGCGTTTTCTGATTTCTATTCTACGTTCGTGTTCATGTGCTCGTACCAGCGACACACAAAATCACTGACTGTTATATTCGTGACGAGATGAGTGCCGCATTGATCCTACCAAATAGCTGTGTGCGTCGCCACTTACTCTGAATTTTTATTAAGGTTGATTCAACGTCGAATAGGAGGAGGGGCATGCATCATCGTGCGCAAACAAACGCGACACTGATGATGGAGATAAATTGCATGTGACATATAATGAAAATCAAGACCCGAAACTTCTTGAGTACGAGATGATTCAAGTAAGGTTTGGCTTACAAGGCCATGTTACGTTGTACTTTGAGGTAAGGTTCAACCAGAATATAGGGTAACGTCGCCCTAAGTCCTAGGTTCACACCATCAGATACTAGATCGGCGCTCGGCTATCCTTTGAATCAACATATGCATATCAAGAAACAAGGCGTGTATAAAGACTGCAAACGCTGAAGTAGCTAGCGCCAAAGTACCACAAGAACGCACCCACTGTTGTCGTCTGCTACACATTGTAGGTGGAAATGCTCATTCAGGCGTTTATAGGATCTATACGGTTACGGCTAAGTCAAAACCTTTATCTCTTGTCGATGTGCTTAGGTCTACTACCTCGACAAGAATGGCCCAAGCAATTTCGTGATGGTCCCCTCATTTGATCACCTGAACTTATTTAGCTGCGTTCGGAAATGTGGTGCAGCACAACATGAGTGAGAAAGAAGGTGAGCTGAACCCATGACGCCGCTAGCAACCTGCGATGTCATGTGTACCAGCGATCAAACTCGACGCGTAGAAATCGAAGTGAGTACTGTATGCAACTATACACCTTAAACCCACTGCTCTGCGCAGTGCGGGTTGTTTCTTAAACCGCACATTCTTTTGTTATCATCGTTTGTCCTTTCAGACCGGTGTTGTAACGGGGCACCGAAGACTACGTACTGGTCAACCAGTACGGAGTTTACTATCACTAACTGTAGTGATAGTCAGTGCCCAGCTAGGTGTAGAACTACACAGAGGAAGGTAGAACGACTAAGGTGAAAGACTATAGTCGTCGAAAAAGTAAAATTGTTATTAATACAATGAAGTCCTATAACTCTTGTATCTCTGTTTGTCCTGACTTAGTTATGCTAATCTAACTAAATGTATGGTGACGTCTACTCACCACCCATTGCGTGCGTCTAGCAGCGATTGGTGGGCTGACATCATCGCTATATCAACCGATGAGTAGACCCTTCGGTCATCTTCAACAATATCATCATGCTCTGTGATACTGTTGGAAGAATATTCATCGTAATATTCTTTATTGTCATTTTATCCTTAATGACAATATCATGTAACGGGCTACCCCATTACAGGTGTGGTCATTGGTTGAGGGCTCTAGCCAGTACATGATGTCGTTACCAAGACGACCCCGAAACGGGTGCTTCTGGCTCGCCGACACGTCCGGTCGCTGGCTTGGGTAATTTATATTTGGTGGTAGCGGTCCGGTCCCCGATGGCACACGTTCTCGCTCCCGATACTCACGAACAGACTTTACGTGCAACCTGAGTGCGCAAAGTTCCAGACACTGCATCTGCTGCGGTGGCGGCCGCCGCTGAACCGGAGAGTATGAAACAACTTTTAGCGAACACGGCTGCGATTCGCAAATGGGTCATCCGGCACAAAGCTGTTGCATAACTTCAGGCTACCATGCCAGTAGGACCAAAGGGACAAGTGGCGTGGGTAACCACGTGAGATTTGAAATTGGAGAGAATCGTCTCTGGTCTGCCGTATACAATTGCTTATCTCACCTCGGTGCCGGGTGACACCTTGCGTTCCTTTGTACATGCCATCAATAGTGAATCTCAACTGGCTGTGATCCGGCTTCACACCACACACGCCGATGCAAAAATCCGCGATCTGTTCATGGGTTAGGCCGACACGGTGGATGGGCAAACCGGTCAAATTCGATAGAGAACGACGGACAATATCCAACGGTGGTGACGTTTAGCTACTACAGCCTGATTTGATGTGCGCGACTGTCGTCGAACCGCTTATAAATTTGGATCATTGGGGAGTCCTTAATGTGCTGTGCGTTTTGCTACCAAAGCTTGCACCCAATGAGATTGAGACGGACGTGGTATGCCACAAATGAAAGCTGTGCTATACCACCACTCCATAGAGGTGCGCGCGGCGGTCGTCGGCATTCTCTGCAAACCTGCAAACTGGCAAACGGTGCTTGACCTTATCGCTCGCGATGGTCAGCTAATGGAACCGCAATGATAAATGCGTCTCGGATGAACTAGGGGGTTCGCCGCCTCGGTGCACGCCCCAACGTCGTCGCATACTCTTGTTAAAGGAGTCCCGTCATCCGCGCAAGAACAGCGTTGGTAATTATTTGCAGAATGTCGCAGGATTTACCAAGCATCCGGAACACTGCTCATCTTGGTTTAGTCACTTCCGGCAGAGCGAATCTAGGGGTACCATCGATTTGATCTCTTCTACTGGAAACGCGTGTCACTATTGGTGATCCCATGAAGATGGAAAATCCTTACAACTCCTCATGGGGCTTTGTACACAGTCGCGGGCGCTCGTTGTGGAAAGAGGCATAGCACTCTAGAGGAGAGTGGCGAAATTATTGAACTCCTACTCATTGGTCACGGAAATGTTCCTGTGGTCTGAGATGCATTGGACGCCACACTGGATGGCATTTCATCTCACGCTCTTGGGAGAAACAGTTCTTGTTGTCAACGTGCATGCACCAAGTGTCAAGACTGAGCGGGAGGCGATGTTCGCGAGCCTTTTACTGCTTCTACAGGAATATGACGGACCCATGTTTGCTGGTGGGGACTTCAACTGTACTTTAGAGCCGCGACTAGACCGTTCCTTTATATCTCCACCCGGACGACACGATTCCTTGGCGTTGCGACGGCTAGTCGGTCGAGCGCAGCTCAGTGATGTTCTTGATGGTGACATGGAGATTGCCGAAGAGGAGAGAGATGTACCGGCATTTCACGCGGCGGCTCGCATCTATTCTTACACTCTGCCGGGCGGTGGTTCGGCGAGTTCGTGACTCGATAGGTGGTATGTGATCTCGCGGCATGCTGATTGGATTCGAGACGTTGCTATGTCGGTACCGGGCCCTGCAGCCGACCACGATGGCATCAGCATCAGGATCGGCGTGCCCCGTCATGTGGTCAGTGTCCGAAGGCCGAGGCGCGTGTGTCCTGTTCCAGGTTGTGCACATGCGGCCACGCACAAAGCCATCATTGCGGACATTGCTCTGGTTCCAATTCGAGCTGAAGCGATTCATTCTGTTCCGACGTCAGACCATACCACAGCCCGGATCTTGGCCGACTGGTGGGACGACTGGAAGATAAGTCTTCGTAAATTTCTTTTGGCGACTACCTATACCGAGCGTCAAGGCCTGACAAAATGCTATCGGCAGCGACTGCATCGTCTATATGTGCGATTGGATAATGCTTCCTGGTGGCGCGTACACCTGATACCTCACCTTCGGGCGATCATGAAAGTTGCGACCAGCACGCCTTATCGTTCAGCACATGTACACGCCTGGAGAGACTTCCCGATGTTTTTACGCCCGGGTTTCGACTAAGTTTCAGTACATCACCATCGTGGCTCTGGGAGGAAAAACGTCATCCGGGCCAAATCGGTCCCAGGACTTGGCTGACGAAATGGCCGACATCTGGGCGCGTATTATGACTCATATCTTTGCCTGTTCCGACAATACCGCCGCGTTCCTTTTCCGGGCCACCCCTCCGGACCGAGTTGATGACTACTGTAAAATCGGAAAATTCCTTCCGGCGATGTGAGTGCGGCTTTGAAAGGACTTAAACGATACGAAGCCGCTGGACCACATGAAATTAACAACACATTTAACCGCGATTACGCGGACACGCTCTGTCCCATTCTCGCGACAATCTACACCAGATGGCTTACGTGCAGAGTGTTGCTGGAGTCGTTTGGTGAAGCATTTATTTGGTGCTTAATAAAATCCTCGTCCTCTGCCTTGTCGCTTGATCATCGCCCGATCGCCCTCCTCAACAGTGACTACAAGTAATTTACCACGATTCTTTCGTTTTTGTTGCGGCCATTGCTGTCGCAACTCGTCCTGCTGGTTTGAGTTAATTTTATTCCAAAGCGATTATTCCATACGGCTCTTGACATTTTCGCGGCGTTACGCAAAGCTGTAAACTTGGACAGCGATCTAGATGGAGAAATTGTTCTGCTTCTTGAGTTTGCAAAAGCGTACGACACGTTGCAACGTCCATATTTACTTTCGGCGCTGACTTGGCTTGGGTTGTCACCCCACTTCGTATCCGTCGTGGCAGCATTAAACCGCGACAACACGTGCCGTTTTCTCGTAAATAAATATCGCTCGAGTCGACGTGCCGTTACTTATGGAATCCGGAAAGGGTGTCCTCTTGCGCCACTTCTCTTTATTTGCCCCTCGATAGTGTCTATCGGGTGCTGCAAGTGCGGGAGGACATTTGAGGTATACCTATCACCTATGGCGGGCGGACAACTGAGCTTAAAGTCTCGGGATATGCCGATGATACTGCTGTATACCTTCGCGATCGGTCTGCAATTTTGCCTGTTATCGCTATCATCGATGACTTCGCTCACGTGTCAGGTCTTTGGCCAAATTGAACAAAATCAATGGTTCTCGAGCTGGACCCGCGCGGATCAGCGCAATCTGTAAGCACATGTGGTCTCACTCTGCTGGCCTCCGGCGAGTCTTGCCGATATCTTGGTGTTCTAGTGGGACAACAAGTTACGGTAGCCGATAACTGGAATAAGTGCATCCGATCTCTCTGGAGCCAACTTGTATTAGCACGGGAGAAGACGCACACATTGGAACAACGGGCTTAGCTCGCCAGTGCTATTGCTCTGTCCAAAATCAAGTTTGTAGCACGGCACTATTGGCCTCCTCCCGCCGTGGTTACCAGGCTGCACAGCTTGATTATTGACTTTGTCTGGGGCTTCCGTGATAGCAAGCGGTCCCAACCGTGGGTCCCTTCCGAGATACCTTCTTTACCTATTCGTCAGGGGGTCTTGCGGTGCCTTGTTTTCGGACGGAACTGACGACTATGGCATCTACATCAATTGGACATGGGCAGCTACTCGTTTTTCAAGGGACTTGCTATTTGGTGATTACCTGTGAGGATCGAGCGGGTCCGGTCCGGTTTATATCACGCCTTGTTGGACTAAAGACAAGCATCCTCATTATCGATAGACTCTGTGGCAAACCGGGTCCGAGATTCTTGGAATTGATGCGGATCGGCACGCTCGCCAAGGCGCGTTCAGGGAAGTCTGCAGACGTGCCTTCTCTTTTAAATCGAGAGCTACGGTGTCCTATAATGACGACGGTAGTATAACCGTTATTGTTCAACGGGTGCTTGATGATCGTCTGCGCGCCGGGATGCGTGCTAAAGTTGCGGCTTCGGGGAGATTTATTCACCGATGCCTTGTCCACGCCACGCTCAAGGATACGTCGCGGCTGAGAGATCGACGGGGTACGGCTTACACATTGAACGGAGCCACCTTTGCCCTGGGTTTTATTTACCTTGACGAGGCAATGTATTGGACGAGTTTGCAGACTGGCATTGTCTTGTTCTCTCCCACGCGTGACATGGCGACCCAGTCTCGAAGAAGAGACGGCATTTAGGGTCCTTCTGCCTCGCACTTCGTTACAATTTCCTGTATTTGGTCTGTTAGGCGCTAGAAGCTGGGTGCCTCATTTCGTACTTAACGAAGGTGCACCAATTCCATGAATGGCTTCTCACTAGTGAAGGTACATCTCTCCTGCATTTAGATACGGGTATGGAATGTGGGTTGCTACCCATCTCGTTGACGACGGCGTGCGATATCGCCGCGTCCTCATCAAGTCGGACTCCTATCCACTTTGGCGCGCATCCGATGCATACGCGGGTTGTACACCTGTAGGCCGGTCGTCGACGGTGGAGCCCACATCGAAAGAAACTTAAACAGATTAACTCCCGGCGGCGCTATATTGAAGGAACTAGACTTCTCGAGGAACGGGTTGCAAAGGCAGACTTTCACGTGATATTGAAAGGTCCACCATTGATCACGTGGAGAAACATTCGACTAATTCGTGCGTCCTTTCCGACCAACGCTCAGACGATATATGGGCTAAAGAGTAACAGTTTCCCGCTATGGAATCGGGCGAAGCAAGATCTGTCGTGCCCCGTCCCTGAGTGTGTGGATGCTGGTCCAGCTCTGGCAAGACATATCTTTTGGACATGCCCTAGCGCGCGTCGACACCGGAAATACCTCCTTAATTGGTGGCGATGGCTTGGTACTTTTCAGGAAGATGAATTGCATGTCTGGGTGTTTGGACTGGACCTCCCGGGATTCCGCCTAACGCCTGGGTTGTTGTCAAGCAATCTATGACCACATGGGCAGATTTGTCGAAAGCTCAGGCTGCGGACTTCCCGGCATCTCGAGAGCTGTGGCGTTTTGTCGTATCAACGACACTTTATGCCATCTGAGTCAAGCGCCTCCGCAGCATGAAAGGTTCGTCTCTAGCACGGGCTGTTCACACAGCTAGGGCAAAGACTAACTTTCGCCGGTCGGTTCGAAGGTTTCGTGGATCAACCTTCCAGCCCGACATGGGGGAGGACGGGCAACTATTTGCGCAGGTAAAATCGGCCTTGGCTGTTACCCTCCTCTGCTACGACGAAAATTCTTTGCTGTACCCACGTCCTGTCGAATGGTGCCCAGGAGTGCTCTACCTCCTATTTTCGATGGAGGATCCCGCGGAAATTCAGATATAGGCGGAGCTGAATCTGTTATTGTCCGACTCCACGTTCCGACGCACGCCACATGCGTTTTGTGGGTAGCGAGCGTGGCCTATGCCGCTGTCGATACTACTAACAATGTCTCTGAATACTTAGGGATCATCCACGGTCTTCGGAGAGCAAAGACCAGCGACTACTTACCCTTGCATTTCATTAAGGACAGTGCCCTTGTGCTTGCGCAACTCCGAACACGACATCCTTCACGCAAGCAACACTTGGTGCAGTTATTCACCGAAGCAAGAGCCATCGCTGACGATATCCATATCTTCAGCTGGGGGCATCATTATCGCACCTACAACAAAATGGCGGATCGACTGGCAAATATCGCTATGGACACAGGAGCTTAGGTTCAAGCGAACGCTTTTTCAAACCCCGTTCTAGTCCAGGAGGCCACGACCTTCCTTAATTATGATGTCAATTATTGGTTGGTGACCTCTCAGGCCGAACAATACGTCATACAGGGCCCCGTACTGACACCGAGAAACCTAATAATTTTGCGACAGGAGTCTGCGCGCAGGCGTTCTGATGTTCGAGACCTAGTGCTGCCTAGTATATAAAGTAGCGGTCACCCTGGTAGCCTTGTTGCCGGGTGAAACGATATAGTAGGTCGTAAGCGTACCTAAATGTACCTCAATTTCTCACTCACGTCGTTACTAATGATGCCTAGTTTTGCAAGCTAAGTGATGATTTGCCGTCCGAAGTCTGTGTGATTGATTTAAAGTGCACATGTTTATCGCTGCAACGGTATGGGATTGGTACATGACATCTGATTTAATGTCAATGTGGAGGTGATTCGATCAAATCACCTCTTCCGATTAATTTTTTAATAATATGACCTGCGCTTTACTAGCAGATATCCACCGTGATATCAGCACCACCAGGCGCCTCATCAAAAATGGGATCGGGTGAGCCCTTTTCATGTCATCGAAACCTGTAATGGGTCAATGTTCATATAATCATAGGTTGATTGATTATGTTATCCGATATTTACTTATTGAGTAATCGCTGAAGGAATATTATCGTCAAAGGAAATATTTAGCACTGCTCCACTCACTTAACGATATGATCGATTTTTGCAACCACCTAAACCTCCCATCGCTGCTAGACGCGCGAATGGTTGATGAGCAGGTAGAAATCTCAAAAACTTGTAGTTGTATATTGTTGATGTAGATAAAGGAAGATACCATGAAATACACGTGAACTATAGATTAAATGCAGTTCTACTGCTTCCCCCAGTAAGCGTGTTTGATTAGTAAATTTGCCTTCGTCTGTACAAAACGTGTATGTGAAGTCAAGAGGCACCTGCTTATACTGTGGGTTGTGCAAGTAGCTTGTACGATTTTAGTACAAGCATTAGGCCGTTAACAGTACCCTCATACGCGATAATCTTACAGTCAATGAATGAAGTGACCTATAATAACAGTAGATTAAGGTCAGTCGGCATCCTGCCGTCAACCTTGTATTTCTGTCCTCACTGAGATGAATAGTATGAGCCACAACTAAGTTTATCAGCATAAATTTGCAAGATAATAGGCGGAAAAGACCATGATATGGATGCAAGGTCTGCAAATTGTTTTGATAGCAGCAGGCGAATACTTCTCGTTAGTGGGTGTAAAGCGCCTACCCGAGGCCTTAGGATAAGACAGCTTCTAGTACACATAATCAAAATCAATTGACAAAAAAACTTGTCGTTATATTTATAAAAGGTTCATGAATTTGATTTCGCTAAGGTTAGTCTACTTCATGCTGTACATGAGCTATACCATGCTGATGTCTCGTAAAATTACATTGTTGACGCGTTATTTGACCTTAGCCTCGTTGCTATTATCTTTTGGCCTAAGCGGGAGATTTGTCATATGGGCTGCATTGTTATCAAACGGGCCGCTAAATATCCGTCGATGTGAGAAGGGTGGAGGTGAGATACTTAAAACTCTGGCAGTGAGTATAACCCCTCTGCAAGGAGTGGATGAGATGTTGATCGCGATTGCGCCAAGGAAACAAGCACGACAAACGATCAGTATGCATCCGCCGACGGTTGAAGAGAAATAAAATCTCTGGGTGGCTAATTTTGCATGGTTCTACTAGAGTAGAGAGAAATTGCGGAGCATGCAGCGCGATCTTATGGAGATTTACAGGTTAGAAGGTTGTGGCTGCCGCGTCTGAGTTCGTCCCTGGTTGATCTGTCAACGAAGCAGAGTATACAGGACTTTTTCTATGTTTTGATTTGTTGACAGATCAGACCAGGGAACGAGTGATCATATGCAGAGATTAGAATTCAGTGATCAGGAAAATGCGTTGAGAGATCGATAACAAGGCGACAGGTCTAAAACTGCTGAGACTTAAAGCGATGAAGAAACTCCGATCCTGTTCCAAGCATGATTTCCTACATGTAAAACGCGATTGGAACGCGAGCGCGGATAGATTGACAAGTGAAGCTCTTCAGAAAGAGAAGAGTTGGATAGTGGTGGATGACTAAGATCGCCAAGATCTAGTAACTATGAATCGGCTAAATGAGTCATTGTTACACCGCAAGACTAATTAGAGGGTGCGGGTAGCTGCAATCACCCGTGATGCCGCACGACGACGCCATTTACCACAAAATGCCCAAGAAGAGATTGTACAACAGATACGAATCGAACGAATCAAACAAGCGCAGGATAAAGAGAGTTGGATCTCGAAATTGAAGATATATCTGACTTGAGATGTATCCACGATTAAATTCGCGGATGCGAAATATTGTGCCTTAGTCGCACCGGATTATGAGGTCGATCAGAACGAGTTGTTGCTATTTTGTCCCAGATCAGCTACAAAGTCAGAAAATCGCGTTGAGCTGGTTCGATTGGTGATACCGGAGCTATTGCAGCAGTATTTTTTACATTATTGTCATACCAATATAGAGGGCGGCCATTAGGGTATATGTCCAACTTATCAGCGAATCAGGGCGAAGCTCTACTGGAGAGGTCTGTATCGAAATGTACAACGGTATGTGGTAGAGTGTGTGTATTGTGATACAGGTAAAGGACGTCCTTGCGATCGAAGTGGCTCGCCGGATAGATTACAAGCGACGTACCCCATGAGATACTGGCCGTTTATCATATCCCTTTTTTGCCGCGATCGTTCAAAGGGAACACGGGGCTGTTGATTTGGGTAGATCTTTTCTCTAGATATGTGGTTGCGAAGGCGAGTGCATCTCGGACCGCGCAAACGATCACGGAGAATGACGAAAAATGTGTATATAGAAGGTTTAGCGCAAGTGAAGTAATTCGTGACGATCGAGAGCCAGGATTTATGTATGATTTCTTTCGTGCGGTTCATCGGATCGTGGGCCAGAAACAACGATCTAATATGGCTAATCGACCACAAGCAAGCGGCACAGCGGAACGCATGGTACAGACGTTAACTAAAGCGATCAATATGTATCTGACGGACGAGAATCAGAGAGATTGGGATGAACATGCCGAATGATTAACATACGCGATCAACACCGCATACGGTCGGGTTCTCGGAGACGCTTTCTTTATCTATTTCACGGTTGGGACCCCCGATCAACGTTGGGAGCTACATTACCTCTTCGGAGTACCGCATCGCGAGATAGAGATCCGCGACGATGGCGGTATGGCATACAACGCCAATTTGAACGGGCGATAGCGGTGGTGAACAATCGACTGCAGAAAGCAATCCAAGATCGCGCCGATCAGAATAGTTAGGATCGGGATCTGCTGGACAGATGCAGCGGATCGCAAGTCTGGCTATTTCTGGATTGAGTGAAGGAAAGGTAAACTCGAAAATTGACGCATATGTGGCACGGTTCGTTCCGAGTGATTGACAAGTGCGGATACCACGCTGTGAGTTTTAAAAGAGCAGGTACGCCCTACTCAGGCTTCTCAGTGGTACACGAGCCAAGCTAAAATTTGTACGAATCTTTTCGGATCGACCTATGTAACGACTGAGAGTAAGCAAAGCGGATCGAGTAAATTTTGACGAAGCTGTATTACCAGAAGACAGTTAGGTAGGAGATCTGGCTGAAGACGAGTTTGAAGTGGAGAGAATAACGGACATGCGATCAGGACGGCGGACGCGTTATGGCAGGATACACAGAAATTTAAAGTTTATTGAAAAGGGTTAGGTAATTCGTCGTGGGTGGACGAAGCCGACTTGAACTATGGAGCGTTGATACAAGAATAGGATCGTGATTGTAAGCAGAAGAAACGGTTTGAAGTGATGCAGTCGATCGATGGGAGGAATGCGGTTGAGTGATGATCAGGGCGTTGAAATATGGTGAAATGCAATGAGGGCTCATTGGAGGGTGGAAAGATTTCATACAGGGGGTTGTATCAGAAGGTGGAAGGGCGGTAGATGTTGTAATTATGGCAATTGAGGGTTCACAGATTTTATCGCGCAGGTCAAAGTTTGAAAGTGTTTTTTTGATCGAAAGAAATCATCATCAGTGGAACCTTGATCGCGAGCAATCGGAACTGTGGATAATCTGATTGGGGTGGTCAGATCGTTGGAACTTTGATGGCGAAAAATTTGGTCGGTGGATGACCTAATCGAGTTGGCAAATACTCTGATTATAGGTGATTAGGATCCGTGTAACTTTGATCGCGAGCGATCGGAAATGTGGGTGGCCTGATCAAGGATGGATAAAGAGAAGAAGAAGCCTGAAGACGATTTCAACAAAGTAATACGATGATATTAAAGAAACAGGAAAGTAACATTTAACGGAGAGAATGACAACTCTGGGACGACCACGAACGAAAACGTTTGCCAAGGATGTCGGTGATTGATGATCCAGGATGTTTTGAGATCGCGGATTGATACTGGTTACGCCATGGCTTGGCTGTATCGAGCTAGCGACAAGACAGTAATCAAGTTTGGGATCTTGGTTGTTTTGCACTCCAACCCAGGGCACCACACTCGTTTCTCTTACGGGGTCGGCAAACGTAAAAACAAAGAATCCAATAGAACGTTTAAGTCACACTGCCCGTCGATCATCCGTTGAAGTTTAAAGCGGAGGACGGTTTTCCAACGAGGCCTGGATCGCGATCGGCGTTGCCGAAGCTCTTCGCATACTATTTTCAACTCCGGATCCGCCTGGTGCTGCCGACTGGAGATGGGATGATCATGGGTCGGTTCCTACAGCGTCTGTCGATGACGATCTTTTAACGCGCGATACGTTTCCAGCAATTCCGTGAACTACCCATTCACTGGAAAGGAGATCGGCTCAGTCCGTCGTTTGAGAATTTTCCAAGGTTCTTGGTTGTACAGAGACGTGATTTGCGCAGACAATATCAATTGAGGAGCCCAGCAATCAGCCCGGAGTGCGGACGACTTCAGATCCTTGTATGAGAAGAACGAAAAGTATTTCGGCTTGGTGAAATGTTTGACCATGAAATCCACTTTTAGCTCGGCGACACTGGTGTAGCTGACTCGACGCGACGACCAGGGAGTTACTTGAAAGGATAACCGGGAAATGTAACAGCTGCACCCAGAAACCCACTGACCGCGCGGTACACGAATGACTGGCAGCTCGGCATATTGGTTGGGAGCCAACAGATTGTTCGCGTCCTCGCAATCATCAATTGATATACTGAGGCTGCCAGAAGAATCTTTCGACGGCTCGCCTAAAGGTCGATCTTGGACATATTTCATTTTTTGGGATACGTCAAAGAAGCTGGAGAAGTAGATCGCGAGTTGTAGCTAAAAAATTATGTAAATCGTGGATGCGGGTCGGTCGAGTCCAGTAGACTTGGAAGAAGTCGAAGCGTGTCTGCGGGAAGTAGATCGTGATCCAGAAGGCGCGGCGCGGGTGGCCATCCCCGAAGAACTGGAAGAATAGCGCATTATCGAGGACAAAGAACATTGAATATCCAAACTCGCTCAATTTATCACCCTGCCTGGCAAAGGATTCGAGAGGGTTGCCGGAACACCCTGAACCGGAAGACAATTATCAGAGTTCTTTAAGAATGCTCCAGATGAACCTTTGGACAATACCGACAGAGATGATTGGTTGAACGCTTCAGGGCATCCAACCGCTTGGACTTAGGTGATCGCTTTGCTTCAGCTGACTGCTCGTGAGAAGGCGATCGTGCGGGTGCTGCCGTCGGTGAGGGTGCAGTAGACAGGGGAGGGTTGGCCGTTCGCAGTGAACCTGCTGATTGTGATGAATAATCTTCCGAGGCCGACTTTGTTGATTGCGTGATTGGAGTTGATCGCGTAGACCCAGAAGACGTTTTCGACTGTACAGATGGCTTCGAACCTTGACCGGGGTCAACAGATAGGAGGCTCATGAATCCCGAGAACGCTTAAATGGGACACCAGGATTGCTGTCGCTCTGGGGACTTTTGCTATCCTGAGAAACTGAATATGACACTTTAGAAAACAAAACGCCAGAAGCTAACTGGTATAGATGACACATAAGCTTATCGCGGTCAGCAATAGCAAGGTCACGATCAGCGATCGCGGCATCACGAGCGTTCTCCCGGTTCTGGGCCACACGTTAAAGACGCGCATTTTCGGAGTGGGAATCCGCCATCACTTTTCGCAGTCGGATTAGCCCGCGTTTTTGATCAGTAATCTACGCGCAGTGTTGATCACGTAGCGTGGAAAATGTCGTGATCTGTTTTTTGAGATCGGCTATCATTTGCTGATCGCTAACAGAGGCACCTTGGTACTTCTTCGCGTTGGCGTCTTGGAGAGCCCGGATCGACTCGAGCTGCGGAAACCAAATTTTCAACTTTTTACATAAGAGTTGATCTCGTGCCTACACTCTTTCTCGAGAGACGCACGACCCGTGGCCTGATTACGACGATTAGTCTCGATGTCAGAGGAGGCGGCTTCGGACAAGATTTTTTTCAAGCACCTGTTCTCATTCTCTAAGTCGCGGATTCTCACCAGCCGATACTCCTGGTTACTCAGGATCTTTGCGCGTTCCACTCTGAGCTCGCGGACGCCCTGTAAGGTAGAAAATACACGATCGAAACGCTGCTTGAAATATCCGCGCAACTAGACCCCGACTTCACGGAGCAGGTTCAACTCCTGATCCAGGCCAACACCTCGGTGCTTCTGTTCTCTCAGCAATTCTTTAAGAGGGCCGTAACGCCTCGCGATCTCCGCGTAGCTCTCCCGACGATCGTAACGAGCGGCCACCATGCAGGCCATCGTCCTTTAATCAACACAAGCAGCGGTCGTTACTCGTGAACTGGAAAGAAGCGATTACGACCCGGCATGTGGCCTACTGCGATCGGAGAAATGCGTCACCTGATCAGGACCTGGAGACGACCCACCCGAATGGGAAGGAGGAGAGGTACCAGAAGGTTTTGTCGTCGACATGGCGTGGGTTCAAATAGTGAGACTGACCAAGAGAAAAGATAAGTGCGCAGTCAGATCGATACTGTGTGACGATTAACGGCGCAGGAGACGACTGTGATATAGCGACTACGTAAATTGGCTGTGGGAGAAATAGTCGCGTTTTAATTATATCCGAGTCAGTTCACGGTTGGCAGAGTCGGTCCCACAACTGTTCGGATCGCATCTACTAGACGGTCGGACAAAACTGGATGTCAGATCGGACAGGATGGGGGCTACGATATCGGGTTAAAGTATGACGGACGGAGGTGACGAGTTTTGGAGATGGGGTTATTGGCATGAGGTAGATTACGTTGGCGATCTGTCGATCAAGAAGGAAACCGAAATAAGCAAGGCGATTGTACTCAGCGAGACGGTCGCGACCGCGCAGGTGATCGAAATCGTGATCGGCGATCAGGTATGTGATTGCGATCAGATTGGTGTATCCAACATAAGCGATCGCGATCGGAAAAGTGTGAACCACACCATGCGACTCGCGATCAGGGAGGCGATCGCGATCAAGGAGGCGATTGAGATCGTGATCAGTGATCAGGTATGTAATTGCAATCAGGTTGGTGTGGATACGCCATGTGACCCGCGATCAGCAAGGCGATCGTGATCGGGGAGGCAATCGAGATCGTGATCAGTAATCAGGTATTTGATCGCGATCAAGCTAGTTTGGGTTACGCCACGCAATCGTCGACCATAAGAGAGGCTGCGATCGGATGAGTATATCAGGTGCGTGCCACGCAAGTACACGGTCGCTGCCGTCTAGAGAGAGCGACATGTGGCAAGCGATGTTCAATACATAGGGATAGGTACAAGGTTGTTGGGTTTGATTGGTTAACATGAAATGTAGTTCAATTTGCTTCAAAGTACACGTGTCGACTTCTCCTCCGGGTGGATCACTGGCCACCCGACGTCAAGGAAACGTCACCTACTTTAATCAAGTGTTATCTCTGGATTGTTTGCTCAGGGATCAAGAACTATAAAGCAGCACCCGAACTGCGACTGGACGCAGGAAACTAGTAACTGCGAAGGTTGCAAGATCTCGAGACGGCTCAAGTGGTCAGAAGGATCGTGAACAAGGATCTGCATTTGTACAAGGCGATCTGTTACAGATCAGGGTGACTCAAATAGAGCACCCTACAAGTAAAAAAGTGACCCCGTAAATAATTCCACGATAATATGTCAACCCCGATCGCGGTTTGAAAATTTCCACACCGAGATCGACCCTCGACCCCATCGCAACCACGGTCAATTTTTCCATTGACACGAGTCCGACTGGAAGAGTGCAACCCGCCCCACCGACGGCTACACAAGATGAGGAAATCTATAAAAAACACGGAATCGGAGCACCCCCTCCGTCAGTCGGTCGTCCGGGCGCCAGTAGAGAGTGGAGATAGACTCCTCAAAAGAGAGATCATTACCTTACCACAATGCTGCGCATATTTAAGGCTTCTTGTGGATCTGGATATTATGGTGAGTCGCGGAGTGAAGATGTTGGGATCAAGACTGATGCTGTAATTAAAGCTTTAAAGTAAGAGGGCTCGTTGCGGACGCTCGAAATGAAAGGTTTCCCGGATTATATGAGGTTTGCGAGGGGCTCTGATGACATGAAAATAAAAGCGGAAGAGAGATCGTTCGATCTGGAAGATAATCCTCGACCCCCTTCTAAGTTCCCTTTGGAGAAAACTGCGGATCGTGCTGCACATTAACGATTTGCAGGGTGGAATGTTTCGGTCACTACCGAAAACGATCCTTTTAAGACCACTCTTGTGATGTCAAATAAAAATATCCCAAGGTGGCAAAGACAAAGAAAGCAGAGTCGGACATTGAACAACGTGATCGCGCCATGAAAGTCGAGTATCGGCCGGTAAAGTTTGTAAAGGAAGAAGAGACGACGGAAGGTAGGCAATTGGAACTTCTGACGAAGACATATCGTTAGTAGCTACTCAAGACGCTGCTGTCAAGCAACCGGGTGCTTTCGATATTGAGGCTTAAGCTTATCGGAAGGATTTAAGTCCCGGTCTCAGCTCCAGCGACAGCATCAAACACGCTGGAAGGCATCAACGGAATGATCCAGCTGCTACGGGATGCGGGATTCGTCGCGGGAGCGTTCGACGCGAGTAAGTTACAAGGTTGTAAACAAGATCGAGTAATTAAGACGTTTCGATTGCTGTACGGAGCACTGATTCCGTTGACGGGTGTATACAAGCACGGTGATCAAGCGATTCTGGCGATCGCAGATGCCCCGAGTGGACATCACACTGGATCATCGCAGTACGCATCGGCTGAGTTTAAATCGAATCAGACCAATCGATCGGTATTTTATGGATGGCACCGGGCCCACGTGGGGCAACTCATCTGCGAGTTTGCCTGGCGAGAATCAAGGACGAGTCGATCTCGGCAGCTACATGCGTCAGAGAGGACACAATTCCGAACATCCTAGCACCATAACATACGTATTTCGAAGCTGCCATGAGAAGTTTCAGCAAGAACAACGTGAACAAGTTTGCCACGCAGTCTATCCAATTCAGACTTTAAGACGCACGAGTAAGAAGTAAACATGACGTCCCAGATGTCGAGATGGAGTCGGTCGGATATCGTTCAGACAGATCAGATGCATATTACCTCAAAGGAGGCGATCCCGACGACTCCGGGCAATACGATCCCATACGCCCACTGGTAGTGGCTAAGAAAACGGAGCCGGGTGGTGGACTAAGCGCTCCTCGGGGTCGGATAACTGCGATCGCGGATCTGAAGGATCAAAAAGGGAAAAACAGGGATGAAGGTCGGACCAGGAGCTGGATCAGCAAGGCCAAGTCCATATTCCTACGGAACCAAGCCTAAGATGAAGAGAAGTGCCTTGTGTTCAAATATCGCCTCACAGGCCCCACATGGTTTTGGTATAACCAGCAAAGCCGATCTACTCATCTCTCATGGAAGAAACTTCTATAAGCATTTCTCGTACAATATGAAGGCAATGGCATGTCATTTAAAAGACAATATTACCATGCGAAGAAGCGATCAGAGGAAACGCCATTGAAACGTATGTATAGTCTGATGTCGCGGCGATAAGAGCGAAGATACAGATTCGAGACGGATCTCGGGATGTACGTCGTGAACATGTGAAACACTTCATTGGACGCTTGAAGATCTCGATCTGGAAAAATATTTGACGTTGCTAAGGTTGGAAGACGCAGATAAGATAGAAAAGACGTTACGCGCTTAAAAGCGTATGAAGAACAGACAGGTTCAATCACCTCCAGGATCAAACAAATTCCGATCGCGATCCACACCAGCTTTTCTCCCACCAGCGGCGAAATCAGCTCTCGGAATGAGATCCTTCGTGTAAAGATCGAAAACAGTGGTTAAGACTCATAACTCAGCAGATCGAACGGGGAAGAAGAACCACGGAATGGGTTTGTGGCTGCGACCTCAGATCGGTTAAATGATTTGGGAGACTAAGGTGCAGATCAGGATAAGGAGCGTACGGTAGGCATTGCGGATTGCGTCACAATGAATAGAGCGTGCACCATCTGCGGATTGAGATGGCATGTCGATCGTGGGTGCTGTAAGAGATTGACGTGCCAGGAGTGAGGCCGCAAAGGAAATCCGTCGGACAAGTGCATGCATGTGTGCAGCTTGTGGAGAGATACATGACTGTGGCAAAAGCCCCATGGAAATTTTTTACAATCTGATTAGCAAATGGTATGTGCCCAGAAACATGCCGGAATGTTTCCGCCCAAGGTCGAAGAAACGTTAAATAGGATGCTCGCTAGGTTTTAATCTGATACGAGCCAAGCCTTCTAGGCTTTGCATATATGCATTTGTTGAAAATCGAAAGAGATGCCAAGAGTTTGACCATACAATCGATTCGATCGCTAATATACGGTGTGGCTCAACGTTTGTCTCTTCGATCTCGATTGTGAAAAGAGTGAACGATTATGCTTGGGCGTCTATGAAAATGGAACTTGATATCGCCCCAGAGGAGTCGCGCGGGTATCTGAAGCATCATACTTTGGGAAAGTGGTTCAAACAAGACGAGGGTGTAGGCAAGATCAACAACGAGAACGTCACCATGTTCTTAAACTCCGGCGCCGAAATTTCAATCATAGATACTACCTTTGCTTTTAAGTTGGGATGTATAATCGACGAGAGTCGGACGCAGGGATGCGTTTGGATCGGGGAGAATACCTACATGACGCTAAGGCGAACTAAGATCAAGGTCAAATGGCTGGTTTACTACTTCGACGTATGGGTTGAGTATCAAGAGGGTCAATAAGCCATACTGGGTATGGATTTTATGGTTCCGGCAGGTATCCGTTTAATTTGCCCGATGGGGCACTATGCATGCCGGAAGAAGTACGGATTAGTTTGGCGGGACGTAGACCACCATATGGATCGAATCGGCGGTTAATCTTAACGATCGGCATGTAAGTATCCCAGCCGGCAAGTCGACCGAAATTAGGCTCAGTACCAATTCTTCCAAGTCCAAACTTTGAGTGAGGCAAGATTTGGCTTGGGTGCCTACGGTGACGGCCGGACCAGGCAAAATCATGTTTGCGGCTTACAATTGTAGGTACACAAGATCTGGTGCTACGTTATGGCGACCCGTTGGCCTTATGGATGACACAGAACATGATACCTCATTCTCCAAGATATTTGTAGGTTATATCGAGACGATATAAAGAATGTCAGACGTTCGCATACGGAGCTACGGTAGAGAAGGAGGCGGAAGAGATCAAAACAAACGCGGGACCACTGGTAGAATATCCGATATACACCAGGCCGGCACAAGCTCTAACTCGTTCAGAGAAAGAGGCAGAGGACGCCGAAGACCTAGAGAATATCGAGGCGCGATCTGGGATGAGCTGCGACGACAACGGAGATCGACGAAAGAGAAATGTGCGGTTCAATTCTGTGTACAAGACCCCAAAACGATTAAGCGAGGGGGTCGAACGTGGAGCGACCGATCCGTTACAAAGACTAGACATCCGTCACTATACGAAGCGAACAATTGTGGGATACAAGTCCGGGACAACCGGATCGGTCTGATCGACTAGCCCAAGGAACAGGTATAGTTACGGACAGCGATGACGCAAAGAGAGAAGAGCCGCATTCTTCACCAGTGTATTATCACGAAGGAGGCGAGTTATTCGCTGAAATTCTCGAACAACAATCGGCTTTGCTACCAGCGGTATCAAAATGGTCGACAGAGATAACAATTGATGGTGTAAAAGTTAGAGATCCTGGTGTTCCAATAACGGAAGAGCAATGGAGGTTGCGACAGTTGATATGGAAGAGCAAGCATCTGCTGATTGGAAAAGGTAATCATTTACCCACTGCAGCATTCGGTGCTGTATCCGATATCGATGATGGTGACGCGTATCCGATCGCACAGCGTGTAAGGCCGGTGGCACCCAACTTTAAAGGGAAATTGGCCAACTTAAACAAGGAATTGTTCTCGTACAAAATTATTCGATCTTCGATATGCCATGGGCGTCGCCAATAGTCGTGATCATCTAGAAAAATGGCGAATACATCAGGCTATGTATTGATTGTAGGCGGATGAACCAGTTTACACGGCTGATTGTTAACCCCATGCCGCTTACCGGAGAGCTGCTGCAAGATATGGACAAGACAATGTGCTATTGTTCATTGGATATAACTAGTGGATTTTAGGTGGTGGAAGAACCCGAACGGAATAGGATGATTTTCGCGGTTCATTCGCCCTATCGGTCAATTTGAGTGGTTGAGGATGCCGTTCAAACTGAAGAACGCCCCACAGATTTTCCAATGATTTATTGATAACGCTTTGTATAAGTACATCAAAGATCGGTGAGAATATGGATTCAACCGCAACGGCTCAACCCAAGTTGACAGACGTGTTTACGGAAGGAGAACAAGAGACAGATAGATCGCCATTAGTGCTAAGCAGATGATCCTTACATTGACAACATGGTGATCTCAGCTACAATATGAGATTCTCCATACTACAAGAAGGAACGATATATATCGGCGTCCTATCGATGGAATTTTCCAATCAGTCAGGCCAAAAGTTTTTAGGGACGGCGTAAAGTAGATTAATAGGGGCACTAGGTATCAGAAGCTGGGTTGAAAGCTCACACTCAGGATCTGGAGATGCTGGTGTATCTCCCATTCTCTACGTCGTTGCATTTGGGCAGTCATTATTGGGCAGTTTGAACTATTGTAGCATATTTATCGAAGATTTTGCGATGAACGCATCAGTGCTGTACGAGTTTCGGAGGACCGAGTTTATCGAGATCAGCAAAATGAAGGTCGGTGATACGACAAGCTTAAAGTCGACCAAAGAGGACCTCGATCTAGCTATGGAGGAAAGTAATGAGCGCAATTCAAACGAAAGAAATCGGTGGGAGAAGCCAGTATTGCATTCACCATTTTGTAGGTTAAGATCTCTACCACTCCGATCCTCAAGCACTTTGACCCAGATCGAATTCCGGTGATCGGTGTGTATGTAAGAAAGTGGGCGGTATCGGCACTACTCCTGCAGATATACGATGGCGTATACTGACCTGTGACATTTGTGAGTCGCACCCACAATCCTAACGAAATTAACTTTGGCATAGTGAAGAAAGAGGTGTTGGCCCTGCTTGAAATCTTGGATTTAAGCTGCGTTATGTTGGTATCTCGAGAGATCAAAGTCCTCACTCGGTATTCGACCCTAGCTTGGTTGGTCCATTCTTCGGTCTTAATGGGAGGCGGAGGAGATGGGCCGCGTTGTTATCAAATTGTACGTTCGAAATTAAGAGATGTGAGAAAGAGGGGGAAGTGTACTCGGTACTCTTGCAGTTAGCATAACCCCTCGATACGAGAGTGGACGAGATGCTGATCGCTATCGCTCCGAGAAGTAGTCAAAAACTCCCGGATACTAAACATGGATCAATGCCACCGCCTACGGTGGAAGTAGGCAAAAACTCCCGTGATCAGTTTTGATGGATCAGCTCTGGTTAAACCGAAAGGTTGGGGCATGCATCGTGATCGTGTGGAAGCTTCCGGAAAAACTGTTATGGTTGCTGCATCAGAATATGCGATGGATTTAACAGTGAATTCAGCTGAATTTCTTGGTCTATTGCTTGAATATGATCTGTTGGATGAACAAACTAGGGGAAGGATCATCATATGCAATGATTCCAGCTTGATGATCCACCATAATGCGAAGAAATTAGTTCAAAGGCGCCGGGGTTACACTTGTTACGAGACAAGGCAATGCAAAGACTCCGGTCGTGGCCAAAGCACGAGTTCTTGCACATGAAGCGGAATAGAACCAAAGTGCAGATCGATTGCCGAGTTCAGATATTGCAACAGAAGACAGATATGTTTGTCACCTCAGTACTTAGAGATACAAGACTTGATACCATTGAATCGATTGGAGGACTTGATCGTAGCAAAAAGACTATACCCAGTAGTAAAGATAGCTGCGATCACTCGATCAACGTTGCAAAGACGCAGGCGGCTTAAGGTGCTACACGAAGAATTGGTACGACTTATTCGGATCAAGCAGATCAAGCAGGCGCAAGAAAAAAGAGGTTTGGGTCGCCAATATGAAATAGTGTTTCACTGGGAATAATAACCAGATGAGTAAAGAAGATGCGAAGCTGAGGTCTTGGATTGCTCCAGAATATGAGGTGGACGAGAACGGGTTGCTATTTTTCTGTCCTCGATCGTCTGTGTCATCGGAAGATCGCACAGAAATTATCCGCCTCGTAGTGTCTAAATTGTTGCAGCGTGACCTTTTGCATCATTCCCTCCCGAGATTGGAAGGGGGCCACCAAGGGATTGGAAGGATGTATCAGCAGATTCGATCTCTATTTCCGATGGAGAGGGTCATATCGGAGCATCCAACGGTATGTGGGAGATTGTGTGGAATGTACTACTGAAAAGGTCTAGCAGTCTATCCCTGGGGGATCACCAGGCAATGTGCAAGCCATCAACCCGTTTCAAACGTTAGCATAGAACCACATACCCTCCATTTCTAAGTCTGATTAAAGGATACAAGGGGTTCGTGTTATGGGTAGCTGTATGCTCGCGATATGTAGTTGATAGAGCAAGCTCATCACGAACGGCGCAGAAAATTGCAGAAGGATAAGAGGAATGCGTGTTTCGGAGGTTTAGAGCAAGTGAAGTGATACGGCAGGATCGGGAACCCGGATTCATGTCAAATTTCTTCCGGGAATCTAATAAGATCGCCGGACAGAAATAACGTGCTACTATGGTTTACCGCCCTCAAGCGAATAGTACAACAGAACACTTGGTGCAGAAGCTGACTCAGAGCCATCAAACGGTATGTCGCAGTCGTGGAAATAGGATTGGGATGAGTAAGCTGAGAGATTGACGTTTGCGATCAATACGGAACAATATCGTGTACGCGGCAATACTCCATTTGACCTATCTTACGGCTGGGACCCGAGAATGACGTTAGAGGCAACGCTACTATTTGGTAGCACTAAGATGCGGGATAGGAACCCAAGGAGATGGCGATACAACATTCAGCGTCATTGCCGGCAAGCTAGATCGATGATGAACGCGCGGCTAAGAATAGCGATCCGAGGTCGAGCAGATCGGCATAATGCAGACAACGATTCGCACAACATAGAGTGTGAGACGCAAGTATGGATCTATTTAGGTAGATTTAAAGATGGATACGCCCGCAAGCTTTCACACATGTGGCATGGGCCGTTTCGAGTAGCGGAATCCTGCGGCGACCATGCGGTTCAATTAGAGATTTCAGGAACTCCATGCAGGGTGCTTCCGGTCGTGCATGTCTCCAAGTTTTAACGAGTGGTAAATTCCTAGATTGGCCGAGTGGAGGATTAATGGTTGACAGTGGAGATCGAGTGGATTTGACGAATCTCCCCATACGGATGATAGTTAGGAGATCAGATTGGATGCTGATGAATTCGAAGTGAAGGAGAGTATGGATTTACAAAAGGGACGTAAGACTCGTTATGGTCAGATACATAAACATTGTCTGGTGTGCTGAAAGAACCACGAAGATCTGATCTGGATCGACGAAACCGATACGAATTGCGGATCGTTGCTTTAATATACTGGTCGAGATCGAGAGAGTCGAAATCGTTTTGGGGTGATGCAGTCTTAAGCGGCGGAGTTCGACAGCTAATAAAGAAAGTGATCTACATACAAGGCAGCTGTATGCAAGAGTGGATGGGATACATGTAATATGAGTGACGACCGTAGATCACGGAGATCCGGTCACGGCTGAAAAGATGAAGAAAAAGAAACGAATTAATCTCAAGAAGGACACAAGATGAGAGAGCGAGAAGAGATTATATTGAATTATGAAGGCTAAAGGAAATAACATAGCCATTACGCAGGAAAGATTTTGCCGGGAAATGTCGAGATCAACGGTCCGGGTGGTTCACAGGCGAGGAAAAATACCGGGATCTTCACGGATCATCGGCCTCTAGATAAGACAGAGCGGTCGACAGATAGGGGACGTCTCGACCTCGGCTTTTAGAACGGGGATACCACGGTGGCACTTTGTTCAAGGCGGGGAAATGTAGAGAAAAGGGGTCAAATAGAATTTACAGATCGAAGTGATCCGCAATCATACCTTCGAGGATGACCCGGAGGTTCTACTTCCACCGGTACCCAGCCCTCGATTGTCTCTGTTTCCGTGCTGGCAGAATTCAGTCAGCTGAAATTCACCAAGTCGCTGCTCTTGGGAGATTAAGATTGGATGGGTCGAGTACCATATGGATTGACGACTCTTATCTTCACTCTTGGTCTAGGGAAGCCGGTCCATCAAACCACCCCACACGACGGAAGGAGATCAAAGTAACCCGCAAAAAGGCTAACTACCAATATTATAGACATACAGCGTCTCGATCCGTGTCATCGACACCAGTCCGGGGACCCAATTAGCTGAGGATGGCGGATTGAGGCTTACCTTCATCGTCCAAAACGGATACCGTTTCGGTTTGACGAAGTGTTAGAAAGAAATAAACGTTTAGCCTAGCAATGATGATCCTTTGTACTGAATAAGGCGTGAATTGGGCGGAACATCGGGTCGCGCGATCTCGGTATTCTGGAATCCAATCAGCCCGATCGCCCTTGACCGCGATGTAGATCTCCATCGTCGACCTGCGTCAACAGCTTGTTTACGGATGCACGCGGACTGTTGGTGACGCTGGTCGCCCCCTCGGAATTAATAGAAATCCTGCCAGGGGAAATTAGACTGGATGTCGCAGTTGCTGTTATCTTACCGGGGAGACCACGACGATCAGGGCGACGGAAGATACGGCCAAATACTGAGATTGGGCGCCGGGTGGCTTGCAACGAAAATAATATCGAGAGCCAGACAGCGCCGTAAGGGTCGAATCTTCAACCTCGTTGTCTTCTTTATCCTCGGAAGCAGGCGAGGCGACGCTACAGAGTCGGGACTTGCCAGGATTGCGGGTAGACCGAGCAACGCGAAATCGCGGCGGGTTTTGGGATCACGCGTTCCCTCCAAACCACTAAACAATTTGAATCGGGACGTAGAGACTGAAAGTCAAGTAGATCTCTTGGGGACGGGCGGTGCCCATCAAAGTGCTATTTTACGCAGAAGCTTGCGGCTTGGCAGCGCGGGATCGAAACGGCAGGGATATGCATTATAGATGGGTTCGATCGATACCACAGGGGTCGAGATCGGTAGGGGATCATTAGTCACCAGCGATGTCATGCGACCTCGCAGCATACGATGATCGTTTACAGGTCGGTCTCGTTCCGCGGCCAGTTCTGACAACTCGAAACGCAATTGAGTGAGCAAGGAGTCGCGAACCAGTAGCACGCGTCTTAGCCGCGCATGTTTGGAAGATCGATCAGCAACGTTTTCCTTTTCCCGCTGCAACTTCACTTGCAGCCCCCTAACGAGCTCGACACTGCGATGGATCTTGTCTTTAGATTTGGTGTGCAATCTTTGGTATATCGATGCTGCTTCGTAACCCGGCTGAGGCGATCCGAAAGGGAATCACGCTCAAAAACCAAGCAGTCTTTGGCCACGTCCATCTACTTGCAAATCCCGGCGGTCTTATGGGTACATTTCTCTTGAACGATATGGCGTTTCCGGACAGCCTTCAGAAGTTTCTTTGTCAGATACACGATCTCGGCAGCCTGTTCCTCAATCTCGGCGGCCTGTTGGTGGATTTCGGCTTAAAAACTGCCGAGCCCCTCGCAAACTTTGTCGCCCGTTGCGACTCATTTTTAAAGGCGCGTGCGCAGGGTATCATACTTGACTTAAACCAAAGTCACGAATAACAAAATGGAGGTGCGTATCTCCTGTAAGTTTGTTTCCAGTTGCCGATTGCGTGCGATCTGCCGAGATGACGCGGATACATGTCCTCATACCGGTTCAAGATTGTTTGCTGCTGACCAGTCAAGAGAAGAGGGAATCGATCATCTCTTTCGCCTAATCACAGTCGAATACAGACGGTGTCCCGACGCGGACTCTGGGAAGTGGATCAGGATGTCTCGAACGCGAACGCGGGACGGCGCTGTCGATCTTGGGGATAGTTGGAGCAGGAATCGGACAAGATCTCGCGGCTGGAACCAAACTGGGACCCACATTGAACGTGTCGGCCGATGTGGCCATAGCGGTGACTGTCGAGTAATCGAACTCACCCAACACAAGAGTAAGAGGGTCTGACCAGACAGTGCTGTAGTCATTCGAAGAAACCGCCATCGCCTCAGGTGTATTAAGTTTATATCTAGGGATGTTCGATCTAACGTTAGATCGAGGGGTGGAGTCCGATGTGGCGCCACCCAGCATGGTGGAAAAAAACCCGAGTATGGCTAACAAAGGGGGTCAATAGATGTCAAGTTGCAAGAGGATGCACAACTAGGTCGACACCGTTTGTCTTCTAACGGTTAAGGGGACTATTGTAGTAAAGCAGTCACGAGATTATACCGTTCAGGTCGACGTGGGGGCTCACAGATCACAGGCATGAAAAAATTCCGAAAACAATTCTGGTTGGAGAATACTGTCTGAGATGAGTTGCTCACACGGCCTCGATCTGACTCCCCGATTTCGATCCCGATCCGATCTCTCGATCTCTGGTGTGGGTCACGCCAAGGTTCCTGAGAGAACTCACTTGGTATAAACCACATGGGGGACAAGGGGGCGATACCCTTAGAAGGAAGACGCGTGGCTTCGAGCTTAGTTATACAGATAGGCCGAGCGATGTTTTAGTTTGCGTTCGATCGATTAACATTAAACATGGTTCAATTTGCTTCTAAGTACACATGTCGACTTCTCTTCCGGGTAGATCACTGGCCACCCGACGTTAAAGAAAGTAGCATACTCTAATCAAGTGATTTCCCTAGATGGTTTGGCCAGGGATCAAGAAATCTCAACAAACCCATAAAATGCGATCGGACGCAGCGAAAACGTAAAGGCAAGGAGTGCAAGATCATGAGACGTCTCAAGTGGTCAAAAGGCTTGCAAATCAAACATCTATATTTGACAAGGATATCTCGTAGAAACCAAGGTGACTCGTGCATAGAAACTTACAAATACACCCGCTATCATATGAAGTTTTCCACGCGACAGCACCAATCCCAACCACAGGTAAGCCTCGAATCGACTCGAGTCCACCTAGAAGAGTGCACCCACCCAACGACCGGTACACACGGTGAGCGAATCAAACTCCTCAAAAGGGCGGTCACCGCTCCACCACAACTCTACTTTGAGTCTCGTCGAACGGCGAGCCAATTACCTAATAGACGGTATCGCTTTAAGACTCGCGAACGGCGAGACAGTGAACCAATTGATGACACTGTACAAAGACTCGTCAAGCAGTAATCCGGTGGGTCTTTAACTAAGGACACCGTAAGTCTTCCAAGTGGGCGTATTCTGCGCCCGGTGGCCTGTAAAAGCGTGAAAACACCGACGTCTACCCATTGGTAATAGGTCACAGGATTAGAGGAACGGAAACTGCTGAGATCAGGCAGTCTTCTGGAAAGGAGTGTGAGTGGTTGGAGGTATTGAGCTAGGAAGGAGCCACAACTGAACCCAAAGGGGAGAAACGCGATGGGAATTGACCCGACGTACAAGCCCAACTGCGCCAACTAGTTCGGCGGTTGTTATGTTGTTACGTTGAGACTGTATGTCCCAGATTTGACTAACTAATATAGTACAACGGGTTCCGCGACCCGGAAATTCAGGTAGTGCCATTATTTTAACAAGTACAAAACAACCAAGGAGCATATAAACATGTTATTAATAGACGCTAGCGGCACGACCCCGACGACACCCGGAAGGACTTCGCGTGCTGAGTTGAACATGGCGAAAGCGATCGTTATACACCTGATGCAAGGGTCGATCGAGCTTTTCATTTCGAAGACATCATAGCAATTGACCAAGATAGTGAGGTGGATGTACACGCTTATGACAATGATTTAATCGTATGAAGCCACGAAGCGGAACATCGTTCGCTGCATGTGGACCACGTCAGCAACCCTCGAGGGGTTGAAAGATGTCAAGCCGACGAGCGCGAAGAAGAAGAAGAAGATGGTGTTCAAGGTTTGACACCTTGTAA
Source organism: Hyaloperonospora brassicae (assembly GCA_947650285.1). NCBI lineage: Eukaryota > Oomycota > Peronosporomycetes > Peronosporales > Peronosporaceae > Hyaloperonospora > Hyaloperonospora brassicae. The sequence goes on from CANTFL010001456.1 coordinate 61,248, forward strand.
TTCCCCCACCGCTAGCTCCTAGGACCACTATTAATGCCGAGGATTCTCTGGCAAATCGGGCTCTGTGCCGAATCGTCGAGGATATAAAGAAGAGTCTATGGATCCAACTTTTTAAGCCAAAGGAAGTCTACCAAGCGACGTGGGTAATGTAAGCAATGAGCTAACGCAACCTCTGAACCGCATGTCTCTGGAACAGCTAGAAGGAATCACGGTGCTGCTTCTACGAGCAATGGGGTATAAGTGCGAAATGGTTACCACGAATCTATTATTATTGGCCTTTAAGGCTCGCTTGGTGTGTAAGGTGGAATCGTAAGATGAAGAAAATGTTCGGGTTGCATGGCAGAACGAGGTCCCTCGTTACGTTGAACCGTCAAACTTAGGCGGACATTTAGCTTGTGGAAGAATAGAGACCGGCACCATTTATCGATGAACAAGTCGTGCGAGAAGTCGAAGACCTGGGACCGGTGAACACTCTGCTGCCGAAAACTTAGGGGCCGAAACGCTGAGTTATCTCGAGGGTGGAAAGCTTGCTATACCAAGTTGATATCCACATGTCCGCACCACCGCGTACTCCACGGACGATGTAGAATCCACGACCGTGGTATCAAGAGGCGACAGATATGACGATAGGTTATTAGTACTACGAAGAAGATGAAGACGCGTACGACGATCATTAAGAGGCCGATGAGCGATCGAACAGCGTCAACAGAAATTTGAGCTACGGTAATGCGGAAAATGAAAGAGGCCACGTAATGTAAATACGCACGCACCATGAAATAAGGTCGCCAAGTTTCAGGGGAAGCGCTATCGTTCTGACGATGTCTTGCAATGGATCAAAGATTTCACTGACTAGGTGGGGGACGTGCCAACCGCAAAATGGGTAATGCGAGCTTTTTTCGCGGCACCTGGACTAAGCAGCCAAGATTTGGTATTGACAATTCCCGAAGAAGACAAAGTGAAAGTGAAAGCTATACCGAAGCCATTACGGACATTTACTGCTCACAGTTCGCCCGATCCGCTAGTTCAAGACACCATTCGGCAAAATGTAATGAGACAGAGTACGTGGGCGATTTCCTATTGCGACTGAACGTTTATGCACGGACGGCGCATATTCAGTATAAGAAAGGAGTTGCGGATGCTACCAATCACGTCGAGCACGTCTTATTAAATTGCGGTGACGAAGACACGATGGACATAATCTATCCGCAACGACTCGATGATACCCAGCGCATGGAGATGATTATCAGTCATCGATTGCTCGGCGATAAGCGAAAAAACAGCGTGACCGAGTAAATACCGGACACGGTCTGAGTCGCCATAAGAGAAAGACACGGAATAGCTGGCGGAGGGAAAGAGATGACGGTTTACGTCGGAGTAAATAGATAGGTGAGTCACGGTTCGACGATCTCCAAAGTTACCGACCTGATCGTCGGAATGACTATCGGATGAATCAAGGTGATGCCCGACATGGTCCGTCGAGCTGGAACAACAACCGAGACTATGTCTATAGTCGATGCGTCACCCTTGCATCGGCATCTACGGAAGATCTGCGAGCAGAGCTCGACGAACGCATAGCGAGCCGCAAATCCAACTTTACAATTTTTCAAGTGACGGAAGTGCACAAGAACACCTGAGTGACTACGATTTTGAATCTGACTTGGACTAGATGGAAGCAAGATTAGAGATAAGATAATTCCGAAACACAGTCGGCCGTCAAGATCATCCTCGATCCCACGTACCTCTGGTATCACGGTCGGACAAGACGTGCGGACGATGTGAAAGAGTTGAACGACAAGAACGTACAGATTCGTCACGAGAGCGTCACATGTACAGACCGTGCGGTGCATGCGGGGTCATAAGACACGACGCTCATTTTGGCAGACAACATTTCGAATTCTGTAAACTAGTGCATGATGTCATGCATTGCGAATTCTTCGCACGATTTAAAAAGCTGGTCAAGTTAGTCAAGACCTCGGTGGGTGAATCGACTTTTCCAGAAGACCTCCACGACATATACTCGACGGGACACGAAAACTAGCAAGCATGTCGACTCTGACTAGTTCAGATTACAAAGGTATACCACAGTCAGTTGAAGCAGTAGTAGAAGCAAACTACGTGTTTGCCTTCGTTGGGGATACACAACGGCCCGATGAGTGGTGAGGTGAAGAACAAGAGATAATACGGATAATTGGGACGATGGTGAAGGCTGATCGATCGAAAGTATAGACACAAACGGACGGCCGTGTACTAAAAAAAGGGGCGACGAAAGTAATGAAGCTGCTATCAGATGTTCGATGGGAATGGTGGGATGCGAAGAAGCTTTATCGACAAGTAAGGATGAGAGCGCTAATCATGGAAGCTGTCAACGGAAATCGAACCCAATATATTGCTAGATACAGGCATTATCATTTCAGACATCTGCGGAATATTCTATAAGAATCTACGGTTGCGACGAATAACGATCAACGACAAACAAATTTTGTCCAAGAAATTTGAAATTTGATGGTCTTCACCACGTCACAAACCACAGTGAAGATTACACAATGCCAGGAAGTATTTTACGAATCTGAATTGTAAATTATGACTCATCATGCGGGGGTGGATCTCTACCTCGGGACAAATTTCATGATAGCAGTCGGTATCCGACTGGACTTGTTCAACGCGACGGCCAAACTTTCATTTTTAAATCGCCATACCTCTATTGAGATCGGCAAGAGAAGTCGACCGTACCACGAACGGATACGGAATAGCCAGAGGCTCGGCTGGATGATTGGATGTCAAGAGTCGGTTGTACGAAAAGTTCCGGTTGTAAGGGAAAACAACCCATCAAATTAACTCATGAACCATAAATTCGTCGACTACCGACGCTCGTGCCGATTGTGATATACAATAGGAAAGGTACGGCAACGAGAGAACGACTGAAGAACGTCTCGATGAGAATTGATTAGTGTCCAGCGCAGTGCCCAGTCTTGTTGAAGCTACCACACGAAGTGTTACCGCGTGACGACAGTTACGTCAGACTTAGTGCATCAAAGTATCACGACTGGCAGGTATTAGCATATGAAAACGTGATGGATGGACGGTTGCTCTAAGAATAACAACAACAGTATGCTGCATAGTTAAGACAACAACCGCCTGAGGTCGAGCGTCGATCTTACACACAACCTACATGAACATCGCGACGGGTTGATAAAATTTGCAATGATAGAACAAATGCGTCTGACGGAGGAGTCGACAGACCCATAGAGTGCATCGAAGGTGAATCAACCCAGACCGAGATAGGTTGGGCATACGATACGAAGAAAAACACATTACTGGACGATGCAACGGTCATTGGACAAATCTTGGTCAACACTACTCCTGTAAGCAAATTCTGCTGAGCAACATGCACGGGAGGCGATAGTAATGGTAGCAAACCATTCTATTCAGATCGAGTCGACCAGTCGAGCGTGACAGACGGTCAAGCTGAAATCGTAATCGTTTCCGCCGATCGACTCAACGAACTGCGAGACGGAAAAGATACGACGACAAGCAGAGACGGGCCATCATTTGGCGATTTTGATCGCCGATTCCATTGTGCGTTAAAGGCAGTCAATGCGAAGGGTACGGGTGACCCATCGGCACCTTCCTCAATCGTAACATCAGATTTCAAGCATATCGCGAGCGACATCAGCCTGGTAGATTATGCTCAAGAATTCGCGTTTTTACCGGATCTTATCGAGTTGTCGCCAAACATGATTGATCACACCAGGGACGACGTGATATGCATTGATCACACGGAAGCCCAACGAGCAAAGTTGATTATTGATTTGCGGAAACACGAAGGAATCATGGTCTACAGTGGTAACGCTCTACCACCTCCAGCATATGGAGGTGTGTGTGATATCGACATCCAAGGTCATGATCCCATTGAGCAACGGTCCAGACAGGCTCCACTACGTCATCTATCGAAGCTGGTCGAGCTGTTGAAGGTATTGAAAGAGGCAAGGCTGATCTCATTTTTTTCGAAGTTTATGGGCGTCACCCATCGTGATTGTCCCAAAGAAGAACGGCGTTGACATCCAATTGTGCATCGATTATAAACCCGTCAGCGTCGTCACGACCGGCATGAAAAACGCAATGCCCTTAGTCGACGATCTGTTGACCGAGCTCGAAAGTTCCAATGCTTTTGCTCACTCGATACTGGTAGTGAATTTTGGGCGGCTATGATTACGAAACAAGCGCTTCACGTGTCAGAGCTTGTATGTATGTGCTCTGGGGCATTTCGAGTGGGTCGCGTATGCCGTTTATACTAAGACTTCTCCCGAGATCTACCAACAACTCGTTGTGAGGATATGTTCAGCCGAAAGATAGGTAGCAACACTTTGTACCCAACGTTAAAGTCGACAAAGATAATACTGCGAGTAAGCGCGCAACAAGAACCGCAGAGCTCAACGAGTTTGGCTCTGGTGGATCGGCGTGGACAAAGATCGAAGCCGCTTACCGAGCTCTCAACGAATCGAATTTGTTGCAGCGCTTGGTAAATGATCCGGCGAGCAAAAGGTTTGTCACGGGCGAACCCGATGAATCAACATTTTCCCTGTGTTCCTTCGTCGATCGTTTGTGGAAGGTATCTTCTTTGGAGGGACAAGCTTCGAGTAATGTTTAGCGATGCTAGATCCGTTTCCGGTACACCTCATGAAGTGTCGAATCAGCATCAGCTTTACAAAGAGCATCTTTGTGCAGCCTTAAGCGGATTTCCTATCGCGAAAAGTGACAGCACAGGGCACTACAGCCGACCCAGCCAAACTGGTGAAACTTGCTGAGTGGTCATTCCCAGCGTTAAAAAAGGGTATGCCATCGTTTCTCGGAGTGATTAACCATTACAGCCAGTTCATTCAGAACGTCCCTGTGTAGGGTTCAGTACTGTATTAACTCAAGAAATAAGATTTCTTGACAGCAGCAAACCGGGTCGGCGCGAGCGCTTCCCCTGCTATGCTGCAACACCAAATCGCCAAAGCACCAGTTCCGCGTCATTTTGTTTCCACAGCTGACGTTTATGTAATTGTGTTTGATAAATTTTTGGGCGTTGAGCATTACATCAATCCAAATGCATGACACGTCGTTGCACCCGGTTTGGTTTGTGGGCGAGTATTGAAAGAGAGCGAAATTAATTATCACCTTATTGAGCGCGAAGTGCCAGCGCTGCTTCAAATGCTGAGGATTACGCATAATCTACTCGTTAGAAAAGTTATTCACGTATACACCCTATTCTCGACGATGGAACGGCTCTTCACGTTCAAGGAATTATACGAGGGGCCGTCCATTTTGCTGTATTACCATATCGTATCAATTGAAGATCAATAAAATGAACGAGCGCGGTGTATACTTCGCCCAATTGTTGCATGCGTCGGTTACGCCGACTATCTGCTTCGACGAGTGGTTACGACACATTGTCAACTTTCAAGCACTCGTAGAGCGTTCGATTGGATCCTGAGTTTCTCTATGCACGTGTGCCTTCTACATTTGTTGGTTTTGTACTTTTGTTCGATGGCTCCGCAAAGACCGAGAAGCACGAGATTTCGGGAGTCGCTTGTGGATACTGTGAAAATTTCAGGAATGGACCATTGGGGTCGCTGCAAGCGCTTACCTGTCGGCAAAGACAGTCAATATGCGGAATAAATAGGAATGAATAAAGGGGGACAAGCATCTTTGAAACACAAAGTGCTTGACTCGATTATTGTGGTTGACTCCAGGCTCGCGAAACAGCAACCCACGGGGATGATAACATGCAAGAAACACTCGTTGCAGTTGATGTTAGCGCGTCACAACAAATTGGTCGCCCAGTCCAACTCTGTCCGGTATTTGCACATTATACGGTGCTACAACGCGGCATTAGATACGCATCCCTATAAAGCGTTGGAATCTAAATTGGGGCGAGTGGTGGAAGAATTAGGACGATTGAACGAGCCGCAGAGGCTTGACCGCATACAAGAGAGATTACTCTTCGAGTATCCCTCGTCGAAAGACTAAACAGAACCGGCAACAATAACTACAAATACGCGGAGTAGAATTCGACAAGTCCGATTTGATGATCAACCGACCCGAGAAGAACTAGCCACACCAAGCCGTGCCATAAACCGCCATGACAAGAACAACCAAGTGCCATCGTAGTTAGATAAAGCATACATGCGCGGTGTATTTGAATATAGCAATCGACGATTTGAGACTCGACGAGTACCAAATCAACCGATAGAAGCGCCTAATCGCCGAGAACCGTCGATTACTGAAGATATCGATCCGCTAGTCGCACACTCCGAGCGAAAAGAAAAGATCTCGAAAGCTCAAGATGAGGAAGAGAAGTGGGCAACGCTCAAGATATTCCTTAGAGGAGAGTTCGACAAAATGACCCATGGACCAGTTAACTGCGCGAAAAAAATCGTGGACCATTTCGTACTGAGAAAGGATGGCATACTCTACTACCTAGATCGGCGTAGCAAATCGAGGTACTTGATGGAAGAAGACCAAAATTTACGATTAGTAGCCCCAATTGCTTTGTTCTATGATAGTCTTCTTTATTGCCTTGACTCTGTGGAAGGCAGATATCAGGGATCGTAAGGACGTTTCATCGCGTGAAGTCCGACTATTACTGGATCGAGCTCTACACCGGTGTGACGAAACGAATACAATCATGTGAGGACTGCATTACTAGCAAGATCACGCCTCACTTAAAAGGAATGTGGTGTAGAGAATTTCAGTCCCAGGGTATTACTTCGACGACTCGGGTGTCGGCGACTCAAGTGTCGGCGACTCAAGGGTATAGCATAATGCGCGAAGATCGAGCGATATTTCATCACGTTACTTGTATAGGAATTAGGGAAGGAAAGAGGGCCATTTAAACTGGCCCTGCGAGAAAGCAAAAGAGATAAACCAATACACTGCAGAAATTTCTAAGTCCAAGACGCGCGTACAGTTAAGGTAAGTCCCTGCGTGGGCTAGATTATGCCTGCCGTCAAACCTCGAGAGGCAAATCTTGTAGAGGTATCGACTGGTAGAGCCAAGAGTTAGAAAGGCCCGGGTAGGGCAGCGCTCGCTACTAGAGAAGGACGGAGTCTCGTCGTCGATGAGCCGGTGACCCAATAGACGTCATCGTTGAAAGTCTTGTCGAGCGACAAGCCGGTGGGCCTCAGCCTAGGGTATCGTAATTCTTCTAGTCGGTCGGACACTACGCCCGGAGACCTGTAAAAAAGCGTGAGCGTCGGCTTCCACACGTTGGTGTGAAGTCACAGGAAGAGTGAGGTTTACAAGCTGCTAAGCACAGGCAGACTTCTGGAGGAGTGGTTGTAAGGAATCGGCCAGGCAAAAACCGCAACTGAACCCGAAGGGGCGAAACGCATAGGGATTTATCCAAACGTACCAGACAGTTGCGCCGAATAAGATCGGCGATTGTTGTGTTTGTAGGTTGAGGCTGTTATACGACGGAATTAACTAACTACTATACCACAGGACACTCGCCGAGTAACGTCGTATCCTAATGAACTTTTCAAGTATTCTTAATGGACTATGCTATTCCTTTACCAGTAACTAGACGAGGGAATACATCGCTGCTACTGTATCGAATCTCTTTACGGGATTCGTGATTGCAAAGGCTATGGGTTTTATAGGGCGTTAGTAGTTGCGAAAGCATTCGAAGAAAACATCTTCCGTCGTTTTAGGTCTCCCTGCCTCATTCGACTTGATAAGACCCGAGTTTCATGAGTGAAGTGGTTCAAACGTTTGCCGAGATGGTGGAATCTAATCGCGAGCTATGTTGAGCTACAAGTCCCAAGCGAACAGACAAAATGAAAGCAGCGTGAAGACCATGATACAGACAGTGCGCGTGTATGTCTAAGACTCTCTTCAAGCAAAATGGGACGACAGCGCCGGGCGACTAGTGCATGCGATCAATAACGCCAGAGCCTCTACGAGGAAAGAGACTCCCTTCTACCTAGCTCATGGTTTGGACGCGCACTTTACACTTGAAGCCATGAACGATTCGATTTGAAGAACACCGTCCGGAGAAAGCAAAGAGATAGACTTATCAGACCCGTTCATGTGGCGCCACGAGTCTATCCGACAACGAGAGACAGCGATCTGGCTCGAGACAGAATTCCAAGTGAGTGCTAAAGCTCGACGGGCAAACGACAACAATGAGGGATTGATCCCTGCGGAACTACGAATCATACCACGAACAATATGATCATATCATACTCAAGAAGAAAGTCAACAAGAAGAAATAAGAGTTGCGACATTTGAGACCAGGTTGGACGAAGAGGAATAATTTTGACTGTTCATGGAGAAAAGGAATACTGGACTGAAGAAGAAGCCGGCTCATCGATGGCATGGGCTGTTCCGCATAAAGCGACGAGTGGAAGATTTCGATTTATAGTTTAAGTTAACCAATCGGAGTGGGATTATATTCTATCCTGTCGTACATGTCTCACGCTTGAAGAATTTCAGGGATCTTGATGAACGACCTACTAGGAAGTTGGTAGCTGGAATCGCAGAGACCGACCGTTTCGATTTCAACGAAGATCTCTAACCAGAGGATAGTTAGGAGCCAGGCGTAGCGAGCGGGAGATACGAAGTAGAATCAATCGTGGATGACAACTTACCACTCTCTTCGAGCATCAGCAGGAATAAGCGACGGTTTTGGTGAAGTGGAAAGGCTTTGACACACCTACATGAAGGCCGTTTTCTAATCTGTCGTGCGCAGATTGTTTATAAGATAACCTACGGCAGAAGAAGCGATAGAATCGGTTAAAGATGATGTGGGTGGCAGATGAGTGCTAGTTCACGCGCCACTGCCACCAACAACATTACCTCTGTGATTAGAAGTAGGCAGATATAAGGGAGAAAAAACTGCGTCTATATACCATGAGTTACATAGAATAAGGGACTGGATTACCTTAATGGATTACCTAAAGGTTTGACGAAGGAAGGACTTACAAGCCAAGACTCGACGAGTCAAGACTCGACGTTCCAAGACTCGACGAAGGTTAAATCGTCTATTCGAGTCACCCGCATGATAGAATAGCCGAGGAATTTGATGCCTGTGACGGTCACCACAGACTAGTCGGGTCGCCAAGTAGAACGCTGAGCGACCGAGGAGGCAAAAACCTGCGTGTCACGACGATTCTCAGGAATGGGTGTAGCGGTGCTCACAGCACGAGGAGCGGGTACGTTTGGATTGACTTCCTCGACAATACGAGGCACCACATCGCTCTCGGCAACACCCGCCGGCACGAATACGGAGAATTATGGATGGTGTGGCCTGAATCAAGTGTTGGAAGGGTGCTTTGCCGGCCGATTCAACCAACAGACTCGCCATGGCTTAGATGCTCCAACGCATTGAGCTCGATAAACTAGTCAGGACTTGAAGGCACCCATGGGTGACTCACGAGCGGGTAATGGGAAACGGAGGGTTTAGACTAAATCTTGGGATCGAGATCAGGAGCCGAACCGTCAGGCATCCACTCCGAGACTTCCTCATTCACGACTCGGTTATTGTATTTTATAGACAACCGGAGGAGGTCTCCACGACTCTTGTGAGCGGTTGATCATTCCTAACAAAGCGTAGATAGCATGTCTACGTCAGCGGTCGACCGGATAAAGCCAAAGTCCGGGTGCATTCCCATTAAAAATCTGGACTCGACGATCCAATGACTTCTCTCCCTCAAGGTGACGTACCCCTTCGACCGGGTATCAACAGTCTCACCGCGTTCGACCTCATGTCCGAACTCGCCATATCGTCCCCGAACGTCACAGACAGCATCCTACATACTACTTGTCCAGAAATACCATTTGGAGGACGAGAGTCTAGATCGAGCATCAAGGAGACGAGCGGCTGCCACAAACATAAGTGAGTCCGGGAAATAACCGAGATTCTACTAGAGGGAGTGAGCTGGGTTGAACACGTTCTTCATTTCTCGAAGAGCAGCCATCGATATGAGAGTAGCCGCAACAGCAGGCCTGATATGGAAATCCTCAATGCGGAGATGCGACCGAATGGCAGTAGTTTGAGCCCTATGCCGGGCCGAACAAGGCTTTTAAAACGTAATATTTGACTCTGCCACATCACTGGCGTATGACGAGAGTCTAGCGCCACTACTTGGGTCGCGCAAGTGCAAAGCACATCTAGGGACAAGCACAGCTATAGAGGCAGTGCCAACACCACAGACGCCGGGACGGAAGAGGCGACAGCGGTCTCAGGCGCTTTACTCGCCTCAGGAAGAGACGTGCTTGATCGACGAGTCGAGACCGTCCGAGGCGCATCTTGAGACACAGAGGAACGATATCCAGGTGAAATTGTCTTCTAAGGACGTTTGGCGGGTGTAGACGCAGACGAACGACTCGACTTGCGATCCTTCGCCGGCTTCACTGGATCCGCGATAGTGTCGACTTTGCTCGGCGGCGATAAGTTCGCGGAAACGGAAGACGACGCTGGAGGCGACGAGAGGACTGATACAACCACACTCTGGGGAACAGAAACCGACGTCAGCGAGGCCGACGTGGCCACCGACGCCGACCCAGTAACTCGAGAACCGATTCGTCGAGATCCAGCTGACACGGGTGGGTGACAAACACGACCTCTACCTCGAGAAGAGCGCGATCGCACGACGATAGAACTACGTGGCGAAGGCACTATATCGATACCTGCAGAAGCGGTTTCAGTAGTCAACGATCCTGATGTGAGAACCGGTGAGACAGGAGTCGAGGGTAAAGACTCAGACGTAGCCACTGGCGTCTATCCAGACATCGGGAAAACATTTCGTCGAGATCCAGTTGACGCGGTTGGGGGACGAACACGACCTCGACTTCGAGGAAAACGCGACCGCACGATCTGCGGGCTACATCGACAAACTGCTGGGATAGGCAAGCGGCGGTTCCTAGTACTTTGCCGAGCCAAGGAGTCCGTCACAATCGCCTTACGCGGGGGGTGACAGGAAATTCAAGGACGAAACATTATCGCCGCTTACAGCCTGAGTCGACGGATAAACCAACGACAGTGAAGCGCGAAGCGAAGGTTCAGGCGCCGTCGACAAAGGTTGACCAGACGAATAGACTACTCTCGACAAGCGAGGAGACTGGGCTGGTGTAACCGGAGCCGAAAGCGCACTAGATTTTTACTCGGAAGACATCTCGCCACGCTAATAGGATGCAGGTGGCGAATACTGCAGGTAAGCGATGCGCGAGTCGGTCGACGGCGACGAGGATGAGAGTGCCAGCGGGAGTATGATAGTAACAGAGTCCATCAACGCAGAGCGAACTTTGCTAGGCGAAAAACAACTCGACGACGAGCCGATTGAGTCTATCCGAAGAGATAACACTTAAGATCCCGCCTTAGATCCAATTGAGAGGACATCGAGAAATGCTGGGTGAGTAAGGTACACGATCGAGAGTTCAAATCCAGCTCACGCGGATTCAAACCCGGAGCGTCGATGCCGGTTATAGCCGCAGTAGTGAGACTGGGATCAAGGGGCCACGGAACAAGATTATGCCAAAGCCTGTTCCGCAAGCCGACGATCACGCAACAGTGGTCGTCAATGAGTCCCCGGGAAGCACTCACGGCGTGTTTACCGCCATTACATGGTCATGGTAAATTCTTGCAACCGACAGTTATACGCCGTCGCGACTCCGTTGATGGCTGTTTGCTGTGCTCGAAACTCGGCGAGTCGACCAGTAAGCCGAGAGACTTCGCGGTCCCGCGCTTGGATCTCCACTTGCAAGCTTGAGGTAATGCACTTCACCGATTTAAGTCGGTCCGCTCGCTGAGAAGACACTTGAGCGGCTTCCGCATCGAGAGTGAAGTTCGACTTCTTCGGTGCTTCGATGACATAGTATTCCTTTACGTAACCGCATGCCAAGTAGAAGCCTCCACCTGGGTCGTCTACAGTTAAGCGCGCAAATCCACGGACTTGGCGATCTCGCTTCCATTCTTCGAAGACGTGCTGCGCTACTCCGCTTCGACTGCACAAGCGCGACGCACAACAGAGCTACCGATTCCGTTTGGTCGAGAGGCACAACGGAATCCCGATGGCGAGGACGTCCACGTCAGCGAGTGACGGGGCCTGACGGATGAATTAACGCGTATAATAATCGAGCAGCGGTCATGTAGTCTCCATTGGTGTGGCAACAAATTTGCACCAGTTCTACCTCAAGCTGCTGATCTGAGTGGTTCATGTGTCTCAGCGTACGACGGGGATCAGCAACAATGGTCGAACTCTCAACGTCGACGTCCGAGACATCACCAAGGCGACTTCTTAAAGGTGAAGACGCTTGACAACAAGAAGAACAGGGCGGCGGCATCTTCCCGGACGAGTCAATCGACAGTGAATTTGGGTGGCCAGTCTGCAACACTTGCATACCCACGGCGTATTCGAGTCGATCAGGCAAACTCGACGAAGCAACGTCACCGAGCGGTAAGTCAGCGGCGCCGGAAAGCAAGTTGATGAGCTAAATGCTGACTCCCGGGCCGAAAGCACTGAAGGATAAGTTTGTATGGGCAGGGCTGAGCATAAGGACACCACGGATCACAAGGAGTTGGGACAGAGGTAGAACCGAGAAAGAAGGATAACCACACTCACCATAACGCAAGCAGCAGAATTGACTGGAATGGGCGATTTATCCGGTGACTGAGACTGAACGGTACGGTACAACGCAGAAGACAAGGGTGTCAAGCCTGCTAAATACAAAAGAGCAAGCACGACGGTTTACTACGTACCATGGGTCGACGAAAGAGGGACGAGCAGGATCAAGCATGGCGATTTGTGGAGGGACCAAGAAATACTGGTCGAGATACTCGACAGTAAGGTTCGTATCTCTACCGGGGCAGTTGTGGTGTAGAGAATTTCCGAACGTGGTACCCTTTACGATTGACTTGATTGTAGGAACAGTTAACCCGACGAGCGAAGCCGGTGGACATCGTAGTCGACGAAGCAAGGCTCGACAAGGGAAGACTCGACGAGTCAAGACCTGACGAGCCAGGACTCGACGAGCCAAGACTTGGCGAACAATACTCGACGAGAGAGCTAGATGATAAATTGTCCGTACTGCTCGGTAATAACACATTACGACGTGGGGAATGAACGATAACCACTCAAGCGTCCTTTTTCAATCAGGAAGAGAATAAGAGATAATCAATCCAGATCGGAATTCCAATTCCAAGCCACGTGTCCACTTTTGAGGTAAGTCCCTGCGTCGGTTGAATTATGCCTGCCGCCAGGCCTCGAGGAGCATAGCTTGTAGAGGTCTCAATTGGAAGCTCCAAGTCGTGAATTGGCCCGGACTGGGTATTTCTCGCTTCCAGCGAAAGATCAGTCTCGTCGCTCGGCGAGCCGGTGACCCAGTAGACGGCACCGCTTTGAGTCTCGTTGCACGGCGAGCCGGTGACCCAGTAGACGACACCTCTTAGAGTCTCGTCGAACGGCGAGTCGGTTGCCCAATAGACGGTATCGCTTTAAGACTCGCGAACGGCGAGACAGTGACCCAATTGATGACACTGTCCAAAGACTCGTTAAGCAGCAAGCCGGTGGGTCTTTAACTAAGGACACCGTAAGTCTTCCAAGTGGGCGTATTCTGCGCCCGGTGGCCTGTAAAAGCGTGAAAACACCGACGTCTACCCATTGGTAATAGGTCACAGGATTAGAGGAACGGAAACTGCTGAGATCAGGCAGTCTTCTAGAAAGGATTGTGAGTGGTTGGAGGTATTGAGCTAGGAAAGAGCCACAACAGAACCCGAAGGGGAGAAACGCGATGGAAATTAACCCGACGTACAAGCCCAACTGCGCCAACTAGTTCGGCGGTTGTTATGTTGTTACGTTGAGACTTTATTGACACAGATCTGACTAATTACTGTACCACAGAATGGTATTACCTTAAGTCGCGATGCCGGGTGTTGGGACCTAAATAAACGAAGTAGCTCCGCGGGTGGATGCTAAACGCTTGAGCGAAACATATGGAGCTACTAGAATTTTTAAAGTCAGGAAGCCTAGTTGACTTTAAACCGATCGCATCGAGTTTTTCAGTGCGTCCATGAATGTAATCGAAAATGAGCTGCTGTTATTGCGGTATAGACGATTTTGATCTGCGATACCCTGTTCCTCGACATGTGTCGACTGAGGGTGGTGTCATATCGATATTAAATTTTACTCAACGCTTTATTTTACTTTTTAAGTTGAAGCTTAGGATCGCTATGACATATTACACAAGCGTATACAAGTAAAGGACGTGTATAATACGATTGTGGTATAGTAGAGCAAAACATGAAAGATATGGACGCGTGAGCAGCGCATATATGAATAGTGTCGGTAAATAATGTTCGGTCTAGCTCAAACAGTTACAAGCTGGTCTGTGGACAGGTCATTATGTATATGCGACTTCACGTGCTTCTTGCGGCGTAACAGACGTTGACGGTACAGCGACAAATGCAAGGTAAGATCGTCATATTTAACGCTATCTGTACAAAGAAGGGTTATATCACTTTCTTTTCGCACGAATATCGAGACGCATTGCTAGTTCAATTGAGCATCAGATGCTTGTACGTGCATGCCATATTGGCTGATTGTGGCGCAAAACGGGGTGATAGACAAACCAAATAATGTTGAAGATAAAAATGCACCAAAAGCTGGTAAAAACTCACCATGACTCGAAGCAGAATACAACACAATAGATATTAGAATAAAATGCACCACACGATGGCCAAAATGCGATATCAATTGAATGATTTATCAGTACACGTAGTAGAATGAGCAAAATGCATTATTTGATAAAAAAGATTGAGTGAATGCGTTAAATAATGGAGAGCGGATGTATTAAGCATCGCAGAAGGATAATCAATGAACGAATATATACATGCTCGGGATCACATTGATTCATATCGAGCTTTGCTGTAGGCATTTAAAATAGATTCGCTCTAATTTATATCAACGATGTTTTCGGCAATTTAAACGTGTAATGTTAGCCTTTTGCGTCGATTGATAATTCGTTTTAAACATGAAATATTCCCACAAAATCAAATTTTAACAGGATACATAAATCTGCGTCTCGAACGGCATTGTTTTGTGTGAATGTAGGTGGAGCGACTCGGTTAAGAAATAAGCTTTGTGCCAATGACTTTATTGTGAGATATGCTTGATGGATAATGTAACGGGGCACACCTTGCGTAACTTAACGCAAGGGATTTGGGTGCCCCGACGGACGTACACGTGGCAAGCGAGAAAGCGTAGGTAGGGTAAAAGTAGAACTGTTATATTAATAAATTAAGTCTTTAAACTACTGTCTCTTCGTTTGACTTAATTCAATTATACTAATATAACTGCATGTATGGTGACGTCTCGTCACCACTCATTGCGCGCGTCTTGCGGCGATTGGTGGGTTGATATCATCACGATATCAACCAATGAACAGACCCTTTGGTCGACCCTTCAATATCACCACTTTGGTGATATTGTTTTAAAGAATATCCATCTTTATATTCTTTTTTGTCACTTTCCTTAAAGTGACAATTTCATGTAACGGGCTGCCCCGTTACAGATAAACTGAGAGGACTTAGCTGCTCCCCTTGACTGCATAACTTGCTCAACCGCAGACACCAACATTGCACCTGCAACGGGGCACGCTCTTGCTCAGATAACTGTGCAAGTCCTTGTATTGATAACAATACAAGGTTGCGTACGCCCGACGTCACGTACACGTGGCGTGAGGAAGCGCGACCAAGACAATCCAGAACCCGAAACCTGTGTCTTGAAAGAAAAGTAGAACTGTTATTTTATAGAGTTATTTTCTTACTAAATCATCTTTCGTCTTAATCTAACTATATTAAACTACTGTCTCCTATGTGGGTCTTCTACCCACCACCCATTGCGCGCGTCCAGCGGCGATTGGTGCTTAAATTGGTTAATGTACCGTGTACATCAACCAAGAAGTGGACCCCTCCACGGATATTACCCTTGGAGGCAATATTCCGACAACATCACCCATTTCGAGTGATGTTGATTGAAAATTATCAAAATAGATAATATTCAAAAATTGGTACTTTCGTGCCAATTTTTATGTAACTGGCTCCCCCATTACAGCGCCAAAACTTGCAGCTTCAAGCCAGCAATATTTCTATTACAACCAACATCACTATCGCCAGTAGCAGACTATTTGTGACGACGTTATCTGAAGTGCGGTTTGTGTCAGCTTTGCGTGTTCTATGAGCAATCCTTCCGCTTTCTGTGCAAGCATCCGCGTTTCCCCTACCATAGACATGAAAGAATTTGAAAGGTCTCCGACATGATGTCTGCTTCTCCTACCCAAAGTTATTCTTGATATTATGATTCCACAAGTCTAGGCTGAAAGCCCTTACATTACATCAATGAAGCGACACTTGACATTGTGCTGTCTTTTTGTTAGTCTTAACTCGACGAAACCATTAGGGTGACAGCTACGCATACCTGACATGTAGAATTCGGATATTTATACAAGAGAGCCGGAAGCAATGTGACAATTAACAATAATAGCACTCTCAGCTTACAATCGAAGCGTGTGCTAGATTATTTATTTTTTAAAAAATGAATATCGACGGAAAAGATTCTTTGAGTTCTAATAGATGACTTACGATAGGAAAGAAGAAGAAATGCGTGGATGTACAACGACTGATCTTACGCATGTGGATATTCGGTCACGCAGTATACTTCAGTGTAGCATTTTTTGTTTTTCCAATTTTGGTACATTGTTTGTATTTTTCATCGGTCATTTTTACTATAGAATGCACTGCACATGTTATCATCTTGTGAGAAATCTTATTTTTGTGGACATCGAGTGAATACATCGTTTCATCCATGTTGCGGTGCCTTCTTTATTTCACTCTAAGAGAATCTAGACCTACGAAAGCAAAGTGTGACGTCTTCGGCGTACCGGTTGCAGCAAAATAAACAGGGTCGCAGTCGTTTGTTTATACATGCTTTCCATGTGATTATTGCTGTACGCCAAATGATTGGCTTAGTCAGTTGGTCGAACTATACGTCAAGAGCGATAAGATCGTGGCATTCGTCGACAATGTCATTTATAGAGTCCGCAAGTAATCATTGTGATGATGAATGGGGCAAACATTCCCATTCTATGAGGGTCAAAAGCGTATGTGTGAGGAAAGCAAGAATGGTTGCAATTGATGCGATTGCCTTATCATAAATGCTCGACTGGTCAAGGATCGGCTAGCGCGTGCGCAGCCCGCAAAGCAAAGCATGGACTTAGCGAATACATTATTGCATTTCTAATGGTTTGTTCTGACATCGTGAAAGATCTTCTGCCAACCTTGTGTAGATGCATGCATCCCTTTCGTCGAATCGATCTGCATGGCCTTCATTTCATACCGTTTACTCTCCGCTGCACACGATCAAATACACGGAGAAGTTAGATACGATAGGAGATCCATATTGAAAAACAAAAGCAAGTGTACGCTCCACGATATAATAAACGATTTGCCTCCAAAGTGGACTTACACGTACCATCAGCCAGCGAGTTCGACATCTCACGTGCCGTGACCGTCCTCTCACTTACCTTTTCTTCGCCTTGAGCTTCTTGGCCTTATGGGCATTCGACACACTGTTTGAGAGGATTTCGCGGAGCTGATGTGCAAGAGCCATCAATTTGGGATCTTCAGCCGATAAGAACTTCTGGATGAAAACCATAGACTCATCAAACGAGCGGCCTCTGAACAAAAGGTCTGCGATTTCTTCTTTTGACAATGACCTCTTGATACCACCTTGTTGACGGGACCACTCGTTCACTAGCTCATTATACTTTAACCACTCGATTGCACTCTTAGGTCTCTTGGTCAAAAAATCTTTATCGCCCTTGGAAAGAATCTTGAATATGGTGGTAGGGTCATGACGGGTCTCCAGCCACGCGAGTTGCATCACATCCTGCGCAAGCCCTTGACTTTCAGCTAGTGCGATGTGCAGTCTGGCAGCCTTGGTACTTAAGGCTTTCTCTCCATCCTCTGCCACATCGACAAGCAATTTCACCACTTTGCCGATGGAGATGGGGTTTTCCAACAGCACTTTCAGTGTCTTCGAGTCGTCGAAGTCCGTATGTTTGCTGCTGTATAAGTCAGCGTGAGCTAGCCACATCTCGAACGTCTGAGAGTCCATGTTTTCCTCATCAAATCCAAGCTTTCTAAATACTTCCTCGGGGTGAGCAGAAGGGAAAAGCGATGAAGCTGTGGTCGCGGAGGTAGATTGAGCTATGTGTGACTCGGCTTCGGCCGCGGGGCGAAGCGGAGCAACATATGACGAGAGAGCCTGTGCAATTGTTTTTGCTAGGCCGTTTGTAACGTCTCCTTGACCAATGTGTGACTCGGTATGACGATGGACTATTTCAGCCAGTTTTGCCTTGAATTCTGGAGTAGCGAGATGAGCCACAATCAGGTCATGAACTTCTCCAGCCAGACTTTGGGAGAAGCCGTCTAGTGGTCCCCCCCCACCCGTTCTTCGTAGGTGTGGTCTCCGTGGCCAATCCTGTCCGCCCCCACGTCATTTGACTGTAACAGTCCCGGATCGACAAATGCCGCTGAACCCTCGACTGACTCATTTGGCTGCAGATGTCGCGGCGAGTTGGGCGTAGTCTTGGCAAGGCCTGAAGAAGATCTTGAGCCAAAAGTAGCAGGAGCTTGCTCTCCGGCGGTCAGCAGTTCGGGGCGTCCCAGAAGGATGGTGATATAGGCGGCAGACCGCACGACGCAGCGCATGCGCATGTTTGACACAGGCGGCAGGCAGAAGGTTTAGAAATGACTGGAGGAGGCATTTCCCAACAGCGACTCGGCTTCCGTTCCGTTTGGCCACCTGATTTATTTCAAAAAAGCAGACGCTATATGTACGGCGATTGCTGGCACACTGCGCGCGTTTCTACAGCCAAAGATTCGAGAATTTAGTGGCAGACATGATACAGGGAAGACCTGGTCTATCTGGATATAATTAAACTTGAATAATCAAACGGTCTCATGCCAATAATTGAGCTCTTCATCTGGTCAGCACAGATTCACATCCGAGCGTCCGTCGCTGTCACGGGAAAGTCGGGCTCTAGGAGAAAAAGGTACACTTGATTGTCATCGTGTCTTTTGTGCTAGGTATGAGTACACTATTGTGTCCTTTTTCCTAGAAGCCCCCGATGGAATATGCTTGAAGAGACGAGGGACAAGTGTTATGCGGGACAGGAGATTCGAGGTAGTGTCATCAGGTCGTTAGGTGGACGTGGGTATGGGAAGCTGTGGAACCGTTAGTTGAAGTAGTTCTGTGGACAGAGTGCTAACGGTTAGTAATATATTTTAGTCTTTAATTTACCTCTAGGCGCTGAGGCGTAACAAGAACGGTGATCCAATAGCCCCATGCACCAGCGCTGATCGCGCTGTTTAAAATAGACAACATCTAGCTGCACTTTTTCGCCCACCATGTGCGTTTTTTAGCCAAAGAATCGGGCGGGTTTAACCCCCACTCACTAAAAATTTAACCCGCTCCCATTTGCCGCATCCATCGCTCATTTGATCCTTATTGGGTGAAATTTTCCCCCTTTTTGGCTTAGATAGCGACGAAGGAGTCCGGACTGAATCTGATCTGAGTTTTCCAACGCGTGTGTGCATTTCGCATAGTACTTTCCGCACTGTATCGCTATCATGGCCAGTGCAAGTGAAGGGTACTTGAGCTCTGAACGGCCAGATGATGAACAATCAGACGTTGATGGCTCTTACCCTGATGATAACGGTGCTATAACAGGACACTGCTGACTGCGTACTGGTCAACCAGTACGGAGTTTACTATCACTGACTGTAGTGATAGTCAGTGCCCAGCTAGGTGTAGAACTACACAGAGGAAGGTAGAACGACTAAGGTGAAAGACTCTAGTCGTAGGAAAAGTAAAACTGTTATTAATACAATGAAGTCCTATAACTCTTGTATCTACGTTTGTCCTGACTTAGTTATTCTAATATAACTATTTGTATGGTGACGTCTACTCACCACCGATTGCGCGCGTCTAGAAGCGATTGGTGGGTTGACATCATCGCGATATCAACCAATGAGTAGACCCTTCGGTCATCTTCAACAATATCATCATGCTCTGTGATATTGTTGAAAGAATATTCATCGTAATATTCACTATTGTCAATTTCTTCTTAATGACAATTTTCATACAACGGGCTACCCCGTTATAGGTGCGCCTTCGCAAGTTAAACGCTCTGGCCCAAACCTTTGCGGCAGCAACGATACCTCCTAACTTGGACTTCCGGAAGATAAATTTTCTGGAGAAGTCTTTCCCACTTGTGACGATGCCTTTACGGCGCTGAAGAAGGCTGCTCACCAGCACAGGTTTTCAGTCGAGAAGAGAAAACAAATCGTTCCAAGAGAGCCAGATCAGACGAACCCCAAGACGTTTGCCTACCCGTCACCCACTATATTGTTTGCGCTCGTGCAGGGAAGCCGGAAAGTCGTCTAGAACCAGGGGTAAAGCCGAAACGAAAGCGCCGATCTATTCTCACGGGATGCAAGTGGAGCGCAAAAATAAAGAACGATGCACCCGGAAACGCCGGCTACTACGCCATCGCTTAGGAAGATTCATATAACAGCACATACGTAGTATATTTAAGAGTAGTTCGCTTTGTATAATTCAGGACCATCGTATTGAGAATTCTGCAGTTCTGTGCAGATCTACCCACAGCACAGCTGCGCAGTTTGTCATCTGACCCAAAAAGGGGAAAATTCACCCAATAAGGATCAAATGAGCGATGGGTGCGGCAAATGGGAGCGGGGTATATTTTCCATGGGTGGGGGTGAAACTTTCCCATCTTTGATTATCGAAGTTAAAATCGGATATAATGCAATGGCCTTGCGCGGGGCCTCCATCACTTCGTCTAGAAATACAAGGTTCCCTCATGCGCGTCATTATATGATATATCGTACTTTGCAGGCGAGACGCTTGACTTACGCACTAAGAAATTGGCTAGAGCCAAAAGCTGAGTGTATAAAGACAGGGAACATGTAGAGCATCTGCGATGAAACATCAATGTACAGACAAACTATGACGAGTTCTAGGTCTGAGCGTGTAGTGGTGCTGATATTGGTCTATTGAGCAATACTATCAATATATTTTCGATGCCGCAACAATGAGTGTCGTTCAGCACTATTTTTTTCGTTGACAGCGACTACGGGCTTTCAGAGAGAAGTTTTGCGCCCAAAGTGAATGCCCCGGTGGTCCTAAAATCGTCTGGCCGCCGGTGCGCACACACTCAAGGGCAGTTATGGCGTCGTCTATATTTTTCCTGTAAGACGTTGTGTACAAGTACTACGCATGGTACCTGTCATCTCAAACCCATGTATCATACTCTGATTTACATGCATGCATGCATACTGCGTCAGGAATATAACTGGACTTGTCTAGTTGTTGTTTCTCAGACCCCACTAATATCGTTTTGTTCTCGCATATTGTCAGCCACGTCAGTCTCCCCAGGGAATGTACAATATGCAGCGGTCTGCAATAGCGTAGCGTCTCCAGAAGTATCTCAATGGGTCTCACCTCTTCAATTTGATCATCATCATTGTAAGGGGGCGTCGATGCTTGTACCAACAAAGAACAAGCTACCTACACTGACCACTATGAAGGCAGGTGCTCTGAACCCTTATCTACACTGCATGTGCAGATGGAGGTACGCCCACGAAACGAAGACGCTTTGTCGAAAGGAAAGCGTAACTATGATTAGCATCGTAAAACTCGTCAGAATACAATCTCTTACTGCTTTATAACCGCTATAAACTACAGTTTATCAAAGTAAAGCCACCTGCTCACTACCCATTGCGCGCGTCTAGCAGCGACCAGTGGTTTGGCTGGTTGGCCGGATGGCCCATATCAGCCAATGAGTGGAGCAGTGTCGAATATTACCTTCGCTGGTAACATAATTTCAATATTTACTTGAAAAGGTCAATAGTGGAGAATATTATCAATCAAGATCATACCCGCATTGACCTATTATTTGTGTCAATGACATGTTACGGGCTCACCCTGTTACAGAAGTAGTTACTCATTAGAGAAAAGCTCTGACAGACCCGGCTCGTGGCTGGCAGAGGAGCTCAAGTCGTATAGAGTAAAATGAAGAATACGTATCAGTTGGAGGGACATTAGGTGGGTCAGACTGGTACAATCAACTGGTGCAATTAACTAATGCAATCAACTAATGCAAAAACTTGGCAATCATCGTCTTGAAAATCATCGTCTGTTCTCGCAGGTCATCCACGATACCACGTGTGTCAGCTCTGATCCCACTTGACTCTCGAACATCCGCACGAATTTTGTACTGTTCAGTGCCAAGCCAACGCTCGGAACTGGCAACGACAAGCATGAAAAAGTGAGCTTTTGCGATAGGGAGTTCCATCGGCAAGATTGTTGTCAAATGATCAGCCGGTGTCATCACTTGCGTGGGTGCGACGATAGGTTCCGTTTATTTCAAGCAGAAACCCAACGACCGCTCCGCGTCGCTACACATGCGAGCTGCCAATGCAGTCTAGCTCACATCCTCACCAACGCACCTATGGTAAATCGGGCACCAGCACGACTTTTATATCTGGACGTAAGTCGCTGATAAAAAGCCTACAGAACATCGAATTGTTTGCTTGTGACAACCTCTTGGTCCTCTGTGTCGACCCATATCATCATATTTGCACGTATATACTGAATTCGATCTTCATCCCAAGCAGCTTCTGCTCACATAAAACGCGACAGGACGCACACTCGTGTGTTTAGTCTGCATTTCTTTTGCGAGGCATTTCTTGACAATTCGCCACCTCTGCAACTGTCATCAGGCATAGCGGCATCATGACTTTGGTGGAAGCGGTCCACGTAGACTTCTAGCTGTCTTGGACCATCGTGGCGTGCGGTGGCAACCGTCGCAAACTTATTTTTAGCAGCGAAAATAGGGAAGCGGTAGTTCGTCTTCACATAAGCCCGTACGCGCTGTCACCTAAGAGGGAGGATATGTATTTACTAGTAGTGGTCGTTGAGTTGTCAGTCATTGCAAGATTGAAGGATAAACAGCTACTGAGCTGCCGCTAGCTAGATGCGTCAGCAGCTTTTTCAACTTATAGATTTTACTAATTGCACGCGTAGCTCACAATGGCGTTGACCGCCCACGGACCCGAGAACGTTAACGAATGGTACGAAATGTCCGTTGTCAGCCAGTCCCCAACATACATGTAGGCCAGCTCAGGGATGTTGACACTCGTGTAAATCACTCGGTACCCATACATGCCTTGCCAACATGAGCAGGCTGCAGGTACTTTGTCAGGCATGTACGGAGTGGTGACGTGAAAGAACCTTTCATAAATCTAGTGAAAGGGTCTATTCGATCACACAATCACGACGTGAAAGTGGGGAGGTCTCTTACCATCGTCGATCATGGTCAAGTGATGCAGCCCACCATCAACTGAACACGAGATTTCGTTGCTTGCGGATCTGTCGTGCTTTCGATTGTGCGTGATTAACGCTATGATAAGAGAGTGGCCGCAAGGGGGACACTTTGTTAGTTTGTGGTCGTTGCCAGCTTCCAGCTATGGTGTAGCGCTGAGCCCAATGAGGATCTGTACGAATGTTCCGGAGTCAAACGAGGTTCGAGTTCTTTTCTCTAATGAGCAGCTTATTCCTTATAGCTTACCGTAGAGTCACTGGGCAATAGATGCTGCTGAATAATCCTCGTGGTTACTTCATGATGAGGAATGAAGTTGAGGACGGCAGTGCTCAAGACGTGTTCATTAACACGGACATTGAAGATCTGGTGGGGATGTTCCTTTGTTTCGTACCTAACAATGAATCACTCACTATATATATCCCCTTCGTAGCTGGCGGCGGTACGGACAGGTCCGTTGGTCCGAAGGTAAAAAGAAGGGATCTAAAAGTCGGTATAAATCCAATCAAGCAGCAAACCGGAGCAAGAGCCACTTTTGTCCGGGACCTCGTGCGCGCCCCATAAGAGACGAGTGGCTCGTTGGCACTAATACGGACCGTTCGAACCGATGTCCAACTCGAGCAACATGCGATCTGCTTTATCTTGAAGGTGTCCCACCTTGAGCCCGACGCTTGCTACGATAACTCGAACTGGGTTGTGTAGATGATCGGGGACAAGCCTTCGGATCGTCGCGGAGCGTGTGGCGTGGACAGAACGTGGTCCTGTCGCACCCAAAGGGGTCCTCACGTCAGATGCGGCGACATCGGTTCGAGGCGTTGGACAGACGGGCTCCATCTAGTTCGTCAGCGGCTGACTGTCCTGTACGACGCCAGCGAATCCGTCAAGTTGGGTGTACAAGTGACTCCGCGGCCTTGACTCCATGTGGTCCAGGGTCGAGAATCGGCGACCCGACAAGTCTGTTGTCTCGAGCTTGAGACTTTGACATGCGTGGACAGAATGCCGCGTCGAAGCAGCGGCACGAAAGGACGGTCAGGTCAGTTTAGGTAGAGTGAAAGCAGTGCACGACGAGCGTTAGGCCATACAGTATGTGCGCTCCATGCGGGCACATTATACACACGCACAGTCGAGATCGACGTTGCCTCTTGTACGATCGATCAACGTCGGAGAAGAAGCGCATGGCGACAAAGCGGACAAACGGTTCTATCACATGCAGGTCTGGACTTACGGTCATGCTTCTCCATGCGCCACATAGGTTCCCTCGCACTTTGTACATGCAGAGGCCGCAGCGCTTTCCCCAATTACGTCCACGCGCCGCTTTGTCCATATTAAAAAAAACTCCTCGTGCCACTACTTCTCTCAGACGGCACTCAAACTATGCTCCGTGTGCGCTGTCGCGAGCATTGCCGGATGATCCAATACCTCGTCCATGCTCGCGAGTCGCTTGGCGGCGTCCACCGTGAGCATTTTCGCCAGCAGATCTAACGTCGCTGCTGAGAAGAGGCGATCCATTTTCCACAGCTTTAGGACTCCCCGACACCCCACGGTTTTCACGAGCTCAAAGCCCCGACATTCCGGGAACGGCAGTCGCAGGAGCGGCGAACCCGTCAAGAGGACGAAAAACACCGCCCCGAGCGACCACACGTCCGCCCGCACGGCATCGTACCGCGTGCCGCTCACCGCCTCAGGCGCCGTGTAGTGCAAATTGCCCGCCACGCGGTCCCGACAGAGCTCAGCTGCTCGCGTGGTACTCGCGCCAAAGTTGCAAATCTTGACGTCGCCTGTTTTGCTGAGGAGGATGTTCTCGGGGCTGAGGTCGCGGTGGGCAATGCCACTCGCGTGGAGGTAGCGCAGTCCCCGTGCGAGCTGCAAGACCCAGCGACGGGCCTCTTGCTGCGGGACGCGCTCGGACGGCGTGGGGCCGAGCGCCCGCCTGCTGATCAGCTGCGACAGCAAGTCGCCGCCAGGACAGTACTCCATGATGAGGCGGAAGGACTCGCTCTCCACGCGCGTCGCGTAGTAGCGAACGATGTAGCGGCGGCCGTCCACCACACTGCAGACGGCACCGGGTGCAGTGCGGTGCAACGTCCGGAGCTGCTGCTGCTGCTCGTCGTCCCGTTGCAGCGCCAGCAGCCGCTGGACCGTGCGCCACTCCTGCCACGTGCGCAGACCGCCGCCCCCGTTCCGGTCCGAGTCGAGCGTGAGCGCCCGCACTTTGACCGCTACAGTGAGCGACGTCGGCGCGGCCTTCTCGCCCGTCATCCCGACGGCGGCAGTCCCCTCGGGCGGCATTTCCATGCACCCGACATAGACGTGTCGTGTCACGCGTTGCGTGAGGTCGACCCGAGGGGGCGTCGACGCCGACGTCGTTCGGATACGGTCCGGGACGGCCGACTCGGACGACTGTTGCGGTGGCGGCAAAGGAGACGCAGCGGCCATGAGGCCACAATGGCTGGCGGTGGAGGTAGAGCTTATGGTGGTGGAGGTAGAGCTTATGGTGGTGGAGCTTATGGAGGTCCGAAGGTCAAGTCAATGACCCGAGTGGCTGAAATCGGCTGCTTTGTGGTTGTCGTCGGTCGCGGCGGTTCGTGAGCTGCTCGTCACGGGGATCACCGACTGTGACGGATCGACGTGTCGTGCGTGCGAGTAGTTCTCAAGTGAAGAGACCAATGTCGGGACGCATCGCGAGGAGGAGGAGGAGGAGGAGGAAGAGGTGGGAGACGAGACGGACGACGATCCCACGGCCGCCCGCCACTCCTCGATGATCGAGAAATACCGATTGGGCCGCACTCGCAGACAGGAACGTATGGAAGTAGGCAAGACGGCAGACAGGAAAAAACAGTGCGTGTCTGTCTGTCTGTCTGTCTGCGTCGGTACGTATGGACAGACTGGCGGCTGCTCTCCGTTGGCTCCTGTCGTCTTTGCTGCAAGCCGCGTCGCTCATTTCCACGTCGCAAGGCGACGTCAAGCGGACAAACAGTGCAGACGACTGTGTTCGCTCTGTGCGAAGCAGTTTTCCGAGACGCTTTCTCCCAAGAGCGGTACGGCGTGATCGACCGACTCGCCTTTTTCCTTCCGACCGGCTGCTGACGAGTTCGTATCCACTCACGACAGTGTCCATGTACGTTAGCGTCTGGCAAGGGCGAACACGTTCGCAGACGGGTGGAGCACCGCCGGCCGGCGCTCTGACGCTCAACAGCACACGAGCGCCCTGGCCGCCAGCTGGTTTGTCTCTGCACATCTTAGTATCGCAAGTCTCTATTGCAGTCGTCCAGCGTCTTCTTTCGCCCTCGTCTGACAAGACGATCGGACGTTCGCCCGGCACGTTCTCTGACTCCTCGCGAGCTGAGGCGCTTAGGTCCTGTGCACCGCACACAAGCGATAACATGGCGTTCTGAGTTGTCTTCCCGGTCCGTCCACGTCGAAAGGCATGGCCGCCCCTGGCCAAGTGGTGCTCGACGTGCCACACCTCGCCGCCGGCCAAGACAACACACGTGTTGGGCCTCGTTTCGGCTTGTTCCCGACTGGCGGTCGATGGTTCGCTGGCCGTAAACAGGAACGTCTTCGGTATCGACGATAGCCGCAACAGAGCTCCAGTGCTTCTTGCAAGTTGCAGCAGCCGCTGCTGCTGCTGCTGCTGTATCTTTTTGTATGTTTCTGCCAGGCGGTCGTTTGTGGCCGGCGCGGCTTCGCATCTCGTCGGCAGATGTCGCGCATTGTGGCCATCAGGCACGGAAAGAGGCCGAGCGTTTGGTGCCAGGCAGTGGGACGCGATCTGAGACAGCAGCAGCGCCCATCGATTCCAGCGGCCACAGGTGGACACAGACGTCTGGTCGTGCTCCAGGGCGGGGCGAGACCAGTCCCGAGACGTTCTCTTGGCCGGGCAGCGAAATCGACCGACGGATGTACTGACTGACCGATCGACCGACCGACCGACCGACCAAGAATGACTGGCTATGCAAGTGTGTTTGTCAACCGCCCGGCCCGGCTGGACCCGACTTGTATTACTGCCGATCGTCACGGAGCAAAGAACTAGACGGGGCCACCCACGCGTGGCGAGCCCTTGACGACGCACTCGATCGAGCCGGACGAATTGAAGTGACACGCCTGCTTGCAGTCCCGCACCGTTTGGCCAAATGCTGTTGGAAAGGCTCGAAAACTTCCGTTTGGCTAGCGAACGCGACCACCACCGGAGCAGGCTCTGGGACTGCATCGAGATGACGTGCTGCTGACCCCCTTCACCGAAGAACTTGCCGAGGTGACTGCTGCGTGCTCTGCACAGAGCAAGCGATGATGTCGATGGCACGGTCACTTTCAGACCTATGCAACTGAACGGCATCCACTCGGTACTTCTTCTTGCCCCGCCCCCAGCTTTCGGGCAAGTTTGTATGAGCAACGGCAGTAGCACATGACGAAATTTGCCCGACACGTTCGTTGTGTCGAGACGACTGCACAATCGTTGCAGACAGTACCGAAGTGGCCAAAGCAGCGCTTCTGCTGACTTGAAACGGCACGAATCAGGTGCAATCGTCGAGACGACAGCGCTCGTGGGCGCTGTTATTTCGACGACCGCATCGACGCTGATACGGAGTGCCATGTCAACAAAAGATGGTCGGGCCAAGTTCCGGATACAGCGTCGATTTCGACAGAGAAAACGAGGCAGGTTGCACGCACAACCCCGCGACATCAGGTGGGTACTGCAGCGTCGTTCTGCTTCTGTTCCGCGTCGTGGCAACTCCCGAGCTCGATACGATCCGCGATGAAAAACTCACCAGCGACGTCGCACTCGGTGATCCGGCTGGACGCCGCAGTAAGTTCAAGTGTCCAACTCCCGCCTGTGCTATCGCGTAGAAAAGTCGAGCGGATCGTATGTGGATCACACGGTACAGTTCCGTCAGTTCGCGGTCGACCCATCCAGTCTGTTTCTTGCCTCGTTCCGAAGCCAGAAACACTGGCTGTGGTACCTACAGAAGCCAGAATGCAATTCGTGGTTGATGAAGTGTCGTTCGTCACCAGTTGCGTTTGTCCTCCCTCATGTGCCCTACACTGTCACGAGGCACAGGCTGTACGCTGAGTGAGCTGCTGCACATATGCGTTCACATGATCGATTGAGTAAAGCTTCCCCATCTCTTGCAGCTGCGTACGTGGCTGTCTCGCGACAAACCGTTCAGAGGGTTCTTCCTAAACGAGCGGGCACTCAAGTGACACGGCGTATCAGCTATTCCTTTTTTTCCTCCACTCAGTGGTGTTTTCATATCTCAACCAAAGGAGTTTCGCATACCGACCAGAATCGTTTCAGCAAATCTGGTTTTTGCATTAAGCTGCTGCAGCTTATTTTACGATGAGTAACGTGAAAAGAGTTGAATTGGTTTTACTGAATTAAATCGATTTGTACTTCTTCTTTTTCGATGAATCGCTGTCGGTCAAAACAGTTCATTGGCCCAATATGACAAAAGAGGATCGGATAAAACCAGTCGAAGGCAACGCCGAACGTTTGAGCTGATACATCGTACACACCAGAGATTGCGGAGAAAGCTTTGGCTGACACCGCATGCCCAGGAGAATCAGGTGTAGCAGGCAAACTTGCTAGCTGTCTAGCAGCAGAGCCTGACTGGACGTGATTGGGCCGTAAGGAGAAGAGAGTGGGAAATGAAGGCGGATTGCCCTCGCAGTTTGGATATGAGATAGGTGCACAAGGAGTCGAACAAGTGCGTTTCGTAAGGGATAAGCAGTGTTATTGCGAGCTGCACAGGTAAAGAGACCTGCGCAATATGTTACGTATCGATAAAACTGAAAGAGAGAACCAGCGTGCGAACAGGATCGTGTTAAACACCCGGTTCGGCCGGATGTTTGTCGACGCAATATCGAGTCGAATGCATTCGATTGAGGCCTGGCCGGTGGTAGTGCTCGATGGACGCAAGTGCACCACGCCGGAAGCTGCCAAGCCACAAGACGCTTACGCATAAATGGTGTCCAAAAAGTTCATATTCTTGCACGTGTTCGTAGTTGTTCATCAAAAAACTGTAGCGTATTTTAGCCAGGAAACGTAGCTGCTGCTTGTGTAGGCATAAATGTCTTCCAACTGTAAACACGAGCTCTTGACCGTATTTTAGCACCGACGGGACCGCCAGTGTTACTCTTTCTCTTTACGTTGTTCTTCCCGACTTCATAGCTTGCTCTGACCGACAACGCAGGTCAAATCATGGCGCACACGCCAGCGCTTATCCTGTATGTAGCGTCACCCCCTAGCCTTCTCTTTATGCAATAGAGCCGTGTGATGTATACGGCATGCGGTGTGCAAACAGCGTATGCATACTGCATACGACGGATAACACCACTTCTCTACACTGATAACTTCGGACGACCTCTGGATGCAGTTTGACGCCGCAGGTGTTCTCGGGCGTCCAGCGTTGTCAAGTGATCGACAGCCATGTCGCACGCGTGGCGCAGAACTGCGATTAACGTTTTGTAAGCACACCAAAGTGCCGACGCTGCAACAGCTGTTACAAGCGAAACAGATGGTATCGAAGCACAGGCCGCCAAGCACGTCAAACAACGGCGATACCTGTGCATCTCTTCATCTTTTACCGAGACGAGTGCTTGCACTAACGTCAATAGCTGAGCCAATGTGGAATCGATAGGCGATGGGCCGTCGTCATTCGCATATCGATCCGAAATTGGCGCTCTGTGCTCGACGTGAGGAGGCTCTGCACAATGTCAGCGCTGGAAGACCAAGTCGTCGCAATGGCTGGTGCTGCTGCGACTTGCGAACGAGCAGCTACACTGCATGCAGCTTTCTAGACGTGGGCGTGGCACGTCTCCTCGTCTCCCTTGACATGGGTTTCCATGGACAACATGCTGTCCCACAGGCTTCGTTTGGTATTTCAACTGCCCTGGGCATGAGATGCACGAAGGCGCTGGCATTCAAGACCTTCGGTAAACGACAAGCACTGCTGGAGCTGAGATGTGCACGCAATCGACGGAAGATCGCAAGTTGGCCTTTTTCATGTTGCGCTGCGTAGTCCGATGCTAAGTTGTATTTCGCCCACATCCACCGGCACAGTAGATGCCACTTACTTGTGTCCTCTCGCTGACGAGCCGATTGAGACCAGCGACGTCTCTTCACTCCTGGCTTGTTGTCCGCGACATTGCCGGCACAATGATGTCAGATTGGCTACTCGCGACGCTCCAGCCACGCGATTGTTTCGATGTGAGGGGTATGTGGAAGCATGTCTACCGGCTGCAGATGTCGCACGCAGTAAGACCCGAGTTCTCCTACTTCGGGCTTGGCACGGGCGCAGATCTCTTCGAGGTCACGAGCTTGCGAGTGCGGATTGCACGACACGTAGCAAATGTGGCGAGGGGCCATGCGTCGCAGCATCTTGATAAGCTTCTTGTGCAGGCCCGCTCGTGGAGGATCAACAATCACTACATCTGGGAAACTGGCGGACAGATCGTCTGAGCTGGAACGAACTTTGTCCAGGAGTTCCTCTTCCTGCCAATTCTTGGTCAGGTCGACGCAAAAGAACTGCATGTGATCACGGCCGTAGCCGTTCAACTGCGCATTGACTCTCGCGCGCTCCACGGCCGCTTCTACGAGCTCAAATCCTACAACTCGTTTCGCGTGGGCCCCCATGCAAATGCCGATGCTACCCACACCGCAGAAGAGGTCCCATATTACAGGCTGTGCGGGAAGCGATTCGATCATGGCTTGAATCTCGCGGTAAAGCACGTTTGTCTGGGCTGAGTTGGGCTGGAAAAACGAGTCAAACGAGATCTTAAAGGTGTGACCAAGTATAGCATCTTCAAGGTGTGCGTCACCGTACAGAACTCGTTCCAAAACGTTCCCCTCCGTACAATCGGATGTGGTATCCTCTCTTTTGCGCCGATGGCGTTGAGCTTCGCCGTCAAGACTTTCCACAACTGACACGAGTCGTGACTCATCAGCATTCTCGCCCAGATGGCTCGTTTCGTGCTCCTCAACGAGGTCACGCACAACACATTTCAGCAGCTCGCTCTGTTCTCCGGAAAACGTCGTGGTGACGAGTCCCGACATGACCTCCGTGCGCCCTTCACGATTCAGACCACGACGCAGCACAATCTGCTTGAGATGTCCTTCGTGGGTGGTGAAATCATATGCCTTTACACCTGCCTCCTCGCACCTCGACACAAGCTGCTGAAGCAGTTTGTTACAAGCTGAAGATTGCAACAAACATTCCCTTAGCGACAAAATCCTCGGGCTCCACACACCAGCACGATGTCCACGAGCTTTTCGTTTACCGTGGATCTGCTTGGACCGACGAGCACTAACCGACATCGCCGGAAACATTCCAACCGTAAATGGATAGCTGGGAGACGAAGAAGACGACGAACTGGTATCATCTGCAACCTCATCTTCTTCCAACAGCCAGCGACCGGTGCTGCAGGTGAACTCCATCTTGTTGCGGTACTGGTACACGCTGGTCTCATCGCCTTCAGTCTTATCGCCATCAGTCTCAACGCCTCGAATGTCACGAACCTCCATGTCCAACGAATGGGTTCTCGATCCAAATAGTTCGCGAATCCACTTCTGTTTTTCTCGAAGCTGTTGACGGTAACTCACGTGCTGCAGTTTGCAGCCACCGCAGCGACCAAAGTATTTGCTACACTGAGGACGCACGCGATGGCGACTGGGCTGGAGGACGTCACGTTGTTGCCCGAAAAGTGGCCAGGGCCGTCGAAACTCGTCGTCAGCCCATTTCTCTCGAGACTCGACGTCGCGGTCCCAGACATCGACCTCCAGTTCGTCGCCAGGAGCTCCGAATGGCACAATAACTTGCATCGAAACTCCTTTCTCCGACACGTACGTGCCAATGCCATCGCCGTGTCCATTCAGTTGTTCAATTGACTGTAAATGATTGCACCATAGTTCAGTCGAGTGATATCAGTGTGAGTGCAATCAATTCGATACGACGGACGCGATACGCGACGCACCACTGCAATCCGTCGCTTCGGACTCGTTTGGACGACCGTCTGACGGTGCGCTGTTGCACTGGAGAAGACGCGACGGGTGTGGAGGAGCTGCCGGGGACGAAAGTCGGTCGTCGTCGTCCATCGCCGCACAGACAGACGGGGGGCGGCGACCCAGCGAGTCATGTGGGTCCTCTGCCTACGACGAGGGCGTGCCAGAATATCTGCCAATCACATCGATCGACGACCAACCGACCAACGAACCGACCGACCGACCAGCCGACCGACCGGCCGACCACCAGTTTCTTGGCAAAAAAGCGACGACGATTTGAGGCAGCAGCGGTCACAAATGTAAACACAACAATGGCAACTTAACTGGAGAGCTCCGACTGTCGACCGGTGCAAAGCAGTGCGTTTATAGTGCGAGGAACTGCAGTTTTGAGACGTGGAGCGTCTTGATATACCTCTCGGGACATTCACTCGAACCATTAGCCGACCCACACATGTTTTCTTCCATGTGCGATGCCGCGACTGATTTGATCGCGGACACGATCGTCGATTCTGTAAGCAAAGCTATTCGCGCTGATACGTTTGTCGACCACCTGGTGGGTATAAATGTGATTGTTGTCGTGGTAGTGCTCTTGGTGGAATACAGACACGTAGCGTCCATCGTGTGCGGGTCAAGCACCGACAACAGGTCCATGTAGACGGACAGAGTGCCGATGCACAAGTGTCTTTGACGGACTGCTCGTTGACTATGACGCCGCGTTCACAAGTCCATCGTTCAAGATCGAATCACAGCTCCTTTGGCACGACTTGGACAGCTTTGACGGACAGTCGTGACCGATCACTTACAAATGTGACATCACTAAGAGTACGCGATTAGCTTCGAGATCGAGGCCTTCTCTGTGTCAAGCGAAGCACCAGTGGAAGTCTGCATCGAATCTTTTTTGTCGTCCGTAGATGGCGTCGCAGGCGGGTTCTCCGGCCAACCGTGTGCTTTGTCTTTCGATACACACTGCTTCTCCAAGTTGATGCTGCTGACACAGCGACCATCGATTCGTACGCTGCACGATCGAAGTCATCGTGAGAGAGCTATACCGTGACGGGTGCATCCAGAGTGGTGATCTCACTGCTCCTCTGTCTGGGAGCTGCATTCTCGCTTGATGACTTGTGCTCGCGTAGCAACTTGCCCAACATCATTTGTCACGACAAGGAACTTGTAGTCCTCTGTATATAAGATGCGAAAGCTTCGGTTCATTCTTCACTGAGTCCGGCATTGCCATTACCTGACTATGTAGTTTGATCAAGGCTGGTGGTAGATTTGCGTGCGCGTAGCTTCATCCCGTTGGCAGATGTAGACATGTTCTCAGAGGAGGTTCCAGACGACGCAGCTTGTCAGCTAAGAATGACGCGTGAGACGAGGGGTCAGCGGAACAACCAGATGAGAGGGGTCGAAAACGAATGCTTCTTGCGATGCGGATCAAGTACCACCGACTTGGCTCAACGTTTCCAACCAGGGCCTTCATTTGCTACAGAACCCGTTGATCAAGCTGATCTGCGAATGCGAGAAGAAGGCAGGCGAAGTTAGTACATTGCTATGATGAATGACTTGAGCAAGAGACAATCAAACGCGGCATGAATCAACGAGCTTTGCTACCCAGTCGAGTTCTTTTTGAGTTGCTTCCTGCACTTGCCCGGAGAGACGCGCAATCTCTTCTTTGCACATCTGGAGCTCCGCCTCGATGGAATCCACCGAGCGCTGCTCGTACTCTACGAGCTGAGCTTCGGTTTGAAGCAGCTGGAACAGCTCCGACTGGAGTTCCTGGATCTGGTGGTGTTGGTGAGATGCTGTTTCCTGCACAGCAAAACCATAGCAAAAGCGGTGCATGGATTGACGAGTAAGCACAACATGTTGGCAAACTTGACTGAGCGTACTTTGTCCTGCTTGCTTCGCTGAAATGAGGCCGTTCGCACTTGAGCCTCGCGGCTAAGGTCGCGAAGCTCAGCAGCACAGATTGCTTGCACTGTCTTGTCCGCGGGTTTGTAAGATCGATCAAGCTTGGTTTCTGGCATCCTTGGTTCATGTTTCTTGGTCACGTCCGATTCGGCTGCTGGACTGACGACGAGTGAGCTGCGCACACGGTCCGAAGAACATCGTGATGATGGAAGAACGTTAGCTTTGGTTGAGCTGTACCAACCTGAGCAGAAAGACTCTGCACGCGTAGCAGTCGTACACTGGCGAGTGCAACTGATAGCAACCACCTCCACCGTGCTGCTCCCATTGCATGTTTTCTTCGGCATCTTCTGACATCGAGTCTGCAACCTTATCGTAAGTGGAAGCACTTGTGCTGCTATCGTAGCTGTACATGCTCAGTGCATCAAGCACGGGCTGTTCTTCAGACACGCCCCGTTTCAGAACTTCTTGAATCTCTGGTATGATCAACAGGTCATGTACAGTCATGTCCAGCACATCGCTTCGAGGCGGTACCGAAGACATGACGAACGCGTTGAGTGACGAATACGAAAATGACAAGTGCAACATGGCCAGGGTGAATGCTGTTGACGTTCACGTATATGGGACTGGGGGTTCAGGCACGCCCCTAATGTCTCAGGGCTTTAACATCCACGCGTTGACCAGAAGAGCAACGAGCATTATGTACAACTCGCTTTCACTGACTTTCGGTTGGGGTAAGATATTGTCTGAGCTTGTATTACGTAAGGCCTACAGCAGAGTTACTCACTTGCGAAGGTGGCCGCTCATCACCTTGACCTGGATCACGACCAAGCAAACACGCACACATTGTCAGCTCATTTACGCCCATCGACACGCCCGCCACTGTCTGTCGCCGGCATGAAGCAGCGCAAAACATTCTACCACAACGACACGATCTACCCAATCGAATTCTTCTTTCGCTCCATCCTGTATCTTCTTGAAGAGACTGATGGCTTCCTGCTCGTGCATCTCCAGCTCCTTCTGAAGCGACTCGACCGAGCGTTTCCGATACTGCTTCCACTGCGATTCGGCTTCTTGCAAGCGAGCCAATTCCGCTTGGAGTTCCTGGATCTGCATCTTTTGCTGGCGTGATTTCTCCTGCCGTGCAAGAAGTAAGTAGGAAGCACAGCTTAGTTATCAACCTCTTGACCTAGCGAGGAAGTGTACTGACCGCACCTTTTTTCGTTTCCGATATCGACGAGACGCTGTTTGCATCCGCAGCTTCCGACGAAGCTCGTCGAATTCTGTCGCGTTGATCACGTGCACGAGCTGCCCCGTTGGCAACATATTCGAGGCCGACGGGGGTCTCATTGCATGCTTTGCTGCGAACGAGTTCCTCGAAATTGGTGAAGCCCTTTTTGACACCGAAGCAGCCATTGGAGCGGGCGTCAAGTCTTTTGCATGGGCAGCAAAAGTAAGTGCAGTATGTCCTGCCGTGAGTTGGGGTTGCGTAATCGCTTGCCTGAAATCGACATACACGTCAGCGATATTGAGCGAGTCAACAACTATCTGACGAGCTCACGGTGGATTGGGAGAGATCGGCGATACAGCTAACGCTGCATGGCCTCGCGGTATCATAGCACCAGGCCTGCATACAGGGGCGAGAACATTCAGAAACAACAAAGCCGATGTCAGCAAGACGTCCTTCGCACCAAAAGTCATATCAATCGATCGCTCTCGGCATGCAGCACACAAAGGTTTTGATGCACAATGCGATACATGAATTGGGAAACGAGATGCTGATTCGGTATACGGTCTCCCTCACCTGTGGTGAGCAGGAACTACTGCTGACGCTGCGCCTTTATGCGGTACGCTCAGTCCATCCTGCGGACTCAAACTGTTGTTACCAAACGGCGACTCTGCAGTAACTTGACTTTGGGATCCCGGCGTCCCCGCGGCACCGGTACTGCCGAGGAAATCTACGATCTCTTTCATCTCTCCGTTCAGCGTCTCTCCTCTGTAGCTCGGGCCCTGCATCGCATCGTGACTAAACTCTCTCCTGACCACATCCTGATTGCTACGATGGTCGACACCGCTGTTCAGAGTCGTTGAAGCTGTTGACTCGTGATGACTGCCAGGACTGTCCGTCGCCAGAAGCTCTAGAATCTCCTCCATCATGAGCCGGTCATCGATTCCTGGCTGTCGCCAGGACATGAGTCACTTTCGCAGAGTAGGAATATACGAAGTTAGCGCAAGATGTCTGCGACGCGTCCCACAACCGTTGAAAGGCTCACGAACTTGTAAAAAAGGGAGGAGACCACAGACTTCAACGGGTTTTGGTCCCGTGATCCACGAGCGATCCTAACTATTCCTGATCACGCACCATCGATTCATGTTGAGGTATGGACTGCGCGCTACGCAGCCTTGCACGGGCGTCATGATAATGCGATGACGGTCATGTGACGGTGACAACCGACTCTGCATATCGCAAGGACTTGAAGTGGAAGACGCTCAACACCAGAACTGGAGCCGCCTACGAAGTCCTGAGATAGGACGTGTGCCATGATAGTGTCTACACAACCCGAAAAAGGAATGGCCGACGTGAGATATCGAGTGCGCGGGAATGTAAGGCCGCAGTCGTGGTCCGTTGTGCTTGCGGGTGGACTGGAACTGATGTTTGGGGGATGCACTATCGTGTCGTTGCTCGCAGCAGTATCTCTGTTGCAACTATTTGACAAAGCTGCTGATGACACGAATGCTACAACTCAACACTACCAAAGCGTGCAGCACAGTT
Source organism: Hyaloperonospora brassicae (assembly GCA_947650285.1). Taxonomy (NCBI): domain Eukaryota; phylum Oomycota; class Peronosporomycetes; order Peronosporales; family Peronosporaceae; genus Hyaloperonospora; species Hyaloperonospora brassicae. Next base: position 98,369 of record CANTFL010001456.1, read on the forward strand.
CTGAGCTCATATTCTCCGTTCATGATTAGGCAACGAGTCAGCGTGTTGTCCTTGCAGTAACCTGTTCCACCAGCAAGAAGCTTATGTATCTACCCGACGGACGGACGCATAGCAAAGATGCGATTCATCGGCGGCAAGATTTAGCAGAATGGCAGACGACAGGGCAGTGGTAGTGAACAGCAGTCATCGTACAGTCCGCTTGGAAACTGCGCAGTCTAAAGGGTTGGCACCAAAGTTACAAGTCGACGTGAATTCCAGCGAGACAAAGGACCTGGAGCGACGTACATTTGTCGACGAGTTCAGAATGCATCTCAGCTACTCAGCGCTACAGGACCAGCACCGCGCGATACGGATCCTTCTTGCTTCCTTGCATCTACCTCACGTCTCTCTCTTCATCTCATCTGCGGCAGTGGCGGCGGCGGCGGAGGAGCTCCCATCCCCGCTACCGTATGAGGTGGGTATGGCATTCCCATTCCCATGCTTTGCGGCACTGGAGGTGGCGGTGGCGGCACCCCCATGTTCATGTTCATGTTCATGTTCATGTCCATCATGTAGCCTCCTCCGTGACCAAACTGAGGCGGAGGAGGTGGGTGCATCCCCGGGCCAACTGGTCCGCCCCCATGCGCAGCCGTAAAGGCAAACAGCGTATGAGGTTTGAGCTTATTCGGGTTCTTCTGCGCCAGTAAACGCTCAGCCTCCGAGCCGTGACGTTCGTTCTGGCTATCCTTTTTGTAGGCATATTGCACCACCACTTGGCGATTGCACAGGTACTGTCCGTGCATACACTCAATGGCTAAGTCCGCCGCTTCGAACGAATCGAAGCTCACAAAGCCAAACCCTCGCGACAGTCTCGTATCCGGATCCCGCATCACTTTGGGGGTCTCAATGATCCCCCCAAACGCCGAAAAGGTGTCATACAGCAGCTTTTCGTCCACTTCGGCGTCGAGGTTACCCAAAAATAGATTCGCCCCCACGTCCAGCACCTTTTTCTCGTTGGACGCTTTTTTCACGCGAATCACTTTCCCATACAATTGGACCATATTTAACACCTTAACCGCGTACTCGGCGCACTCTTCCGTGCGAAACTCGACAAAGCCGTAGTTCTGGTGGCTGCCCGTGATCTTGTCGCGCGGCATGTGCACGTTGCAGACACTGCCGGTCTGGAGCATGAGCTCCCACAATAGCTCTTCGCTCACGCGGTCGTCCAAGTTGGCCACGTAGACGGTCGCGTCCTGATTGCGCTGCTCGATGGCCGCCGACATGAGGCCGTGCGATTTATTTTACTTACACGCACAGGGGAAATGCGAGGAGCGGGTGTGGGTGTGGGTGTGAAAAGAGCACGTTTCTAACGGAGGCCAACAGAGATAGGATGCAATTGGTCGCAGGACACAAAACAGATGGAGCGGATATTTGGTCGCCATTATTGTGAAGTGGGCTCTTTCGCTTTGTGCTGCTACCAGTCGCAACGGAAAGACACTCTTTTTCGCTCGGGTGGCGAGAAAAGGGCTCACTTTCGCGTCACTTGCCACCACGTCCGATCGAGAGTGTGTACGGTTCGCAATCACATTGGAATTCGAGAACGGCTCAACGACATATGTACGAAACGCAGTATTGCTCACGGACTGTTTACTGTTCAAACGGTACCATGTTCTCGATCCTTCTTAGTAGTTTTCAGCATGCCAGAGAGAGATAGGTAAGCAATGTCCTTGGCGTTAAAGTTGTAGAAAGATGAGTCTCGACCAAGGAGCAGCCGAAACGAGCTTGTCTGTATCCAAGATGATGTGCTTGACCAAGGAAAAGCTTGACAGCTTCGACCATCGTGTGTAGGTAGCCAAGAGCTGCCACCTCGTCACCTTCGGCCATTGTGTTTCCACTTACTTTCACATGAACAATGTGATCCAGAGAGAAACTAGCAGTCTTTCTGGTGCATTTGCCGGGACCCCAACGATTGACAGCTTTCAGCTGGATCGATCCTCGACGACTTACTATACTCTCGACCCGACTGATCAAAGCGGTTACACTCATCATCTCACCCCGTAGCATCGAAGCGTTCATGAAACAACGTCTTCAGAGTCTCCAGCATGCGATCCCTCCGCGGCTATCGCTGCTGTCCCTTCAATGCAACACGAAATGGAGACAGGTTCGTGTTGACGGCCGTTGCCAGGTCACAGCTACGGGCATCAGTCGAAGTTGGCGACTTTGTGCTCATGGCAAATTACTACTTGCTGCTTAGCTCCATCGTGCCTCAAGAAGATCGCCGCAAAGATCGCTGAGAGGCGTTCGTGTGCGGCAAGCACATTGCGGTGGACTGGCACATCAGCACAAGATATCTCGTACGTGCGGAAGCCACGGCTCTGCTTTCAGTAAAAGCTGAAGGACGTGCATCGTAGCCGACGTGCTTCCTTCAGCTGTACACTACACGCGTGCTGACATTCAACCGGAGACTGTGCCACAGTCAAAGACCAAGTCGCAAACGCGGCTCACTACCGGACAACTCTGACAAACGGTATCTGCGCACCTCCTGTCGATTAGCGGAGAGGCGTCTTACAACGAGACTGTGGCATGCGAAAGATGGGTGGAAAGAGATTTGGATGCACCCAAGTCTCCGCTATGCAGCTTCGATCTTCAAGGGTAGTTGAAAAGAGAGAGAGAGAGAGAGAGAGAGAGAGGCGGTTGAAAGGACGACGGCCAATGCGACGTCGGCATTGTAACGCAAAGAAAAAACGGTATCTTTTCGATAGTCCGCATAGAGAGAGAGAGAGAGAGATTACGCATACCGTTCCTGGCGTCCAGTATCAAAGAGCGACGTCGTCTACCCGTCACCCGATCGCTTTCGTATCATGCGATCCATCGAAACTTCTTCCGCGATCTTTGGATCATTCAACGATTTCTCAACGAGCGATGAGAATGGAGTCCTGGCCGCGCCTTTTCGCCCACGTACGTAGTGTCAAACACTTTGGTGCCTCTTGTTCATCGTCTGTTGTGGAGAGTCATGTGATTGCAGGATCGTGCAGAGCGTTCTTTCGCGTCCGCTGTAGTGTAACGTGGGAGACGTTGGGTGCCGACTTGAGATACCTCACGCTTTCTTCTTCTTGTTGCTGCATCGACTACCTCGTGGTACCTGTGAGCGTACAGACTCTTCCCGTGCTCGTGCTCGTGCTCATGGCCTACTGGATGGGAAGCGGCTTGACCGCTTTTGCAGTCAAAGACGGAGTCGTGACAGTCAACGACATGTCTGGATTCTCATGGACTCACGGAGACGCGCGCGTGTTCAACTGGCACCCGCTGCTCATGACCTTCGGCTTTGTCGTTTGCTCCATGCAGGCAGCTCTCGCGTACATCTCCCTGCCGTTCAGCCACGAAGTCAAGAAGGTGACGAGCGTTGTTGCGCGGCGTCGCACGCGTTCCATCCGGTACTGACCCCATTGCTCTGTTGCTGTACAGCGCATCCATCTGTCGCTGCACGCGCTGGGGTTCCTGAGTGCCGTGCTAGGGGCGATCGCGGTCTTCCGCTTCCACAACGAGCACAACATTACCAACCTCTACAGTCTCCACAGTTGGCTCGGACTCATGGTCGTGCTCGGCTTTGTAGCGCTCGTACGTCGCGCACTGCGTGTTCGCCCAGAGGTATTCCCGTCCTAACGCCAGTGTCTTGTCGTGCGATGCAGTGGGTCGGCAGCTTTGCCGTGTTTGTCTACCCGGGAGCACAGGACCACGTCCGCGCCTTTGCTGCGCCGTACCACATTGGCCTGGGGCTGACGCTCGTCGCGCTCGTCGTCGCGACCGTCGAGACGGGCATTCTCGAGAAGCTCTCGTTCAACAACAGCTGCAACGTGAGCGGCCTGTTGTACGGCAGGGCCGTCAAGGGCCACATGGCGCCCGACTGCGTGACGGGCAACGTCATTGGTCTGCTCGTGGCTCTGTCGCTGGCCGCGCTGGTCGTCACGATCTGGCACGCCAAACACGCCAAGTCGAAGACGCTGCACAGGGACGAGACGACGCCACTACTGCTGGACAGCTAAAGCGATCGCGACGAGCGAATAGCCAATGGAGAGGACGGCACGTGATGCGAAGACCCGTTGGTGCTGTTGCGTGCCGCGACGGACAATAGCAAAGGCCGCGTCTACCGATCGCGTGGCGCTGAGCAAGCGGTCTCTCTCTCTGTCTCTCTGTCTGTCTATCTGTCTCTCTCTCTGTCTGTCTGTCTGTCTGTCTCTCTGTCGGTGTATCATTCCCCACTGCAACACGTCCTGTTCTGTTCCGAAGCTCTTTCAACGCGTATTCGTTGCATACTCCGCAAAAAGACGCCCACGTGAGCTGCTCGACGTTGACGGTCTGGCAATCAATCGTCAAGAGCGCACGTGGTGGGGATGGACGTCGCAGCCCTCTCACGTGGCCCGCGCGTACGAAGGGGGTCGAGACCATGTTGCTCGAAGGTACGTGCCTGTCGGCACTGCTCCCCCCCCACATTCGCGCACACTCGCAGCACACTCGCGGCACACTCGCAGCACACTCGCGGCACACTCGTGTTCCAAAACACGGTGTCTTTTTTGCGCGGCGACCAAAACCCGCACCGCTCGTGCCACGACGACGTCGCTCACCCCTCCCCGCTCGCGCCCCCCGTCCTCCTCTTCCTCCTCCACCCCACGAACACCCACAATGGCCGACGACGGGCGTCGCCGCCCACCGCCGCCGCCGCAGTGGGCCGACGCGCTCGGGACGTACAATCCCAACTTCTCCCTCACGCCCCAAGTGCTCGCGATCATGCGCGCGTTCTTCGCCGACTTGCGGCCGGACGACGAGGGAACGATCAGCCGCGAGGCGCTGGCCGACGAGATCGCGCGACTGGCTCCGAGTCTGGCGACGGACCAGCGCCTGGACATGGCCCCGCGGGACGAGCGACTGGACTTTGCTGCGTTCTGTGAGTGGGTCATGCGGTGCAAGGCGCAGCACCCGCAGTCGGTCCAGAACGTCTACACGTCGTGGGCGACGCAGCTCGCGGCGCTCGACTTTGGCCTGAGCGACGGCGAGAGCCTCTTGTTCGACTGGAACCACTCGGCGCCGCCGGCCCACGAGTCACTGGCGCGCGAGACAGTTCCGTGCGAGATTGTCCAACTGTTGCAACGTCGGCGGCTCGCGCGAAAGCGGCCCGAAAGCAGCAGCAGCAGCGCCGGCGCGCCAAACGTGCGCTCGCAGCACGAGCACGAGATCGTATCTGGTGCCGACGGTGGGCAAAACGGTCGTCTGGACGGCACAGGGCCAGCCCACGAGGCAGTGTGGAATCCAGCGGACCGCAAGCTCGTCGATGTAGCAGCGGATCAGACCGTCGGAGCGGACGGAAACAAAGACTCGATGCTGACGGTCTCCAAGTCGTTCCTTGCCGGTGGCATGGCAGGCATTGTCGCCAAGTCGGCTTTGGCTCCTCTGGACCGCATCAAGATCCTCTTCCAAGTAGACGACCAGCGCAAATTCAATTTCCGCAATGCTCTCCGGATGGCCAACCAAATATACGTCCACGATGGATTCCACGCACTGTTTCGAGGAAACATGTTGAACATCCTGCGCGTTATTCCGTACGCAGGACTACAGCACTCGGGCTTTGACTTCTTCAGGCACAAATTCCACGCGCACAACTTCAAGAAAGCAGAAAAAGAGGAGGGCGCTCATGTGCCGAAACTCAGCAATGTGCAGCTCGTGACGGCCGGGTCACTGGCAGGAGGAGTCTCGTTGATTGTGGCGTACCCGCTGGATATCGTACGCGCGAGGTACATGGTGCAGATGGGGAAGCACCGCTACACTAGCATTTGGGAAGCTGTAGTCACGATGTACAAGGTCGATGGTATGCGGTCGTTCTCACGCGGACTGTTGCCATCGCTGCTTGGTACGCTGCCGTACACTGGCATCGGGTTTTCGCTAAACGAGCGATTCAAGGCGTGGGTAAGTAAGTGCAGTGTGTTGTGCTTGTTACTGGCACCGCTAACAACAAACGCGTGATGCGTGCTCGCTTGTGCACGTAGGCGCTTGAGTTTCAGCACCGGCGGTTGGAGCGGAAACATGGGCAGAGTGTGCCCGGTGCAGGCCTGAACACGTTGACAAAGTTTGGTTGCTCATATCTCGCGGCATGTATCGCACAAACCAGTACGTGCCTTTTTGCTGATAATGTCTTTGTAGCATTTGTTTCGGAGAGAGGCTTTTGGCTCGATCATGATTGCTCACCAAGCTTGTTGTCTTTCGTTTCTAGGCACGTACCCATTAGACACAATCAGGAGACGTATCCAGACCGACGGCTACGCTTCGCGATCTCGGGCCGAAATTCGATATACAGGTGTCATTTCGACGGCACGAACCATTCTTGCGCGAGAAGGCTGGCGGGGTCTATTCAAAGGCGTGTCAGTAAACTGGATGCGGGTAAGCCTGATCTTCTTCTTGTCTGCTGCAATCTGTATCCCCACTACTTGTGTGAGTTGCTGATCACGATGGTTCTTGTGCGCCTGTGCAGAGTCCAGTATCAACTGGCATCAGCTTGACGGCATACGATATTCTAAAGGAGGTGATGGGGGTCGAAAAAATAGAGTGAATCCTTGCGCAGTTTTGGCGAGAGCTACCCATCATCCGAGTGGTCGGCGCAAGTTTCGCCACTTGCACAGGCTGCCAGACACAGAGCACATGTACGGCATGTACTCTCTTAGCATCGCACGGTTTGATGCCTTTCGTCTGTAGAGTTCGCTCGTCAGTTATAATAGTTGCGTTGAAAAATGGCCCGCATGCATCCCGTTCGACTGGTACGAATTGCCAGGTCAAAGTTGCTACGCGGAGCAACGAGTATACTATAAATGCGCTAGACTATCATGTACCACGCTCACGGTTCCTAAACGCTGTAAAGTACGTGTTCGCGCCAGTCCGTATGTATTTACAGGATTGCGTAGGTACATGTCGGGCACCGACTAATCGTTATGATGCTCTCTGCTCATCAGTGTCGCCGTTTGACAGCAGATAACGCACTGAGAGCTTGTTGGGACACTCCGACGCGGCTTTGTTACGAACGTGACGATCACAGCGGACGAGCTGACTTATCGCGACCGCGGGTTCATCATCACGAATTTGTCCCGAAGCGTCGATATTGGCCGACTTCAACATACTCGCCACGTCCCGGTAATCACGAAGCACCTCATAAAGCCCAGTTACAAAGTCGACGTAGTGATCATAGCGACTGATCTTGCCTTGCTCGTCAAATTGGAAAAAGACAGCCATTGGCATCAGCACGAGCGGGCTTACCAGTAACTTGTCGCGTACAGTCATGTCAGTGACAGTATAGGGGAAAATGGCGGCCAAATTTCGACGAGTCAGCCGCAGCTCGAGCAACGCAGTCACGTGCCCGATCGCAGTAGTATGATCCACAAAGTTCACTTTCACGCAAGAATCCTTCACCACGGGCACAACGTCACTGAAATGAGAAACAAGCCGTTTCCATTGCGCGAGAATGCTGTCACGACCGACGAGATCGCCATTGTGTACATCACTCCGTACCAATGTCTTCAAATGTCTCACCCGGTCAGCCTGGACACAACAACCAAACGCTTTCATGCACTCACACATGGCGGTCACTACGTCACTGGCACTCATCATATTCCTCTGGCTCGACACATTTGGCTGAACATCACAGAAACGTGCTCGCCAGACATCCCGACAATTATCTGCTTGCTGATCCACATTCTCGCGAAGATATTTCACAGTCGTCTCAAGCCTTTCTACGTACGATCGCTGCTTTGCGCGATAGCGCTGTTGTCGCTTGTTGCACGATCGCTTGCTTCTCTTTGCTTGGTCTCGTCCGTCGTCTTCGTCGGTATTCGCGCTGGGTTTGAGGCACAACAAGTCACAGATACCTCGGTCCATTGCTGCGTGGATGATAATCAATAGTGAGTCCTGATATGCTTTCCCATCTGCGGGTCCCTCCAGCCACGCTTGCCCATGGCTCCTAGCCTCGTCAACATCATCGGAGGTGTGTGTCGAAACATGCTGGGAAGCAGTGATATTTGCCCGACGTAGGACAATCAAAAAAATATGTCACAACTTTTCCTCGAACTGCGACACCAACAGCCTCACCACCTTGTGGACCGAAGCGATAGTTGAGCGTTCACAAATTTCGCCTCGCTTACAAGACGCCACCCTTATTTCGTGCTAACCACCGATCGAAAGCTGGGAAGCGCCGTTGTGTTCCTCTTGTCCACCATTTCTTAGCGGACAAAATCGTTTCGCTTCTATTACGTCACTCGACTTGTCCCAGCCGACTCAGCCCAGTCCATTGTTGCTGCTGACGAATCAAGTTTTGCATTCTTTCAGCTAGAGACAGCGCACGTCAACGTGGGTAGATGCGTACAAGCGGAGCTCGTAGTGCAACTCCTGTGGCTCGGACGTTGACGGGAGTACGATGTACCATCCCGGTGCGAACGGTCGAGAGGCTTTGGCAAGCACACCGCTAGGAGCTCCATCGACATACGTACCGTGCGCTGAAGTGGCACCCGCATATGCAACTTCGGGGGTCGTGGAGAGCAACAAGGTACCGTTCGGTGTGCTCTCGAACACAGATACGTTGATAGACAGAACAGCAGCAATGACTTTTGTCATAGATTCGTCCGATGGTTCGTCCGTTTCTGTTTCTGGCTCCAGCACCAACAATCGGACTAGCAGCTCGCACTCCTGCGTCACGTGCAGCAAGTACTTTGGGTTGAACGTGTAGCGGCCATATGTCGAGCAACCAGCCGCAGAACCGGCTTGGAGGTCCCACTTGCCACGCAGTCGAGTGAGCTGCATACCGTCTCCTTCAGGGGGTAGTTCGCGGTAGGCGATACTCGTGCCTGAAGGTGGGTCGCTTACAACTCGCAGTGTAAACTTGCCAATGACCCCTTGCTCGAAGGTAGATGGGATCAGCACGATGTCATGCAAACCTGCAGCAAGGGAAGCATCGATCTCGATGAAACAAAACCCTGGCTGATATTCGCCAGAGCTCAGTACCATTAACGGTGCTCGGGTCTCTGGCGTCGGGTTCTCTGCATGCGGATTACAGACTCGCTCGCGCACGTGCAACGCAGCGCGTAAGTTGACAGGAAAGCTGGCATCCGTGGGCTCCTTGGTAAAAAACGCCTCAGTCTCGAGAAACAAATAAATCGAACGACACTGCTTCTGTAGCTGCAAATGGATCTGCGGGTTGGCCATGAATGTCGAGTAAAACGGGCGGCCGCCAGCGCTGGACAATTCCCAGGCGCCCGGGATCACAAGTGAAGCAGGTGCGGTCGTCGCCAACTGGGGGATAGACTCGCAAGTGAACGGCCGCGTGGAAAAGATCGATAATGTGTAGTCAAGAGCTGCAAACTTTTCGTACTGCGAAGCCACAAGCGTGAAGGATGGCTCGCAGTCTTTTGTCAAGTCCAGGTCAAGGCTGACAAGCGCGTGAGGGTTATTGCTGTATGTTCCTCGCGATATTGCGTTTTGGTTGTAGAATACGCGTTTTTTCGCTTGACCTCGATAAACGTGTAGCGTGAGATACTGCTGGTTCGGACAGTCTCGGTCGCGTTCGATCGCACTCACATGCCTCGATAGTAAGACCCACACGGTGCACGAACCGCTTGCTTCAGTCTTTCTGTCGTCGGCCCTCAAATTCTTGCAGAATGTGAGCAAGTACTGCGGATTGAATCCGAGCGTGAGCGAGTCGTTCACCGGTCCAAGCTCCACAGGCCAGTGCTCATGGTACACGCTTTTGTACGGGAACAGCTCAGGGTTCCAGTTCATGTACAGACTTTCGAAGTACCGTACCACTGACTCAAAGTCGATCCAAAACAGCCCGTCGTCTGGTCGCTCTTCCGCGGTTTCGCTTTCCTCAGTAGCGTAGAATCGTCGCTGGTACGCCCGCAGCTCGTCGCCGATAGGACTGTTCCATCGCGCCGTGTCGTGACACGAATAAGGGCCTTTCCAACTCATCTTGCGCCAAGGATTTTTGACCAGCAGCAACCTAGTCTTTTCGCCATCTTTAGAGGAACCGGCAACTGAATCGGGACCAGCAACCTCGTACACGTCGAGAACCGCATAAACGTGCATCGGCACTAATCCGATCGCTTTGGCCTCTTGCTTTGGAAGGTCTTCTGTGGTTAGTGTAATGATGCAGTCTCCATAGTGAAATGCGCTCTTGAGCTGCTCCCATAACCGCTCTTCTTTGTCTGGTGCGTCGACGAGCTCAGCGACGGACACGCGTTCCGGGATCCATCCTGTAAGTGCAAACAAGTCGATCCCAGAGTTGCCACCCGGAAAGTCGTACCCGCCGTTCAGTTTCAGGTACGCCTTCTCAATGAGACTGACCCACAGCTCGTTCTTGCGTGTCGTACAGCTTGACAGCAGTTGCCCTGAAGCAGCACTGACCGGCAGCAAGTCGTCAATGACTACTTTTCGAGGCACACCGTTTGCCCACAACTTGACAACGTACTTCCCAGAAGGATTGTACACTGGCTGGTTCGTCTCCGGATCAGCCGGAAAGATAATGTTCGAGATCAAGCGCTTCCGGAATCGCTGTTCATAGGCTGCTGCAATACACAGCGAGGCCACAAAGGAGCAGTCGGTGACAACGTCTTGCTTCACCACCAGCGGGTTCAACCCTCCCTGTGCGATCATCACTGCAGCATGGCCGCACTTGGCTTCATAATCACTTGGTCGCATCCACACGACGCTCGTTTTCTGCTGCTTTGCCGACAGCGACAAGAGTCCGTCTGGGTCGTCAAACACCTGCGGCAGATAAAAGTTTTCCAGCGCGTCCAAATCATCCAACCACGGCACAAACAAGTGGCCGTTGATCAGCGACGACCGACGGAGCACATGAAGTTCCAACGGCGTGTACAGAGTGCTCTCCTCCGGCTCTGTCTGCTGCTCTCTGTCCAGAACTTGTCCACCGGCCAGCGGCACGACCGCCGCCTTCTCCTGCGGCGGTGGCGCCTTTTGCCGTGTCGACTGCACGTCCTCCTGCTGCTTGTGCACTTGCGGTGGCTCGTCCAGATTCTTGAGCTTCGACACGTATTCGATCACGTACTCGAGCTGCGTCTGGACAGCGGCTTTGGCTGCTATGGCGCTCGACGGCAGCGCGTTCAGCGCCTTCAGGTACGTGTCGGCCGTGGCGATGTACCTCTCAATGATGATATCACGATCCAGAGGTCGACTCGCTTCGGTTTCCTTGGCCAGCGCGTGCAACTCCATCGCCGCGTGGATCAACACGTCGCTCGAGCGCTGCAACGTCTCGACGCGCGTCTGTAACTCGGCGATCGTCTGCTGCAGCTGCGAGCGCTGCGCCGCCGACTCGACCAGCGCCAGGCGCTGGAAGATACGCAGCGCCTGCTCCAGCAGCGGCAGCGCTTGCACCGCGTGGCCCGCGCGCTCGAAGCTCTGCGCGCGCGCAGTCGCCTCGCGCGCTTGATCGTAGTGCCGCTTGGCCATAGTGCGGAGCAGAATGATTGTCAGTCGGATGACCGTCGGTCATTGGTGTGAAATACTCGGCGAGAACGCTCGTGATTGGCTGAAATGGATCGTGGGGGCCGCTGCGTCGCGTACTTTGGAAGCCACGAAATACGACCACGATGAGCGGTAAGGAAGCGTGGAAGCCCTTTGTGCGGTTCGAGTACCAGAAGCTGCTGCCTGAAGCACTGCGGAACAAGGTGCGGACTGCTGTCTCTCGTGGTCTAAACACTGCTGCTCTGCGCTACTGGCGTGTGGCATCGCTCACGCTCTGTGCTTCTCTTTTCTGCCTCTATTTCTCTATTCTGCCTCTATCGCTATCTGACGATCTCTATTTCTATCGCTATTTCTATCTCGACTCTTCCGTCGGTCTGTAAATGGATATGTATGTACCCATAGCTCCGCAAGGTGTTGGTCTTCACGGAGGCCACGGGTACCAAGCAAGTGAACCAGTCGCCGGCCATGTCGCAGGGTTACCGCTACCCGTCCCCTGACAAGCAGGCCGAGGGCGTGTTCGTGCCAACGTCCGACTCCAAGGACAGTGTCTACAACATCCAGTACTACACGCGCGACGTTCGCAGCTTGTCGTACCCCGTGCAAGTCGGCATGCACCCATCGCTTCCCACTGAGAAGCGTGCCGAGATCCCAGCTGACGCGAAACGCGGCTCGCCTGGCAACAAGAACCCAGCTGTGCTGAGCTACGACCCCTCGGGCACGCGCTCGGCCATGACGACGACCCACGAAGCTCGGGACAAGCTCATCATGCAGCACGCGTCGACGCACAATGTGCGCTTTGAGTGGGAGGGCGACGCGGAGAAGGACATTGTCGAGAGCAACGAGGCCAAGAACCTGCCACCAACGCCCGGCCGCCCCTTCGTCTGGAACATGCCCGCGCAGAGCCGCGTCATGCGCTGGTAAAGCAGAAGGCGCAGAAGCGTTGCCGTAGCGGGCATTCGTCACCACTAGACGCGGTGTTGTTGCTGGCCGTCGTGCTGAGGACGATGGAACTTCTTGTTGCACTAAAGAGGAGAGAATGAGCACACGCTGAGACGTAGGTGAGACCCCCGCGTGCCTGTTGATGGATGGGTACAAACAAGTCGGTACTGAAATAAGAAGAGCTGCCGATGTGTCATAGGACTTCGTGTTTACGCTTCAGTTTGCAAAAGTCCCGTGGAAGCGTAAGTCGCACTTAGCACGTACTTAAGCCAAAGCCGATGCAGTTCACAGTGATGCCAGAGCTGCCGACGCCGCCCGCGCCGGAGGTCATGGCCAAAACGGCGCAGTCCATCACGTTGCGCGTGCAGAAACCGCCTCAAGCGGACGGCGACGCGCAGTACAAGCTGCAAGTGGTCGGTGTCATTTGCCGCGCTTTGTATACTCGTGTATACGTTCTTGTTGACGCGGTGGGTGTGATGTGGCTCGCGTGTGTATACAGAGCTACAGCGAACATGGCTACGTCTTTTACTCGTGGAGTGAGTCGGCGCTCTTTGCGGGCAGTATGTTCCCCGTGAAAGGCCTGAGCCCCAATACGGTGCGGCTTTGTCGCTACACAGAAGCGTAGACGTGGACTAATTTGTAGCGGGACACTGTGCTGTCTGCACTGGTATACAGACCTACGTCTTCCGCGTGCGCGTGGTGCATGAGAAGGCTCGACAGTGCGGCGAGTGGTCAGTGCTGACGCCAAACGTGCGCACGTTCACGGAGGAGGAGGACGCCAAGCGCTCGGGCACCGTGTTCGAGCATGCGCTCAAGCTCGAGCGCGAGCACAAGAGCGTTCTCGAGGGACAGATCTCCAAGCTCACTGGGATGCTGGACGAGCGGAAGACGACACGGGAGGACGAAGGCAAGCTGCAGCAGCACGAGGACATGCTGGCCAGTCGCCGCGTGATCGACACGAGTCTCGGGAAGCTCCAGCAGGAACTGAGTGCGCAGACGCTGGCGCTGCAGACGATCAAGAGTCAACGCGCTGCGGACGAGCAGATGATCACGGAGCTGCTGAACGAGCAAGAGACGCTGCGTTCTGCGCAGAGCGAGCAGCAGGGACAGGTGCAGTACGAGCTCGAGATGCAGACGCTCCGTGCTCAATTGGAGAAGAACGAGCAAGCGCTGAGGAAGTACCAGGAGCAGGTGAACGCGAGTCATGAGCAGGTCTTGCACTACGAGACGTCACTGCAGGTGAAGGAGCGGGAGATTGCGCAGAAGGAGGAGGAGGTGGAAAGAATAACGGCCGACTGCAACCGCATGGTCCAGGAGCAAGCTGATTTCGCCCACGTCAAGCAGCTGGAGGTGGAAGATGCCTTGCTGGAGGCAAAGACATCGCTGGAGCAGCAGCTGGACGTCAACACGTACTTGCGCGAAGAGGTCTCGCGTCTGCGTGAGGAGAACCACCACCTGAAGAATCAGATCAAGGAAGTGGACTCGGAGGTCGTTCCCAAGCTGGTGCGTCTCGAGGACGAGAACGAACGGCTGCGTGCCCAGCTTAGCCGCCGGTAGAGCGCCAAACGTCAAGCAATGGACCAAGGGACCCTCCGGGCTCGAACGCACGACACCATCGACGCTGGATATGGTGGCAGGATCGCAGGGGTGGGTTGACCACGGCCCTTGTGCCTGAGTCGCGTTCCGCCGGGCCTTGCCGTTTTCGTTCAGTATCAATTTGTAATGTGTAATCACCGCGCTCTCATGTAGCTAAATAGCCGAATGCCTCCTCGTTTCGCAAGTCCCGATGCTTCTTGTCGCGCGTGCAATCGCTTCCATCCCCCTATCAGTAGTCAGTCTAGAATCCGCTATCCTCATCGTCGTGATCAAAACCGCAAAGCGTGAAAGCGTCAGCAGACCCTAGCGGCGGAAGTCTCGATGGAGGTGAGCTAGCCGAAAGAGCCGGAGACGGGTCGAACAACGTGCGGGATGGCAATGGCCGTTTCGTTGGTGCGAGATCCTCGTCGACAAAGCCTTCATCGTCGATGGACGAACCTACCGACATGTTGTGAGACCGACTGAGACTGCCCATGTAGCTATCGGCGCAATAAGACGCTTCCGATACATCCAGCGGGTTGGGTGCGCTTCCAGCTATGCTCATGCCTTCGTCGATCAGATCTTCTTCCGCTTCGCTGACATCATCTTCCTCTTCTGCATCCTGCTGCAGTTGCCGGACGGTGGCCTTGACAGACTCCAACAGCTCGCAATTTTCACTCGACGTCGGATCAGCGTGCTTCCAGTATAGATACAACGGCCCAACGTATCGAAAAGAGCGGCGCAAGAGGTAAGGGTCGAACGGAAAAAACGTCTCGAGAGGCTGGCGTTGACCCAGCACAATACAAGCAGGAGCTGATCCTGCTGAGGTCGGCTTCTTCAAACGCTCCATCGACTTCGTTGTCTGGCTGCTTGACGCAGAGACGGCACCAATGGTTTGATCAACACGCGCGAGACACTCCTCCGACACTAAATCGAACGCCTCCACCAGGTTCAGAAACTCCGTGGCCACTGTCTGCTGGCAGTACGCCAACGGACAGTATCCACTGCTTGTAACGATCAGTCGCTCCCAGCCAAGACTGCGCAGAAATTCGTAGCCGGCACTACCTTCGCTAGCGGCAATCTCTAATCCTCTGAAGCACATCATGTAGCACACAGTTTGCAGCGAGGAGACATAGATACTCTCTTGGAAGACGTGCTGTCCGGCGATTCCCATTTCGTCGCTCTCCTTTAACAACCGCTTTGCTTCCTCAGCAGCACTGCCGTTCGCCTCGTTTCCTCCCTCTTGCTCTTCCTGTTCCTCCTGGTGCTTTGCATCGTAGATATCCATCTGGTCATGTAGCCATTTGCACAAGTGATACAGAGCTTTCTGAAGATACGCGACGGAAATGTACTTGGCACGGGCAAGAAAACTAGCGAGATAGGCGCCACAGCTTTGACGTGTGATAGGCGGTGTTTGTGGGTCCAGCGACGAGGCCAAGAGTTGAGAAATGAACACGTCTTGGAATTGCGGGTCCATGCGGCACACGTAAAAAACCAAAAACTGCGGATACTTCGACCGATGAGTGCTCAAGATAGAATGCTCAAACACCTTGAGAAGGTGCTTGAACACTAGCGCGGCTTGGCGCACATCCACGTCTTGCTCGCCACTGATGGCATCCGTGACAGCTGTCGCTTCAGAGGACGCCAACGTGGGCGCCACAGACGCAGCAGACTGCTCAATGTGCTCGAACATGATCAGCATCATTTGATCGAGTTTGTCTGCCATCTCATCCACTTGGCGCGACGCATCGTCAGGCGGCAGCATATCATCGTCGAGAAAATCGTCCATTGTGAACACGTCTTCTTCACTGTCATCCAACTTGATCTCCACGTCTATCGCCACAAGCTGATCGATCACCAGTCCAAGCACACGCTCGCGTAGCCCACTGACATACTCTGTCACGCGCAGCATGTTCCGCAAGTACGCTACTTGTGTAGGAGCATCCAGTCGCTTGTGCGGAAAGTGCTCGCACAAGACAGGAAACAGTACGTTTGTCGCTGTGGGCACCAGCTTGAGCACGCGCTCGAGCAAGTGGTGCGCTGTTTCAAAGCGTGCCTGGATGCGTTCTTCTAGACTCAGACACTTGCTCTCGGGCGCTGTCACAATCACTGGCGTCGTCGTGACCCTGACAGACGCGTTTGCAGCAGTACTTCCACCACCATCACCAGCAGCAGCAACTATCTTGGCCGCTCGTTTCTCTCTCTGCTCTTGTTGGGCAAGTGCTTGCAGCTCTGGCGGGAGCTCTTTGCCCTGAGGTCGCCGCATGTTGCGCACGAGCATGTGGAGCGTCGGCACGACGTACACCGTGTTGGACGACACCAAGTGCACGATAAAGCTCGTGTAGTCCTCGACTTCGTGCACGTCTCCGCTCCCCAGCAGGTCAAACTTGAACAGGACGTCCAGCAGCACGCGATAGGCGCGCGGCTCCCGCGCCATTGTCGAGATACAGCGCGGCAGCGCCCGAAAGATCTTGCGACGAGTGGTGACGGGCGCTGGTACGATCGTCAGCTGCTGGATCAGGAACTGGTAGCTCTTGTCATTGCCCTACAGGTGCGAGAAGAGAGCGATAGGTCCGTCGATAGGTACACGAGTGATAGTTTTCGTCACGTTAGCGATTGCAATGACGAGACACAGAAAGAGAGACAGAGAGAGACAGAGAGAGAGGACAGAGAGAGAGAGAGAGAGAGAGAGAGAGAGGAGACGGTACCTTGACGAGCAGATCCAGCGCGTTGTCGATGAAGCGGTGCATACTGGCGACTTCCTCCTCCGTCGGTGGTGCCGCCGCCGCCGTGGGCCGTAGTACCGCAGCAGAGCGGTCTGCCTCGCTTCCAGCCATTTGTCTCTTTGTTGGTCCGGCCGCGACGAGGATTAGCGTGCGCTATCGAAAAGCAGTATTTACGCCACGATTGCTTTCTTTTGCGTCCTGCGCTTTTACTGCCCTTAAAACCATGCGCAGTCCCACTTGCATCCTGTCTTATCAAGCGCTTTTTAGCAATCAAGCCCAAACGGGCCGTGACGACGTTTCCAATTCAGCTGCTTTTACTGCAGCGACGACGTTGCGCTGGTTTTACATCTGTTTCAACAGCTCGCGCCGGCGTTGCGCTGGTTTTACGCCTGTTTCAACTGCTCTGCGCCGGCGCGTCAAACCACACGCCCAGTGGATGTTCCGATGAGCCTCTCGGCGGCAGAACGTTCGGCGGCCCGACGCTCTGCAAAATCGAGCGCACTGCCGCTCGCTCGAGACCGTATTGCTCCGCCAGCACGTCGGGCGTCCATTTCTCGGGCGCGGCGTAATGCAGGCGCAGGACCGCCCTCAGCTCGCGCGCCGTGAGTCGCCCGCGCACTGTTTCTTGGTCGTGGCCGCCCGCGCCCGTTGACGACGCGGCGCTCGTGCGGTCTATCGGGAGGCGAAGCGGCTGCGACGATCGCGGGCGGTGGCCGCCGGCCGTCGCGTCGAACGCGCGCGTCGTCTCGGCGAGGAACTCGACGCGGTCGTAGTCGACCGATTCCACGTGCGTGCGCAGGTCGCGAGGCATCTCGAGGAGCTCTGCTTTCGAGCCACTGGCGTCGACGGGCGCGGTCGACGCCGCATGGGCAGCCGGTCGTGCACGACGGGAGAGCGCAAGCACTTGCGCCAGCGTCAAGTCGCTGCGGACCACGCGGGTGCGCAAGACGGACGACGCCGTTGCCGCCGACGTTTTGCTCGGAGCGGCTCCCATGGGACAATAATCGATCGGACTTAGACGGAGTGGCAGCGAGAAACACTTTGTGTATAAAGTTGTTGGCAAATTCGAGACTACAGTGGCTGCTCGCTTGACGGTGATGGGAGTGCCAGTGCGAAGTTGTGTGCTGCTGCTTCAAGAGCCGTTGCGCTGCTGACGCATCGATCGAGGACTCGAGTCGTGATGTGTCATTGAGCGTCTTCGCAAGCATCGGGCTAGGAACGGATCGGGGCTGGATCTCGGTCGACGTTGGTCGACTGTCTCGTCGAAGAACGGAGCAATTGACCGTCCAGCGGTCTACAAACCGCTGTAAACCGGAACATGCTCGTCGCACGCGCAGACCCTTCCGGCTGTCCAGACACTTGTAGCTGTCCAGACCCTTCGAGATGTGGCCATCGTTTCGCGCAGCTCAGCGGTGCGCCTCCTTTTGCGTGGTGACCCATCCGTAGCCACACGCAGACTCTCTCGTCTTCTTTTCGGTATCACCGGATAATCTGTCAGCCAGTCCTGAGTGTGTCCGACGTGTCGATTCATCCATGAGCACACGGGACCTTTACGGGTTAAAAAACGAGTTTGGCAAGCGCTGCTGTTGCTGCTGCTGGCCTCCCATCAAAGCGGCAGCAAAACCTGGAGGCGGGCGGGCACGCACTCGCGAAGACGACGGACTCGGCGACTCCGCGTGGCTCGACAGTGTCGGGGCGCTCATAAACGCACTCAAACTCGAAGTCTTTTGCTGGTACAGTGCCGCCGCACGCTCCACAGCTGCCAAATCGGCCATAGGGGCAAAAGTCTGAGTCCTGCCAACATGGCTGCTTGAGCCGAGTCCCTGTGCACCACCATTTCCACCAGAAGTGGTGGAAGGCGTCCCAGTTTCACTGCGCAGCCCATTGTTACCGCTGATTGGCATACCCAGAGCACCATCCCGAGTGCCTCTTTGTGCTGTGTTATTGCTCGTTGAGCCGCTGTTACCGGCACTGCTTTCCCACCCTGACACGAGGGACGCGTTCGGTAAGCCACCTTTTCCATTGAAAGTGTCAAAGCTGGGGTAGCCGAGGCTTGAACCAAACGAACACTTGCCAATGCCGAACGCGCCGCTCTGACTGCCAGTGCTGGCATGACCCCGGTCATCTGCTGACGAGATCGGGCTCGGAGATCGGAGGCTGAAGGCGTCGCCTCCTGATGACGTACCGAAGGAAGGTGCAATGCTTGCACTTGCACCAGGTGGCTTAGTCGCCTGGTCATTTGCCATCGCGCCAAAAGCTGGCGATGGCCTGAACACGATCACCTCGTCATCAAAGTCGTCGTCCTCATCGACGCTCGTGCCAGCGCCATAACCGCTGCCGAAGGTTTCCTGCGGTTGTTGCTGCTGAATGGTCTTGGCCGAAAAGTACCCGAGATCTAGTGAAGCTAGTGCGTCTGACATGCCATTCTCATGCAGAGGGTCGTTTGTACTGACCACTGGCGATGTCGTGAACAGTCCCGATGCACTACAAAACAGCAGCGGTTCTCCCATGTAGCCATCGCACAAATACCGCGCAAAGCTATACAACCTCCATGCACGAAGCTTTGCAGCCTCGTCGTCTGACAACGGCGTCGATTGCGATTCACTGCTTGCTCCAGTAGCTGACGTCTGCAGTGCCACTTCATCCATCCACGTTGACGCGGCACCTTCTTGCTCAAGCGGTGTGAACCCTCGAAGCTCGAGGCTTTCCTTCAGCAGGTGCTCTTGTTCGCGTACAAAAAACGGCAGACTGCCTTGCTGTTCGGTGTTCGACAACAGCGGAGTGTACAACTCGCGCATGCGCGCATGGTTCACGAGCTTAGCCAACGTGCCAAGAAACACGGAAAAGAACTGGTCTGCGCCTGCTCCTTGTTCGTTCGCTGCTACATCGCTGTATAGTTTCTTCTCACGATGCACCAAAAGCTGCTCCAGTTGCTCCAGCATATCCGGGTGTAGCTCCAGATATTGGCAAAAGACTGCCACCGGACCCAAGAATCGCAGCGCCGAAAGCGCCGAATCTTTCAGACTCTTGCTACTCGTACCCGCCTTCGACTTCATGTCCAGCATTTCTGAAATAAACTCCATGACAGTCGACGTTGTACGAACAGAAAGACGAAGCGCATCTCCCATTGGTGTAGATTGCGAGCGCGAGTCTGCTGCGCGGATCATGCAAAAGATGTTCGTCACCACGACCTTCAGCAGCAATGAGTCTCCCACCACACCTGCATGCAACAGCGTTCGCAAGTCTTTGAAAAGCACAGCCTCCATGTCGCGCGGATACGTCGGCACCAGTCCCTCATTGCTACTCGACGGCGTGGTGTGAGACCCACGTGGCGACGACAGCACAAACAAGATGCCGTGCATTCGTGTGAGACGGTGCAAGTAGCTCTTCAACAACGCCGACTTTTCCTTCGACGATAGAGACAACGACGTGAACTTCATGGGAGCAGCCAGCGGACGCTGTCGACTGCGCTCAAAAAGCAGTGCCAAATTCTCTTCTGCTGTTGTAAACGGCTGTGCCGTCAACAGACTCCTGCAATAGCGGTACACTGCCACTGTCTCTGCCTCAACGTATGTCGCCAGTACTGCCAATTGGTTGTGCGGGTTTCCGTTCTCGGGCATCACTGCCAACGCACGGTAATACAGCGCACCGGCCGCGGCAAAGTTCTTTTTCGCTCGTTGACTGTGTAGTTCTTGGTAGCGCGCCAAGTCTCCGAGGAACACGTAGCAGCGGTGCAAACTCTGGCGACAGCGGGTAGCGTCACTTCTGTCGGTCGCCACAGCATCTCCTTGCTGCGCGCGCTGCAGCCACGTCGCAAACACGTCCCTCAAGTGCGTGTAGAAACCCGCAGCTTCCGCCAAGAAAAGCTGAAACTCTTTCGACACGCGGTCAAAGTGTTCACGCACATTGCGCTCTGTCTGAGCAGCTGCTGCGTACTTGCGGATACGGCGACGAAAGTCCTCGATCCGGCGATAGAAACAGGGTTTCCACAGTGCGAGTTCCACCTCCTTCTCGGCGGCAAACAAGGGGTAGGCGTCTGCGAGCCGCATTGCAGCGTCCATGAGCTGACGGCGCAGGGCGTTCGCGTCGTGGGCGTTGAGTGGATTGGCCCGCAGGAGATCCCGCAGCTGCTTGTCCAGCGTCACGAGGTCCCTACGAATAGAGAGAGACACAGAGAGAGAGCACACACACACACGAGACACAAAAACAGAGACACAGACACAGGCAATCGATGATGAGAGAGAGAAGCAAACAGAGAAGAAGGGGGCGGACGTGGCAGAGGTCGGACAGCGTACGTGTAGGCGCGGCGCATGTCCATGGGGCTGCTGCTCACTGGCCGATGGTCGAGAGCGCGCGTTACGAGAAAACCCCGTTAGAAACGTTTCTTTCGACGTCAAAACGATTGGCGCTCGGCGACGCGTGGATTGGCTGAAATTAGACCGACGGCGCTCGAAAGCCTCACGCACGTGACTTTCGGCTGAAAGAAATGGCTTCAGATGGTCTGTGCCAGTGGAATCCGACGACGAAGCGAGCGACGTTTTTGTTGCACTTGATGTAAAAGAGCTCACAAACGTCTCACTTGCACGTGACTTGACACGGATAGTAGCGAACCACTTCTTTGACTTCGACGTCTATTGACACACATCTTGAATCGAAGGCAATAAAATGAGCGTCTCGTAGCCTCTTCCGCTCGCTCTCTCTCAAGTCATCAGCAATGGTAGACGACCATAATCAATTATTTGGCCAGCACTAAAAGTCCACAGGAAGACTCAACATGCGCGACGCAAAGTTGTACGATGTTCCAATATATTGCGAGCCCGAAAGGCAAAGCTATGATGCTGCATTGGCGCGTCGCGACATGTCGAGTCGGAGATTGCAAACAAGTGGATGCTCGGACCGTTGCGATCGAGGTTGGTAGCTATGACGTACAGAAGGCAGGTGGTAGATATGGCTGGGATGCCCACACGTATATCGAGCGAGGCGACATTCTTGTTGACCGTCCAAGTGATCATCATCAATTTTCTCGGTCATTCATTCAGCTTCTCATGTGGGTCCGAGCTCTTCGATGTAGTTTCATCGGCCGTCAGCTTTGGACCGTTCAGCACTCGCACGCTATCGACAAAAGCGGTGTCACATCGACTGAAACGTGGACGGCATGGTGGAGGTTGAGTCGAGGAGAGACCCCATGGTCAGGATGATGATGATGCAGGATAGCTGTGAAACCATGTTCGGAAACGCGGTCAATCCGACTCGTTTGCCAATATGTCTGGATGGTTTGCAATTGACGTCGATGGTGGCGAACCTCAGAGAGCAAACTTGAGCCAGGGGTCGTTCCGATAGTCGAACGCCGCTAGGCCATGGTGCAGGGATGTCATGTTGAGGCCAGACCGTACTTGGCTGAAAATCACGTCGAATTCGGGATGGATCGGCTACCCTACTAACGTGACTGACGATGGCTGAGGTGCTTGCTACGCAAATGCAGACGAGTAATGAAGTCTATGCTGCTGGACCTTCACATTTTGGAGACCGTTGGTAGAGACCGCAGTGGCTCGTACCAAACGCAAAGCTTAGGTCATAGTGTCATGTACATTCAGGGCCATAAGACGTGTCCGAGCACAGCAAACGTCTTTCCGCATATGGCATGACCCCACAGTTTCGGGCGCTTGCCAAAGTGCGATTTGAGTCGGCGCGAAAAAGGGGCGTGTTTGCAAGATGCATCGATGAGCCTGGAAGGTGACCAGTTTCATCATCGATCCATAAAGAGCGTGTCGCCGCAAACGCATCGACATCGTCGAGATGGTCAACAAGTATCACATGATCAATATTGAGTTGAAGATCTGAGACGAAACGCGTGCCAGGCACGAATGTTGCTCCTTGCCGAGTCTGTAAACTGCAGCACATTTGAAGTCGGTGAAAGACACAGAAAGTGGATGGTGTGATGTGAAGAATGTCAGATCCCGATCGCAGCATGTAGAGATGCGTGGTGCCGTGAGCCCATTGCGCTAGCATCTGCCCTTAAAGCACCGGCCTTTGCTTATGCAAATTCAGTGTGGCGCATTCGAGTAGGTCGTTGTTGCAAACTGGAAACTACAAATCAGTCGGTTACATCTGTCATGGCTGGTAATGCACGACGCAAATGGATTAAGGCAGATCCGAAGGCGAAATCATGTTATCACGGACCCCCTGGACAGCTGTGACCAATTCAAAGATAGCCAGGTGGAATGTCTTTCACGTCACAAGGGCTTTATTTTTCCTCCCTAGTCGCTTCACCTATGAATCAATTGACCAAACACGCAGAGTTCTACGTGTCGCTCACGCCAGTGCTGTTCAAGGCCAATCATTGGAGTACGATCGCAGCGCTAGGAGAGCCGGTGATGCGACTTCATGCGCGCATAGACGCCGCTCTGTGTGAAGTAACTCGCGCACGAGATGTAATCGGGCGCATGAAGTACTCTTTGTGGTCTTTACGACATGTTCTTGCGCATCATTATTTGGACAACGTAGCAGGAATTTATGCATTGAGTCCGCCTTCACTCGACCATCACCGATGCCTCATTGAATTCCGCCGGAATTCAAGACGCGGACAAGTACATGATGTCGCATTTTTCCAAGCTCCTTCGTAGCCTCCCGAGCCAAACTTGAGCCTGTCCCACATGAGACCTGATCACGTTTCACCTGGATCAAACTCGTTGTACCTTTGCTGTCCATGACTCATACCATTTTCTACAGAAAGGTTGACGCTTTCGCAGGATCCATGCATCTGCTAGAATGTTTACTTCAGTCCATGCATCGGTCACATACAAGGAAACGTCAACGAAGACTTGTAGATAGCCATTATCAATGGAGTTTGTCACTAAAGGACAAAGGAGACACTTTTCGGACCGAGAACGTGCTAATCCAGCTGTGGAGAAGAGACTTGTACATCAGTTTTGTACAAGATGTAGAAAGATTGGAGCACGTTGCTGAACTGGAAGAACAGCTGAGATAGACGAGTTGATACAGTTTACTCAGTTGGATTGTTATACTCGTACCGACCATCAAATGAAAACATCTCAACTGTGTGATGAAGCTCTTCGTGGCAGCGCACAAACAACTTGCGCCGCAACTGGACTGTTTTCAACTACTTCGTATGGCTCCGATGTTCGCATCTGTGTGATGCACATTGTCAACATCGATGTAAATGAAGTTGATCTTACATTGACAACCCACCAGTAGTTCTCATTGAAGTAACGAAGCTGGGATATGGGATATGGTATGGTCGTTACCGTTCGGCAAAAGCTATGGCGAAAGAGTGCTCTCCTTGTTCGTGAGCGGTAGAATACGTCGAGGCTGGTGTGCTTGGGACCGAAGGCATTCGTCAGTTATCAGCGGTAAGCAGCACAGCCATTTCCGCAGCACAGCGCAGCACCCATTTGGGCCGCGGTCCCGACCGCGGTCGGGGCCGGATGTTCTTGGTTGTTGAAGAAGGTTCTTGAAGCATCACATCGGGCAGGTTCTACTGTAAGAGGCTTCATATTTCCATCTCGACGTGGTAAGAGCTCTCCGGTGGCTTTTTTCGCATGAACAACTACTTTCGCACTGGATCATCATGAACACGGCATTGCGGCTAATGATGGACAGAAGCCGTTCCTTTTGCGCTGTGCCTATCATAGTGTGCCAACTGTTTCACAGATCTGTTGCACAAGGTGCACCGCCAGGTCAAAGTGCGCAGGTTAGGTATGGGCAACGGTAAAGGCAATTCGTGAAGGTACTTGATGTTAGTTCTGCACTTTCTTGTGTTGACTCATTCAGAGTGCACCGACGGATGCGGCTTGCCAGAAGCACTCAAAAGTTGATCCAGTTGGACAGTATCGTCGATTGCGCCGGAGAACGCGGGTGCGCTAAAACGCAGAGGTGTCCTACACACTCTACACAATGGATCCTAACATTTTTCACGTCCTTTAATCTGTTTTGAGTAAGGATCGACCGATGCACTATTCAGTCTAACGACCTGTTACTGCTCTGTTCAGCGCAAGCCCTTACGTTCTGCGCTGCTTGCTGGCTACTGCTTGGTACGCGCTAGCTGTCGCGTGCCTTTCTTGTGCCACTCTCTCACTGGCAAATTCGGATGTTTCGGACGAAGTGTGGGAGCCGACCAAATACGGATCGTCTGCAATGCAAGCTCGAAGGCCTCTCACATCGCTTTGTGACGTGGTACATATCGTTGGGGAACGTAGCAGACTTCTGCGGGACAGTTGTTACTGCCGAGCCGTCTGCTCGTTGGCGCCAGAGTTCCCGGGTGGTACCATCGGGTCTTTTTCTCTCACACTTTCTTGAAGGATCACCAATCGGTCGCAGTGCGTGGGAGAATTAAACCGGCAATCGTATAAACCCATGAGTTCCTTCCTGCGATAGAGAGGCTGCACCGAATCTATCCGTCAGTCTGCTCGACTCCAGAACGAACGACCTCTCTGGGCAAATATCCAACGCTCGCGACATCCGATCGTACAACACTTGCTCACCATCGGGCATGGCATCACGACCGGACGTTTCAGTCAACGCACTCTATACCTGGCATTTCACGATTGGAATACCTTCACACAAGTCGTTGTTGACGATGAGATTATCAACGGGTGCTGTCCTCATCGCTGCCGTCGTCTGCCTCGACACCGGGAACTTCTCCTTTGCAGCCAAGTATACTGGCAAGAGTGTAAGTGTGGCGATGCTTCCAAACGAGAGCCGACGTCTACGGTCTCAGGACATGCCAGCGAACGAAGACTTCGTAGCGAGCCGAGAGGAAGAAAGGTGGTTCAAGAAGATCTGGCAGATGTTGGACGATATTATACATCCGAAGACACCCGAAGAGCTTCATTACCGAGCTTTGGCAGAGACAAACCAAAAGTTTTACACCGAATTGCTGACGGACCTAGATAAACAAGCTGAGCGATTCAATTCATGGAAAGAATTTAGGCTACCGGTGGATTTGGTGCAGGAAACGATGAGACATTTTGGTCTACATCCTGCGGTTGTCGAAGAGCTCTCCGGCTTGTACAGGCTCCATCTGGGCCCTGGTGGTTTGTCGTAACGCGCAACAAACAACAGGCACATGTCGTTCGACTCAATGTCTGCCTCTCAACACGTTTGATGCCGCTTACGCATGCGGTGGCTATTCCATGGGCACTAAACGATTGTAGCTATTTGGACTGGACCCTCAATATTGTCGCTCTGTACGTCCACTAACATAAGTTTAAAATGCAGCTACCGTCGTTTCTCTCGGAGTTTTACACATGGTCTTTATCTCGTCAGATTCTTGCGATCTCCCCTGTTCACGACTCGCTACCCTGGCAACGGCCACTGATATAAGGTGACAATGCAGCTATCATCGTTTCTCTCGGAGCTCTAGACGTGGTCTTTATCTCGTCAGATTCTTGCGATCTCCTCTGTTCACGACTCGCAACCCTTACAACGGCTATCACGACAGGAAGATACACACATTTCGCAATGATAGAAAGAGCGGTACTGCCAATCTCAACATCTATGTACTTTGTTCATGTGTCGCTTTGAAGAATTGTTACAGCCAACAGCTAAGCGACATGAAACTTCGTTGTAGCTGTCATACTCGTGAAGTGACCAGCCAGATGAGTATGACCTGCCACGCGCACGCAGAGTCACCTTCTGTACTGCGTTGTTGCGGCATACATTGACAAGGCATGCAAAATGCCTGGCGCATCGCGCCACGTCCATGTGTGAGCTTCTGTAGTGGATGACGTTGATACAAAGGCTTCCATTAAGTGAGTACAACCAATGCGCGCGACGGTTCGACACGGTGTTCGTAAATGACTGAGCACTTCGTCGACACCAAGCGTCAGCACGACACCTTTGGCCATGCAACTTATTTGCGTTGTGATACGTCTCTTACTGTGGAGGCACGGATGCTGTCAGTACCAGGTGTGCAGTGGATCATACCAGAGATTTTGTGGTAGCAACTCATTGAACCGAGCACGACGCACACAATACCACGCGCAATCACCCGATTAGGAAGACGCAACTCAGTGGCGACTCGATTGGAAACAAATCACGGTGAAATCTGCTGAGAAGCCGACAGTGACTCGGATTTCATGCTACGGACTCCATGCGTTGGAGCCACGGCTCCTACTGAACAAAGCGTGAGTCCTCCTCTCGCATCTCATAGGTCGGATGATGAGACCAATTGATGATTCAGGAGCACTACAACCGACTCCATGACAACGACATTGATGGGCACAAGAAGTCGACAGCCGAAGAAAGT
The DNA here is from genome assembly GCA_947650285.1 of Hyaloperonospora brassicae. NCBI lineage: Eukaryota > Oomycota > Peronosporomycetes > Peronosporales > Peronosporaceae > Hyaloperonospora > Hyaloperonospora brassicae. Next base: position 125,363 of record CANTFL010001456.1, read on the forward strand.
ACTAACGCCCGCGGTGACAACGCCGGGGACTCGATAATCTGCGCTTTTGCTTCACTGTATGTCTGGCGATCCATCGGGTCCAGATAATTCGTGCAGCATGTGCCAAGTAAAAGGCAACGTGCTCGATGGGACCTTTGCTGCAGAAAGAATCAAGGAGTCAATTGATATGGTGTATGTTTAGGGCGCGATGCGCCGGTTCACGACGGATTCTTGAATTGCATTTTCATGCGTGTGATCGCGTAGACGCATGGCGACAGCCGAAAGACAACAATTGCTCATGTTAACCATTCCGCCATGAAGAGAGTAGGTAAGGAGTCAGTAAAGAAATCATGAGGCTTAGAGTAGCATATGATTGCGAACGAAAGACCCCTGAAACCTACTTTTTGTTTTACCTCCTCATACACTACACTGCAAGTAGAGATGAAATGGTACTCAATATGCCTATATTGTCATGCGTGTCGAACTGTTCGTGGTGAATCTCATCTTAGGCCAGAAAGCCACAGACTGCTACCAGCAACAGCGACTGCTTCCTCAATGACACTTGTTTGCTAAGAGGCCGTCACTAGAGTGGCAGTATGTGCTGACATCGAGCCGGCTCAAGCAGTGAAATATCTACTTTCTTCTCACTGAGGATATGATAGCTTCGTACGCTTCATCACCTTGACCGAACATGCATTTACTATGAAATGACGACAAATTGGGTATTGCTGGTCGATAACGTTCATTAATATACCTCACTTTCACCACCACCATCTAAAATGACGACGTCTTATTCGGTACGCTTCATCGTCCAGCAAGTTGGGTGACAGTGATCGCAGCGTCAGGAATTTTGCAACGTAGGATTCCTTGCGCTAGTATTGAACGCGTCCAAACAATTGACCGGGTATATCGTCACATCTTGAACGCTCTAGACGATGTGGACGATCTTAAAATGTCCGGAAGAGCGGACAGGACGGCACAAGCGGGCGGACCAGACCCGCCTATCGCGGGCAGTCAGCCCAGCGATGAGCCAGCTGTCGATCTGACTCCTTTTAGCGAGCAATCACTCGACGACTAATAATGGACCCTCGATGGTTTTTCGCGGGCAGATGCTGAACGAGCAACGAGCGAGCCGACAAGAAATAGTTCGAGATGCGAACTGACTGAAGATTGCGAGCGTAAGCAAACTGGTCGATCGTGATATGGATTCATCTCTGTATTCCATCAGCTATGTTTGTAAGAGAGACTGGACAAGGATAGTCAATTCTTACAGGAGGTAGCTTACGCTAATGCTGATGATAATATTACCTACACTGATTACAGTGTAGGTGGGCCGTGTATTCCGAAACCTCATGAATAGTGTTACGTCCAGAAGAAGCGCAGTCATGAACAAGAAAAGCTCAGCCGAATGGAAAAGGGAATAGCGTTTGATATCGTGCGGTCCATCAGCAAGCTCAGGAGCTCATCCTTGATACAACTATTTAGTCCAGAGAATTCAGGTGAGGTATGGATATACCGTACTCAATTCGATTCGTAGAAGTTGGCTACTGGGGACAGTTCGCGCGTTGTTACAAACAACAAATGCAGTGGTGTCACTTGGTATTGGTGTGATGTTGTAACTTGTTGGTGTAAAGCCTTGTACCACGCCTACGTTTCGCTGCATCTCGCAAAACTCCATAAAGGTGGACGTCGGCCACAATTCGTTGATGTGTCTTGTAAAAGGCGTACTTGCCTCTGAAAACCGATTTCCACTGCGCACCAACCTCACGCAATTGCCACACCAAACAGAGTAGAAGAGACGGCAAATTGTGGAAGTGTATGCAGTTATAACCCAAACAATCCCCAAATTTCGTGATGTATCTTCTCCACGAGCATTTACAGCGATCGCACTCGAACACAATTTACGTCTGCATACAAGCTCTGTGCACGGCACCTTTTCATACGATGACGTACACTCGCTGGTGACCCTGCAACAATTAGTGTGTTGACATGCAGCAGCTTTCGTTCCATTCTAGCTCATGGTGGTAATGACGCTGCTGACTTTGTGGTGGCGGAGGTGCGAGATGTTCGTGCTCTGCATCGACGCGTCAACCGTTTTCTTCCATGCACTCTTCGTCGTTTACCCTTTTCATAGAACTACATGCTTGCGTGTGTGTGAGACTCGTGCACCCTCGAGGGTCGCAATAGCGACCTTTCTAAAGTGTTAATACCGGCAATTCATCTCTACCTGTGTATCAATCACCTGCTAGATCGCACTCAACAAGAAGGGCACAGTATATTCCGCGGTTCGTTTCGCAATTCCGCGCGACTTGTACACATAGAAGTAGCTGCCGAGAAGTTGGGCTTTAAGCGGACACAAACTCACTTACAAACACGTCAGCCCTTCGGGCTCACAAAGAAGCATTCTACAAACCTGGCCGAACTGAAGAAGCACCAGTGGGCTTGTACTTCTTCAGTGTTTATTCAAAACTGCTCAGGCTCGTCCAACTAGGCTTCACTCCATCACTTCTTCACATTGTGTCGCGCGTTTAGGCACGTCCGAGCAAGTTACTACACAATCATGGCACTTGCTGTACATTCGATGTCTAGAGCCTTAATCGGTGCAGAGCTTCGTATTTTATGCATTTGTTTACACTAACTTTAAATCTACGGAATCTCGACACTCGATTAGTAGTCCTATCCGATTGCGATTGCTGGTAGTACGAGACACTGTCAAGATATACAAGGCATACTCTCAGAGGCAAGATATATACTACGTATTTTTTCTTCTCTCGCACCTGATGTCAATTCAAAGCCCGCTTTCGTCGCAATCGATGCGATCAATTCGATCACCGTTTGCACTACAACGTTGCCGAAAGCAAATGATTTAGGTGGGCCTTACTTTCGCGTAAACCATCCTCGTTGCGTTTTTGCGATCGAACGACCTGCAGATGAGAGAAATATTCTGGTTCCCACACGACCTCTTTCGATTGTAGCGTTCGCTACCAGAAAGATCTCAACAGAGAGCCTGTCGCGTTGGTACTGCCTACTCATCCTCTAACGACTCGTAATACCATGTCGCTGCTTCCGTATCGATTGTGTTGTCCGGGTAGATATTCGAAAGACCAACTTCATCAAGCTTACGTGGTACAGCACTATATAAGTATGCATCATTATTTGTGTTGCAGGCTAAGAGACGCCAGTATGAGGCGACTACTAATCTGCTACTTCAATATAATTTGTCTCACTGGCGGCTGCACACTATCGTGCAGCAGCGCACCGCATGGTCTTGCGTCGGCCATGTGATGATAGCCAGAATGAAGGGGTTCGACCGACATGTGCCACCCTTTCCCATTATTAGAAGACGCTGGTTCGCGAGTACCAGCTGTTGTTACCATCGTATCTATTCGATTGTAGGGACGAAGATGTAACGGACGGACGCAGTAGCATCAATTAATTACTACAATAAAAGCGAACGTTCACATCGTCTCACTCGATAAGATGCTACACATATTCCTATTGCTGGTACAAGCCATCGCAAAAGTCATTATGGCGCTTTTTATGCGTTAGACATGTGCAATGGGCGGCGAGCGGGTAGCCGTCAAACAAACGCAGCCATATACACAGTAAGTTCAAAACAACGTATTCTTTCTACATAAAAGTATATACTAAAGACGCTTGTACTTCTTCATGGCTCACAAGCAGATGTGCTTAGTTGTGTTTGCTTGATCAGCGTCGTGTGTACGTGTTGCAAATCGATCAAGCGATGAAAAAGTGAAAGTAATTGATAAATGTAGCAGGAGCAAAAACATCAAACAGTCGACATGTTTATATTTATAAATTCAAGAATACGATGAAACTTGGTTGCGGCTAGCTATTTGGTAAGCTCATTTGACTCCTTGTGTGTATTTTGAGCCACAAAACAATTTGATGGTACCCTCTCTACCGCTAGGGTGTTGAAATGTCAGTCTACCAAACTCCTGCTTTATTAAAGGTTGCTCAGGATTGCGATAGCGATACAACTTACTAGAACATGGCACGCGCGACTCATGATTGTCCGTATCCTTCGTAGCGGTGAACTCGTGAAGTACAGGTATAAAATAAGCGACGACCGTCGAGATTGCACGCGACGTATCGTTTCAAACCACGTGCTTCTCGATGTTCTCCATAAATCGTTTTCCATAGAATTCCGGCTCAACTGCTGAAATGTGCTTGCGATTGTGATGTAGGCCCTTATATAATGTCTCGGCAATCTTTCGCGTGTTGTACTGCTGTAGGATATCGATGATGCCCAGAAAGTAGACACACCCGTTCTTGTACCCGTACCGGTCCCGGCCGTAAATGCCTCCTTCGTCCTTGCAGAAAAATGAGTTGGCAATCTTGACGCCTGGGATTGTATCGAAAAGACGAGAAGACAGAGGCGGTGTGTTGGCTGCGTGTATCGGCATGGACGGCAGCGATTTTGCGCAGTGCCGGTTGACCGAAAGCGAGCGCTTGTCGGATGCAGCACTAAAACTGCGCCCGCGTCCCTCCTCACTGCTCGCGAAACCGTTCAATTCCGACTTGTTTTCCGAATCCACCAAGTCAGAATTGGCGCAGCTGTCATTCCACGTGAAAATGTCTGGTAATGATAGTGCGAGTTGTGCTTGTGAGTCTGCGATCGAGCTGACCGTCGAAGGAAGTTGCTGATTAACAAAGTCTTCATCCGGCGTGGACACTGCGCGAAACGGCCGCACTTGTACACATTTACGTTCGAAGACAGCTGATGGAGTGGACAATGATCTGCACCCGGCTTCTTGCTGTGCCGTGATCCTCTTGAAGCTGTTGCTTGTTTGAGTGCCAGCAAACATATTGTTGTGTACGTCATAAGCCGAGTCGTGCACGCCGATGAGAATGCTGTAGTCCATTATCTTCATTCGTTTCAGGAAGTCGACGTCTGTACGAAGTTGCGCCAGAAAGATGGCGCGCTGGGCGACGCTCATTTGAAGACGAAATCCCTTGTCCAGCAGATCGTTGTCTTTCAATACACATTGACTACCCCGCTCGTACTCCTCCGTTGATGCATGCCGTCCGATACGCGAGCCTTTTAGATCGAAGCGTGCGTGAATCTCTAATGACGTATCAAAAACGCTAGCCATTATAACAAAGTGCACCTTCCTTCCCATGTGGTGCATCTGGACGCGGTGCAGGCCATAGAACCGCGTAATGAGGGTGTTGGGGTTCTCCATCACGAATTGATAATAGTGTGGAAGGATACGTCGGAGGAACTTGGAATCGTCCTTGGTCTGTGTTTTGATCATGAAGCGCCCATCGTGCGAGTAGAAGAAAAACTGACCCGACTTGGAGTTGGACATGAACTCGATGAAACCAAAGTCTCCGCTCAGGGTGAGCATGTAGTCGGCCAAGTCGATTCCGAAGCGGCGACGCACTTGGCAAAACACGTCTGGCGAGTAGTCTTTGAACTTGCACCCATGCTCAAGACGAGCATTAGCCCGAAAGATCTTTTTGTCGACACGCATGAAGTCGTTCACCGTCAATCGCTGCTTGAATGGCTTCTGGAGACCGGCTGAGGCTCGAATGCCGCACATCATACCGTACGTAAGCGCGTACTGCTCGTGTTCAAAATTTATCACGTTTCCAGCGGGTGTGCTACAGCTGCATGCGGTGTAGTTGTACCGAACGTGCTCGAGCTTTGTCTTTTCAGCCCGCATCCGCTTATGTTGACTCAAATTGTTTGCCTTAGTCCGGGCTCGTTCGAGGATGTCAGGACGTCGAAGACGTTCGCTTCGCTTCCGAAGCCTTGAACTTCTTCATCGCCTTAGCAACAGTGCGATGTGCCGATATCGAAGTAAGGACGGAGGCGGTGCGTGAAGTGGTGGCTACGGAGCTGCCAGGTACCGAGTCCTCGCTCTCGATCCATGTAGACGCCGTCGATCGAATTCTCTGCAACGATGAAATTTTGTATCTACACTCGTCGTGAGATGATGACGGCAGCTGGTCGGCGAGGTGCTCTGGAGAAACAATTAATTTGTTGACAAGGTGGTTGTGTGCAGCTGGATTACAGGTTTCCATGGACTTAGGAACTCCTTGCTCCAGGCGAGATATGCTTCGTTCAGCAGGTTCTTGAATGACACCGTTCATGCAATTGCTCACCGCGAACCCGTCGCCTGAAGACGAGGGCGTGAAGCCGACCTCACATCACTGATGGTCAGGTCAGCCAACCCACACTCTGCGTTAATTTTACGTACGAACTGTACTCGCCCTGTTCCAGCACATAAGCAGCACAAGGGAGGCCAGATCCATCAAGGCACTACTGTCAATGACAAATAACCACGATGATAGCTCTTCTCGAATTGTCATGTCGCATCCTGTCCACCTTATCAATCGTTGGGTGGGGCAGCCGCTTTATCGAGTCGTATTTACAAGACACTACGAGATGGACCACCTGACGACATTAGCGTCAATCGACCGCGCCACGACCAGCAATGCATTCATTGTAAATGTAAAATCCCACGTCAGCAGAACAAACACACAGCTTATGTGAACAGAATGGGGAGATGTATCACATTTATCAGTGGTCCCCATTGACCCAGAGTCTCAAAGCAGGACCGACTTTTTCTCCAGCCCACGAGGCTAGCAAGGCTTACCGGCTCTTTTAGCTTAGACAGTAGCCTGGCCACCGCGCTGCTCGATTAGCAGCTTCCAGAACTCGTGGGTCTCGGCAACAGTAGCTTCGGCAAAGTCTCGGCCCATGCACTTGTCGTCGTAGCCGTACTTGTTCACCTGGGGCAGCTTGTAGTCGCGAAGCCAGTCATGGATGGCCGTGATGCAGCCAGGCATGTGAGCCTCAATGTCTGCTACGTCGTGGATGAGCGGGGCGTAGTGGTCCTCCACGTTGATGCAGATCACCTTCCAGTCGGTCTCGTTGTCGTCGATGAGAGCGAGCACGCCCAAAATCTTGACCTGCACGATGGAGCCTGTGCGCCACTGCTTTGTCCCGATCTCCACTACGTCGATCGGGTCGTTGTCGCCCACACAGCCCGTGCCCTCCGTCACGTGCGATGGGTCTTCCCACGTCTGCGGCATTGCGCCGTAGTTGAACATCATTTCTCCCCAGCCATACTCGCGCAGCTTACCATTCTTCGTATCTTGCTTGATCGGATTAAACGGTTCGCCCGTCGCGATCTCCATTTTCTTGCGGGTCCACTTGGGGATCTCGCAGATAAAGTTGACCGTGCCATCCGGATTGTACAGCGGAATGTCGTGCCACGGCGAGATCTGCTGGCGCTCATTGTTGGGGCCTGTGTGGTAGAAGTTGACACGGAACTCAAAGCTCGGGAACGCGCCCACGGCCTCGGTCTCGATGTTGCCCACCTCTGGGTTTGCGATCCGCGCCTTGAGGAACTTGAACTTGGCTTGGTAGCGCCGCATGGCCTCTGTCTGATTGTTCGCTGCATGGTCGTCGTTCCACCACTTCATGAACGAGTTAAAGTCAATCTGACCCGTCGTGGACTTGCTGTGCATGTAGGAAATGGCTTCCCGCGCGTCTTCACTGGAAATGGGTTCCCCCAGTTTCGCGTGCAGGTCGAGCAAGTCGTCTTCACTAATGAACCCGTTGCCCTGCACGTCAAAGAGGTTGAAGATCGCACGCATGCGTTCCATCTCTCTCGGCTCAATATTGAGCTCCGTGCCGTCGTCCAGCACCGTACCCCGCCGCGTCCGGTCGGCAAGTGCGTCTTCTCCATAGCGTTTCTCGGCCTGTTCGATCGATGCGAGCTCGGCCTTGAGCGTCGTCACTTCGCTGCGAAGGTCCTCGAGCTCGACGGCCATCGAGAGCACGTCGGGGTCCTCTTCGCGCCACGAGTCGCTCCGTTTGACCCGAAGGATCGCACCTTTCGGCGACGTCGCGGGCGACGACGCCACGGGGCGCACGTACTCGACGCGCTCGCCGTCTTTTCGGTCGGGCGCATTGTCGATGCACTGCTGCATGACTTCGATCCACTTGAGCTGGTCGGCCGCCGTCTCCGTGTACACGCGGAAGCAGTTTTCCGCGGGCGTGAAGAACTGAAAGCCATTGGGCTTCCCGTCCCACGCGTGCACGGAGCTGAAGGGGATTTTGCCGCGGATCGCGCGCTTCTCAAAGTCCTCGAGCGAGAGGAAGTAGACGATCTGGAGCTCGTGGGCGTAGATGACGCAGTAGCGCTTCTTCCAGAGCAGCGAGTTGCGCTCGGGTTTCTTGTACAAGACGCCGGCGATGAGGACCTCGCGCTTGTCGATGGCGTGCGTCCGCGACTGCTTGAGGAAGTTGGCGAACGACGCGATTGTGGACGCCATCGGCTGCAGAGGAGGAGGAGGAGGAGGAGGAGAAGTGGATACGGAGGAAGGGGCGGGCACGACGCGGCGACTGGGAGCGGGCAGATGGGCGAATGAGGAGGGGGAGAGGATCGATGGGGGAGACGTACGTGGCCGGAAAAGTCGACAGCGGAGGGGGTGGCGAGAAGAAAAGAGACGTTTGGCTGGCGGGCGGGCGGCTACGCGGTCAGATGTCTGCCGACGAACCGTAGAAACGCATTTCTGGTTCGGTTTCGCCTCTTGGATGGGACGAGTTTGCTCCGTCCCCGGAGGCCCAGTCGCACGTTGCGGGTCAGACGGCTGGAGCAGCGCGAACCGGTACGACCCAAAACCCGACTCACCCACATTTGGCCATCGTCAATGGTGTACAACAAATGTCCGATAGCGCCGACACATTCCGTGAGTGCGTCGAAGTGATGGATGAAGTAAAGGCGATCGAGTAAAAATTACTGACGATGATGCATCAGCTATTAACCGCAGGAGGGCACACTGCCGAGTGAATCCGTTGTGTCCCAGGAACCAGATATCTATACGTTCGTATGTATATTTCGTTCGGTAGACCGCCGTGTGCTACAGGGATAGAGATTGACCGCATCGATTGCAAGGTTGTTCGATTGAGCTTGTCTTTTATCGATGCAAGGGGCGCTTTGTGGGCGTGGCAGGTGCTGTCTTACTGAACACGTCTGAGCTGATAACTGACTGCAGCTCGATTACAACCTGCCCAAGCATCTACTATTATGCAGGATAAGTTAAGCAAATTGGGGCGATTTACTGCTTCATTGCACTTGCAGGTCGTCGTTGAGTCTGACGCACAAAACTCCATTTACTTCCTTCGTAAGCAGTTCCTACTAGGCGATATTCGAAAACAAGTGTGTAGTTACACCTGCCGTAGCCGGTAGCGATAAGTGTGTCTGTAGCATGCGACTTTGCTGCTTGGCATGCTACATTCCTCGTTCACTTTGGCAGATCTCAGCAACATGTTGAGATGTTAAAAGCACGGTCGAACGCATGTGTGCCTGATAAATGTTGTAAGGATACTCAAGAAAATGCAGTCGAAGATTGGTCCGGGATGAACATTATAACGGGGTGAGCCTGCTACATGTCATTGATACCAGAACGGCTTAATAAGACTTTTATCCAAATTGATAAAAAAATTCACTGCTATTTACCCCACTGAGTAAATATGGAGGAAAAATAATTGTCGAAAGAAATCTATAGCATACCTTCACCTTTGGTTGATACAGGCCATCGTGACAACCACTTAACCACTAATCGCTGCTGAAGGCATACAGGTGAACCCGCCAAGGTACGACTTACAAGGCGGCGCCACCACCCGGGTCTAAGATGGGTCGCAGCCGTTGGACGAAAAAAAGCAGGAGCGCAAAAAGGTCCATTACCGAGTCGGAAATCCTGTAGATTGCCAATCGCAGATATCCGGTCAGTTACGGAGCGAAAGTGAACCTTTCCTGGATATAATGAACCTAGTGATCAATCATAGACGCGCGCAATGGCTTATGAGCGAGTCGCTACACTTGGAGTTTGTAGTTATGTATAGCTCGAGTACGATCAAAAGAGTTTTTTTAGTAAACTTATAAGAAATTAAATGCAACCTACACTTTTCTTCACTTTCATCAGCACATTTATGATATCTAGCCTTCCTCTGCATGTGCATTGAGCGTGAAGATTAAAAACAACTTCCGACAAAATTTTAGTGTAGGTGGCTTGAACTATGTTGTAACAAGCGGAAAATGCCTTGTCTTAAACATACTGCCTGCGTATATTGTCTTTCCGCTGTAAGGTCGACGACGTCTTTCTGTAGCTGAAAGCACACCAAAAGCACCGTTACTTCGCATTGCTCGCAGTGTATAGCTTGTTTATAACTTTTCTTTTTCCAACCTGCTTAAATTTTTAAAGATGACTAGGACTTATGTGGGAAGTTGTTCATTCTTAGTTATCAAGGAATTGTTCGCTGACTACATTCCATCGTATTCGCTGGTATTGAGTCCTTAACTATATAAACTTTAAGCAGCTTCATTACTAAAAGGTTAGTCTCTGATAATATAATACTTATAAAGTGTCCTTGCCATGTATCCAATGCGCCTTCGTCCATGGATAGATTAAATTTCCCTCAAAAGGAGACAGTAAAATCTGTCGGCATTGAATGTAATATAGAATCGGTTTTCAGCATTCTGTAGGTATACTCTCGTTCAGAAAAAGCGAAACAATGATGCTAAGACGAATTTCTAAAGGGGTCTTTACTATTTGCTATTCATATTTATAAGATCTCCAGTACAGCTTCATTATACAAAAGGACAAAAAATCGTCGCATATTGTCAAAAAATATAAAATTGACGACGCATTATATACAAATCCATCCTAAAATAGATTGCAATATAAGCTAAATGATAAGATTCGGACATGATCATAATTCATTAAAGTAAATGATGCATTACAGAATGGAGTTATAATGCATCACACATAAAATATCAATCCACCAATGTTGTGTACTAAAGATACAACATAAAAATGCTTAACAGGACTCAAATATATATCAAAAAAATCCGCTTCATTCTCTTCCATACCTATTTAAACATATCCTTATCATATATTTCTTTATGATGTCGTCTGAAAAAGAATACGAAGGTAACAGACGCTTATAGTTATATTAAATTATGGGGAAATAAAAAAAGGGAGCCGCTAATGAGCATTCAGTTTTCGCTAATGAGCCTTCACTCTATACATTAAGCAAGTATTTGATTTGAAGGTCGCTCTATTCTAAAATCATATTGTTGTAATTAAAAGAAATAACGTTTATATATCTTATATCATCTAGTCAATCGGACCCGTGACAACCTTCCTTAAAAGGTACATGCAGGGCCTTGACCAGATCATAAAAGATCCATTTGATTCTGTGGACGAAGCCCGCCACGTTTTTGACGAGTTAGCACTGCCTGAAGGCTATGTTACAACTATTAAAATGCAGCAAAGGGTGGGTAACCGCAAGGGCGGTGAGGTTAAAGCAGTAGATCTGCAATATTCATGCAACGACCGATGCCCTTATTCTGGTACAGAGTCAGGTACAGCGCCTCTTCGTCAGCACATGGGCTCCAGCCGCGCCACTGGCTGCTCCTTCTCGGCCACGATCACATGATAGCAACGTCAAGAACAACCAGACCAGTAATTGATTAAAGTCACTCATGAAGAGCATAATAGTGATCCCTTTGTAGATATTAATGTGCATCCAAGTGTACGTGCTCTGAGGAAAGAACAAGAACAATCGGTGATTCCGAGTCTGAGTGCAGGCATCAGCGCTGGTCGCATCGTTGCCTACCTTTGTCAATGTGATCTTGTGAATGTTACTGCGCGCGATATATACAACATTCGCGCAAACGAGCGGCGCAGATTGCTAGGAGGGAGGTCTCCGCTTACACACTTGATTGAAAGTCTAGCAACAAGCAATGACAAAAACAACAATGCGTCTAACTGCTCGAAGTTTGATGCTGAGCAGCAGCTCACGCACCTATTTATCGTGTCTCTCTCTTCCAGGCAAATTACTGCCTGTTTCAGCGCAAGGCGGATATTCTTAATTAACGCCACTTACAAGATTAATCGATTCCGACTATTTCTGATGCACATTGTACGCGTAGCTGCGACCAACAACAGCTACGCTTTCGCCTATTGTTTAATGAGAAACGATACAAAAGGGGACTACATCCGGGCGATGCAGAGCCTGAGGCGGTTATTCGGGATGTTCGACATCGCTACACCAAAAACATACGTTGTTGATCTCATGAGGACATTATCAAACGCACTCGGTAACTGTTTTCCTTTTGCGAGGACACTGCTTTGTAGATGGCACACACCGAGAACATTACCGCCAATATGCAAAGTCATTTTGACTCCACGAAGGAGTTTAAACAATTACAGCTCACGTGGAACTTCTTGGTAGAAGCTCAATCAACGACAGAGTATAAACGTCAGCTTGTTGTGATGAGGGTAGATCTACCAGCTCATGTAATGAAGTATCTGGATGATACTTGGATAGTTTGCAAAAAGATATTCGTGTTTTGCTACTTGCATAGTTGTCTACATTACGGTCATGTGTCAACGACACGTGTCGAGAGCGCACATGCGGCAATCAAGAAGTGGTCGAACGGATCCACAGGTAAGTAGAATTACTTTGTACTTAATGATATTGGTATCTCGGATATTTAATTAAACGTCTACCCTTAAGTGGTCTATGGTCGGTAAGCACAGCTCTAGGGTTGGCTTGCCAAGACCAACTTGCTATAGCCAGCCGTCAAAACGGAAGGGAACGCGCCATCGTCGAAATGCAGCTAGGAACTCGGTTTGCATAGTAATGGGCAAGATTTCCGCTGATAGTGTACTGGCAGCGTCAATGGCTTATAAGAATTGACCCAGGATCTTGTCAAAACCAAATGACAAATAACATAGGACATTCTTGTCGTCATGCAATATCCAGATTGTGTGGTGGAGTGGTGATCACTCTTTTGAGGAGTCGATCCCAACTCTCCACTGGCGCCCGGAAGACCGACTAACGGAGGGGGTACTCCGATTCCGTGTTCTTGGTAGCCTTCCTCACCTTGTAAACCCGTCGGTGGGGCGGGTTGCACTCTTCCAGGTGGACTTGTGTCAATGGAAAACTTGACCGTGTTTGCGATGGGGTCGAGGTTCGATAATGGCGTGGAAATCTTCACACCACGATCGGGTTGGTGTGATCACGTGGAATTCGTCACGCGATCACTTGCATGTTTGTGGGGTGCTCGATATGAGTCACCCTGATCTATTACAGATCGCCTTGTCCAAATGTAGACCTCAATTCGCGAGCCTTCTGACCACTTGAGCCGTCTCGCGATCTTGGGTCCTCAACCACAAAGGGTTTCCTGCGTCCAGTAGTTCCTTTTACTTGCGTGGCCCACACATGATATGCTTGTCTGATCGCGATCACCTACCTGATCACTGATCCCGATCTCGATCTCTTCCTGATCGACTTGCTGATCGCAGATCACATAATGTGCTCCACACAAAATTGATCGCGATCACCTACCTGATCAATGATCCCGATCTCGATCGCTTCCTGATCTCGATCACCTACCTGATCAATTATCATGATCTAGATCGCTTCCTGATCGCGGTCGCCTTGCTGATCGCAGATCACATGGTGTGCTCCACACCAAATTGATCGCGATCACCTACCTGATCAATGATCACGATCTAGATCGCTTCCTGATCGCGATCGCCTTGCTGATCGCGGATCACATGGTGTGCTCCACACCAACTTGATTGCGATCACATACCTGATCACTGATCACGATTGCTATCGCATACCTGATCACTGATCACGATCTCGATCACTAATCACGATCTCGATCGCCATCTTGATCACGATTGCCTTGCTGATCGCGGTTCCCTTCTTAATAGGCTGATCGCCAACGTTACCTTCCGCCTCATACCTTGATCCAAAATCGCAGGTCCCAACTTGCCCGATCTGATATCTATTTTAGTCTGACTGTCCAATGGACGCGATCTGACCAGATGTGGGACCTGACCGTCAACCGTTAACTGTCTCGGACATAAAGGGAATGCGATCACTTCCTCTATAGCGAATTTCCACTGTTGCTTTACCACAATTGCATCGACCGTTTACAATACAAGATTTTGACCAGCATTGGTGGTTGGTCCAAGCTTCAACACGAAGGGCTGACACCGAGACAGTCATATGATCTTATCCATCATGACACTGTGATCGCTGAACTTCTTAAGAGGTATGTTAATGCTGACAGATACCAGTAACGGATGCTATACGATCATGCTATCGCTGCTATAGATTCCGCAATACGTGACCCTGTGCTGGTAAGGACGCGCGGGAGCCCATCAGGTCCCACCCGCCGCAATTTATCTAACTTTGAGCATGTATAGAACGTGTTTAATCCCAAGCAACGTCGACTATGTGGGTGCTGTGGGGATTTGGGCAGGGCATGTCGTCAAGCCGCACAAGCACAAGCAGTGCCTGCAGCACCTATAGCACTGCGACAAATTGAAGACATAGCGCATTTCGATCCTGTGCTTTATGCTATCAATGCTGCGTCAAACATTAAACTGTGATGTAGATGTTGTGGTGAAGTCGATCTCACAAAATTACTTTAGTGAATGTCTATCTTCCACTTACCCAGACTTGCCGACTCACGGAGGAGGTACTCCGATCCGTGCCTTGTTGTATAGCCTTATGCTCACTTTGTGTACCCGTCGGTTGGGCTGGCTTGAGCTCTTCGTAATGGCCTTAGGAGATGTCGATCTCGCTGAGGGTCTGGGGTTGAGCGTTCGCTTCCGGTGCGGAAATCTTCACACCACGAACAGAAGTTCTGTGATCCTGATCTCGAGTCGCGGCGATCTCTATTTGGAGATGTCGCGATCTCGATCTTAAATCACACCGATCTCGATTCGTCTTCGGGATCGGGGTCTTTGCTGTGCGGAAATCTTCACTCAGCAAATGATAGTCTTGCGTCGATCTTGCGTTGGGACCAGTCCGATCTGGTCTTGGGATCGGCCGATCTTGCCGGAAGTGCGCAATGTGGGTGGATCGGTTGCTTGTTTCGCCATAATGAAACGTGCCGATCTGCCCTGTAGATCGCTTCGGTTTTGCTCGGTCTTGTCTTGAACTCCTTTTCCAGATCTTCTGACCACTTGAGCTGCCTCGCGATCTTGTAACCAATGTCCTTTTCCTTTTCCTTGTGTTGCTGCTACCCTAGCAGTTGAGTTGAGTGTGAGTACTTGATCGATCCGGGCCAGATATCCCGAGATCGCTCTTCTCGATCTTAGCCAACAATCCAAGATCGGTCTTCTGTGCCCTTGTAATACGCGTGCCTTGACCCGCCGGGGAAGCCAAATCAATCTTGCCCGGAGAAGAGGGGAGGAACGCGCGTCGTGTGCAGAAGAAGTAGATTTCAAGTCTGTTTATTTACCAACCAAATTAATAGCCAACCGTAGGTCACTCTCCAAGTCGATATCACCTTTAAGCTTGACCGCCCCCTTGAACACGTGTCGAAATTTCGTGACCTGTGCTCCAAAGATAGCGCCAATACTCCCGATATCGTGCCTAGACACCAGAAAGGGACCAAATTCCAAATGTGGTACCAAATGCCCAATTTCGATACCAAAAGGTCCAAAATAGTATCCAAATGCCGAATGTGTCAAAATTCATTTTGCGACGTCAATTCAACCGGCTTCCACTGGATCTTTCGATCTGAACTTTTAGGACATCACTCTTGGACCTTTAACAAGCATTTCTGTCATGATCCGAAAGTCTCATCAACGATATATCCATAATCACTGGGGAACATGACCGATCTGATGCCCAAATTCGAGATAGTTGAGGATCGACATAGTGCAATCCGGCCATATATGGTCTTCCGTTCAGTGTGTGTGCTCCGATACCATAACCAAGAGTTTATCTGCTCAATGGGACCATCCACAGTTCTTACAACGGACCCACGGACTCCCACAAACATCCCCACTTCCAGATCGGGCAATAATTAACCTAAGTCAGTACCCCCTTTGGGAGATCAGTAGAGAGCATCACCGATCTGCATATTGTTACACCTTCGTCACAGAGTCATATCACATCACCTGGTCCCAGATCCTTGTCCCAGATCCTTGTCCCAGATCGCTCCATGGAAATCGTTCTATTTGTCGGCTTGTCCCAGATCGCTCCGTCTCAGGTCGATCCATATCCATCAATCTGGAGACAGTTGGACCAGATCTCCGATTCCCGTTGAGATCACTTTCCATCTCCTCATTGGATCGTCAAGTCCCATGGACCCGTTTTCCACCAGTAAGTGACACCTTAACTGGGTAGTCACCGATCCACGTCCCAAAATTTAATAAGTGACTTTACCACAACCGCCCCCTGTACTGAAGTCCGTTTGGGCAGCAATCGGCTCCAGTCCAGTCACTCATCAACTCTGTTCCAAGCATTCAAGTCCATCCCATGACCTCACCGACGCGTCTCCCCACTTCGACAGCACCCTCGGAGTAGTCTACCGCACTTTTGTCGCCGGATCGCGATCTGTCACCCAGATCGGCCGATCCAGAGGAGCATTTTCCCATAGTGCCAGATCGGCCGGGGTACCCAGGTCATCGTAGTCCGGCCGGATCGCTATCCATCGTCATGGGATCGCCAGACCGCCCGCCTGAGCCGATATCGCTTCACGCATCTCCGGCTACCCTAGGTGCGTTATGATCCGACATCCTGGCCACTGGCGGGTCTCGTGGAGGGTCTGCTCCAACTGCGAGCGTTTCCGGCCACATTCCAAGAGTTTCTGCCGGCGACGTTCGTCTTAAGTTGGCTACGATCTCTTATTTATGGGATCGAGAGGCTACCTTCTGCAGTCCAACCGATACAATTCATGCGCTTCAGCAGTCATACCGAGATGCGGTCGCCCGGGGGGATCGCTTGCAAGCCGATATTGATTCTCTGTACAGATCGGCCGGCCCCTTCGTCTCTTTCGTCCATTGTCGATATGATTTGATGAAAGGCCGTTACGTCAACGCCATGCATTCTCTGAGCGACTGCAAGCGAGCTCTGCGGACACATCAAGATCAATCGGCGCAGATTCTTCGGCTACGCGCTCTGTTGCGTGCCAGCGATGAGGATCAGGGCAGTTTGGAACGACAGTTGAAAACTTTAAAATCTCACGTCCGTTCTCTCCAAGTCGAACTCAATTCTCTTCGACAGCAGCGTGACCAACTGACATCCGACAGGTCTTTCCTTCACATAGACGTTTTGCCTCTGAAGGAGGAATTGGATCGGTCTCAGGTGGAGATCGCAGAAGGCCTGGCTTTGATCAGAAATCTCATTCAACAAGTGGATAGTTTGACTCCTTTTGAAGGGTCAGTTGGCACTTTCGCAGATGGAGAACGCCAATCTCCGCCGTCAGCTTGCTGAACACCTCACGGTGTACGACCAGCTACAGGTGGCGGAACAGGATCGGGATCGGGCTATAGCGGAACACTAGACTCTCCTTCACACAATCAATAGTGCCATACTCGGCTACCAATCGTCTGCTTTGTCTGCTCGGTCGACACCCAAGAGTGCTTCTCGGGCCGGATCGCCCCTTACTTCCGCTACCCGGGGGTCGAGGTCGCTTGCCGACAAATCCAGATCTAAATCGCCTACCACGCCTGCCAAGCGTCGACGTGTCCATCTACCGTCACAGACCAAGGTTTTTTCCGCCACCCGTTCGGGCTCTCGGCTATTGTCGTTGAATCCCTCAACACCTTCCAAGAAACTCCCCAGATCGGCCCCACCAGAGCCTTCACCCAATTCTTCTTCTTCTCCGCCTTCGTCCGCGGCTTCTGGGACTGGATCCGAAAGTGGGGAGCTGACAGAGTCGGAATCTAGCTCGGATGATTTGACTCGGTCTGTGATGTCCCAATCTAGATCGGCCGCTCGTCGACGCCCGAGATCGGACGATCGTCGGAACTCCAAGCTCCTCGGCGGCCACCCCAACATATTCCTATCCGTCCGTGACAACTGTGCCCGGCCAAGAACCGTCACGTCCGCCTTCGCCGACCTAGCCGGAGCCTCGTTATCTCTCTTATTCGACGGCTCCGGTTGCGACTGCTCCCGTAATCGATCTTCAGGATAATGATGATGATTCTGGAGATGCGGATTTGTCGTTGCCGGAAGAGGCACCCAGCGAGATCGGCTCCGCTAATTCGCCCCGTGGATTTACTGCGCTCCCGGCCAGCCGTCTTTCCGAAAGCGACAACAGCATCACCATTCCGGTACGCCCAGTGGCTAACCGAGTCCTCGCGGCTGCCGACTTTGACGATCTTTCACCACTTCAGCAACCTCGGGATCGGTGGATTCCCAACTATTTGGTACCTCCCCGCCGGGTGGATTCTGAGATCACTCCTTGGTCAGTCTCGCGGATCGCGATGGTCTGCGTGAGGACGATGTCGATTGAGTTGTTGTTCCACCACTACTCCAAGCCCAGTTATTCCCCTCCAACTCTCACAGACGGTCTTCTCCTACGGGGACTTGGGCGTCTGGGCTAATCTCGCGGCGACATATTGAGGCTCTATACGCCCGATCTCCCTGGGACAGAATCGTGATTCCCTTGAATCCGATCTCACTTTTCCCTGACCGGGTGGTATCGGAACATGGGCACTCGTTATCTGGATCTGGATTCCAGTCAACGCCAGGCGCTGTGGAAATCCACTCACGCTTTCCCGATCTCTCCGGTTCAACGGCGATCTGATCGATTCCTGCTAACGTTTTGGCGCCAGCGGAAACAGCGGCGATCTCGTTTGGAGCGCGCTGGAAGAATTTCCTGAACACGATACTCCGCGGCATGATCGAAGGTTATTGCAATCCGGATATTTTGCTCGATCCCTTCTTCTTGCATTACCCACGCATGCATGAAGAACGAGTTTGGTATCCCGGATTGGAGCGTCATACCGACCCAGCCGACCTGCTAGAGGCTTTGGAAATAGCCGACCATGAGGACCCCTGGCGCAAACAGTTCCGCAACGCCCCTGGGGACCATCATGGATCGCAAATTCCTCGTCTCCAAAACAAGTTCAGGCCTGCTACATCGTCTTAACTCCAGATCGGTGTTCGAGATCGATCATCTTTCTCCATCGTGTATATCGTTCAATCGTTTTCTTTGGTAATTCCTCTTTTCAACTCCCACAATCACTAGTCTGTCTCGGTCCACATCGTTTGGTAAGGTAATTCAATGGACTGCCTCCATACTCACACACACATCTCCTTCTTCCAGCATATACTACCTCCTAGCACATCTTACAACCCCGCCCTTCAGCTTGTGCTACCGTCTCGCACACCTTGTTCCAATCGTTTAAGTTTGTCCGACTGACTTTCATGTGATTGCATCATTCCAAAACGGTTCCTACTCACCCGATCCCGTTCGAACTCTTGCAAGATCGCTCCACAACTCAGATCGGCCTCATCCACGCAACTCAGGTCGGGATATTACTTCCACTTTACCAGAAACTGTCGGTGTACTCGCCCATAACGGGTTTTCCTACCAGATCGCACGTCCAATATTTCTTCTACTTCGTATTCTCCATCTTCAAGATCGTTCTCCCAACTGTCCTCTGGTATCAGAGCTTCATCAAAATCTCAGCGATCTGCTTCATCTATTTTCAGCTGGTCTTTTGGCCGTTCAGGGAACGTCTTTACTCTCTTTAGTTTCGATAGGTTTACGATCAAAAATAGTCGATATGGGGTTCCGGCGATCTCCAACTTCACCGCGTGATCTCCGCAAATATCCGCAACTCTGAATGGGACATGCCACATATGTGCTAGTTTCTTCGCGTATCCTTCCTTGACCCGATATAAGTACAGCCAGACTTGCGTTAACACTTCGATCTCGTGCTGCTCCAAATCTTCGTTTTGTCGATCTGCCCTCTCTTGGATCGCAGCTCGTAGTTAATCGTTCACTACGGATCGCGCTCGATGATAGTGTCTTTCAATACTGTATCTCCACCGCTTCGGATCGCGATCTCTCGTTCTCGTGTTCCCCACTGATACCGTAGCTTCCAACGTCGATCGTGAATCCCACCCATGAATCAGATAAAATGGGGTATCCCCCCGGATCCGATCTTGTGCAGTGCTAATTGCAAATGTGAGCCGCTCAGCATTCTCATCCCAGTCTCGTTGATCAACATCAGCCACGTACATCTTGAGCGAATGCGCAAGGTTTGTACCATTCGTTCGGATGTTCCATATGCTTGTGGCCTGTAGGCCATGGTGGCACGCTGTTTCTGTCCTACGATCCGACTGAAAGATCGAACAAAATCGGACATAAACCCCGATTCTCGATCGTGCCTGATAGCTTCGCTAGCTCCGAAGCGTCTAAACACACATTCTTCGTGATTCTCCGCTATTGTTTGTGCCGTCCGTGATGAGCTAGCCTTTGCAATTACATACCCCGAGAAGAGTTCCACCCAAATGAGCACCTCGGTATTCCCCTTTATGGATTTGGGCAAAGACGGTTTAATATCCATTGCGATGATCTGGAATGGATAGGTTGCGTGTAAGTTGCCCGGGGATCTCCTATGAATCTTCGGGCTTCCTTTTCCAGTTTCACAGTCGGTACATTCGCCCACATAACTTTGCACACTCCGATACAGTCC
Organism: Hyaloperonospora brassicae; assembly: GCA_947650285.1. Lineage (NCBI taxonomy): Eukaryota > Oomycota > Peronosporomycetes > Peronosporales > Peronosporaceae > Hyaloperonospora > Hyaloperonospora brassicae. The sequence goes on from CANTFL010001456.1 coordinate 145,856, forward strand.
TCTACAATAAAATCGCGATCTGATCCTCTGATAAGTTCTGCCGATACCCTGACGACCTCCTTCCAGGCTCTTATGATAGTGATGCAAAAATATCCCGATGCAACGTCTCAGGGATCACCAACCGCATCAAACCATCGCGGTCTTCTGACTTTCTTTTCGCCATGGAGCAGAAAATAGCAGATCGTTCTCATCGATCTCGTACTCTGGCGCCAGTTCTGCGCACATCTTCACCTCTCCCGCGTCCAAGTTTAATACATCGCCACTTAGATACTTCTTATGATTGAACATCAAACGCTCTTCATCTATAGCTTGGACAATGCGTTGAATTCTAATCCTCTCTACCATCTTCTCTTGTATCACTTCAGGTTCATGACGTATCCTCCCGGCTGATCTCCTGATCGCAGTGATCCAAGCCAGCTGACCATCTTGCTTGGGCTTCAACAATTCATCGAGACGGTTCAGAGTCATCAGATCTTGTCGATCTTGTTCAGCTACAACATTTCTTCCTTTTTCATTATGCAATGCTGTGCTGGCTAGTCGATCTGCACTTTGGTTCCATTCTCGCTTTATATGCAGAAACTCGTGACTAGGCCAAGATCGCAATTTCTCTAACGCTTTATATTTCAAGGGTTTCAGGCCCGGGGCTTTGCAGTTGATCTCACCGCGCATCTGGCGGATCACCAAATTAAATTCCCCACAAAAGATTACTCTTCCCATGTCCAGATCGGCCAGTAAATCGAAGCATAACAGCAATCCATTATACTCAGCTTCATTCACGGTGAGGTCGAGAGTGTATCTGGATTCTGCCGCCACGATCTTCCACTCGGGTAACCTCCATATCACAGCACTGTACGACCCTCCTTTCTTTTAAATCCTTGCCGATCCATCGAAACTGGCCACCAGCAACTCCTCATCTGCTTCCACTGTTGGAGGAGGCATTATAATTTTGAGTCGGCAACCCTTTCGGAGGGAAATCGCAATTAGCATATCTTCCACCTCTTCTCACGGGGTGATACTCGCTGCTAGCATGCTCAAAATCTCTTCTTCTCCTTTTTCGCACCTCTTCACTTCCATAGTTCAGTTCGACAGCAAAGCAGCCCACCGTATTAATCTCCCGTTGAGCCCTCGAGATTGCATCAACTATGCTGACCTAGAATGTCGGGTCAGCACAGTGATCTTTCGCGAGGCAAGCGTAGTATAGCATGCATCCAACACACGAAAAAACGCCAGCTCTTCCTTTTCCACCGTGTCGTAGTTAAGCTCATTGGGCTTTAGAGTGCGGCTAGTGAACGTCACCGGGTGGTACACGCCATCGCTCTTCGTATCAGGGCGGCTGAAACAGCCCACTTGCTAGCGTAGACCACGATCACGGGAGGGCGATCTGGGTCGAAATGTTTAGGCATGGGAGATGTAGCTATCTTAGCCTTTAGCATAGTGAAAGCAACCTTGGCTTCTGTCCATCGACCCTCGTTCGACCATTCGTCTCCTGCTGCGAGTTGATATCGGCCGATCTCGACGAAATCCGATTCTCTTAATTCATAAAACACCGCAGCGTACACCACGAAATCCTCAATGAAGCGGCAGTTCAAGCTCCCGAGAAAAGATTTGATAGCTCGCAGCGTGTTAGGAAACGGGATGTTGATCAACGACTCCAAGTTCTTGGGCTTAGCCTCAAGACCATCCATCGACAATAGATGTCCCAAATAATCGACCTCATGGCACCCCCAAAAACTCTTTATGAGACTGATAGATAGATTCCACTTATCACACGCTTCCAGCAATCGCTCTACTTTTGCGTACAAAGATTCCCATGACACGGAAGGTATGAGGATGTCGTCAATTTAAGATCGACGTCCCAGTAGTGAGGGTCGTCGGTCTGTCTCAGGTTCTCCATCTTTGAACACGTCGATCGGGCCATCAGAGGCTGATCTCTGGCCGATCTTGACATATCCATACAGCGCATTGTCAACCAGAAGTTGGTAGATCTGGGACGCATTCTTACGCCCAAACGGCATTCGCAACCACTCGAACAGGCCAAACGGTGTGACAAACGCTGATATCAGTTTTGCTCGTTCGGTCATTCCCACGACCCACAATCCACTAGCCATGTCTAGCGAACAGTACCATAGAGCTTTATCTAGGTCTTCCAGCAGATCGCTGATCAACGGCATGGGATAAACCATCAGGCGCGTCAGCTGGTTCACTCTTCGATAATCAATACAGAGACGAATATATACTCCGTTCTTCTTGATGATCACCACTATCGGAGACGCCCAAGGTGATGTGGATGGCTGAACGATCTTGCCGCTTACAGGCCTTTAATGAGGTCTGACAGCTTCTTCCGATATTTGGATGCTACCGGGCGGACTCTTTGCGCAATTGGTGCGGCTCCACCGACATCGATATCACAAATCAATCCTCGTGCCGCTGGTGGTAGATCGTTTCCCTTCCCCATAAGAAGATGACGACTCTTCCATATCAGCGATCTGAGTCTTTGTTAATCTGCGGTGAAAGGAACATCCGGATCGCCGATCTGAATGTCGTCAATTGTAACTTCTTCCATAGCAGTAGACATCTCTGGAAACACCGCCAGGTGTTACTCGATGTCTTCGGCAAACAAATCTCCACTGACATGATAGTAGGCTGGTGCTTCTGCGGAGTAAGCTTCGTCGATCTTGGACGACTCGTCCTCTTCAGTTTCTTGTTCCTCCTCGAACCGATCCGATCCTGATCTGTTGTCTGTAAGATTTACGTCCAACGAAAATAGTCTGTTGTCTTGTTCTCCTTGTTCGGTCCCGTGATCCCTTCTCATCGCAATCTCGGTTTCGATCCCAGGATCGTTAACCATCGACGATAGATTTGGTTCATCGGGTGGATTCGATCTGGCTCCGTTGACCGTTCCTTCATTTGAGCCACAGTATCCGCCTTTTGCAATTCGTCGTCGCCGACTTGCTGCGTTTAAATGGATACTATTGGAGGTGGGTCCTTTAACACGTCGGACGGACGTTTCATGATGCATCTGGGCGTGGCGTACGTAGGGCGATCTACCAATGGTCCGGTCTGTTCTTTTGGGAGTTCATTCACTCGATCCGTCGTAGCCTCATTGGCCAGCGTCTCCCTTCTTTGTAATTCCCCGATCCGACCGTCACGAAGCCTTGAGTCCTCGGTATCATGTCTCTTTCCACCCACACGCCCAGTGCCGTATGGGTGGGTAGTATAATCTCGTGATCGCCAATATTGGTCATCGGCAGATACATCCTCCTACCATACCCCAAGATCACCGTGGGTACCCAGTCAGGTCCTCTGGCGACCCACAACTTCATCTTGGCCCCACCGATCCCAATCTTCACTTCTCTTGACTCACCGACCGGGATCACCAGGTTTTGGCCATTCGCCGTCACATTATGTACCTTCGATCCGTACGCGGGGCGACGTCCTGCGAGGTGAATACGGAGTTCCTCTGGAAGACAAAGCGCGCCGTCGGCTAGATCGAGTCTTACTCCGGCGGGTACCATAAAGTCCATCCCCAAAATCGCGTCTTGTCCCGCTTGATCACCTACCCATACATTGAAATAATATACCAGCGATCCCGCGAGAATTACTTTGATCGTGGTACATCCCATCGTCATATACGTAGTTTCTTTGATCCCGATACATTCTTGTCGTTGACTTTCGTCAATGTGACAACCAACCTTACGAGCAAAGGTGGTGTCAATGATCGACACTTCAGCACCATAATTAAATAGCAGAGTGGCTTTTACGTTGTTGATCTAGCCAACAGCTTTCGCCTGTTTGACCCACTTCCCGGGCGAGTAATGTTTCTAATACCCGCGAGAAAGGACACCTTAACTGGGTGGCCACCGATCCACGTCCCATCATTTAATTAGTGACTTTACCACAATGTTGATAGTCGTAAGAAATATACATGCTCCTTTTTTTAGATGCTATCACTATGTAAATAAGTCTACGCAACTACACATTAATATTTGTCTTAATGGCTCTCTAAAAACCTTTTAAAGCTTTCCACAACGGTCGATCATGAAGATGGGTTTTTTGTATCACCCATGCCTATCTAAAGGTTGAGAAGCATATAATTCGTGTTGTGATATCGAAATTTATTTTACACATTTATGTCGAACCCAACTACACCAAGCCGATGCTAGCCTACACTTTTAGCTATATAATAGTTTGCTATCCTATTAATCAAAAGTGTATGTAGTATACGCTATCTTAACCTTTGGATATATTTACGATCGCAAACGCAGTCGATTATGTGGATATAAGTGTGGTAGAGTCACTAATCAAATTTTGGGACGTGGATCGGTGACTACCCAGTTAAGGCGTCACTAATGACGGAAAACGGGTCCATGGGACTTGACGATCCAATGAGGAGATGGAAAGTGATCTCAACGGGGATCGGCGATCCGAACCAACTGTCTCCAGATTGATGGATATGGATCGACCTGAGACAGAGAGATCTGGGACAAGACGACAAATAGAACGATTTCCATGGAGCGATCTGGGACAAGGATCTGGGACCAGGTGATGCGATATGACTCTGTGACGAAGGTATAACATCCTGCAGATCGGTGATACTCTTTACCATGCAAAGAAATTACTGAGTCAGCTTAATTATAGCCCGATCTGGAAGTGTGGATACTCGTGGGAGTCCAGGGAACTGTTTCAAGACCTGTGGATGGTCTCGTTGATCCGATAAACCCGGAAGGATGATATTGGAGCACGTACGGTAAACAGAAAGCTATTTACTTCTAAATTATACCGTACCGATCCTCAACAATCTCTAATTGGACATCAGATCGGTCATGTTCCCTGCTGATTATGGATATATCGATGATGGAGCTAATGGGTCGTAATAAACATGCTTGTTGAAGGTCCAAGAGTGATGTCCTAAAATTTCAGATCGAAAGAGCCAGTGGAAGCCGGTTGAATTGACGTCGCAAAATGAATTTTGACACATTCGGCATTTGGATGCTATTCTGGACTTTTCGGTACGAAAATTGGGTATTAGGTACCGTATTTGGAATTTGGTCCCTTTTTGGTGTCTAGATACGATATCGGGAGTATTGGCGCTATCTTTGGAGCACAGGTCACGAAATTTTGACACGTGTTCAAGGGGGCGGTCAAGCTTAAAGGTTATATCAAATTGGAGAGTGACCTACAGTCTGGTATAGGCTTAAGGATAGGTTGGCTATTAATTTGGTTGATTAATAAAACAGTTACCGTTTTTACATATAAAGCACGTCGCAGACTTCTCTTCCGGGCAGGATATTTGGCCTCCCAGCAATCAAGAGACTTCGCCGCGCCGTGTTTCGTCTACTCGTTTTGTATTGTTTGGCCAAGGTTGGGTTAAGGTAACTCAACTCAACTCAAACTGCTAGGGTAGCAGCAAACAACGGTGAAGGAAAAGAATTTTGGTTACAAGATCGCGAGGCGGCTCAAGTGGTCAGAAGATCTGGAAAAGGAGTTCAAGACAAGACCGAGCAAGATCGAAGCGATCCACAGGGCAGATCGGCACGTTTCATTTGGCGAAACAAGCAATAGATCCGCCCACATTGCGCACTTCCGGCAAGATCGGCCGATCCCAAGACCAGATCGGACCGATCCCAACGCAAGATCGACGCAAGACTATCATTTGCTGAGTGAAGATTTCCGCACAGCAAAGACCCCGATCCCGAAGACGAATCGAGATCGGTGTGATTCAAAATAGAGATCGCGACATCTCCAAATAGAGATCGCCGCGACTCGAGATCAGGATCACAGAACTTCTGTTCGTGGTGTGAAGATTTCCGCACCGGAATCAAACGCTCAACCCCAGACCCTCAGCGAGATCGACATCTCCTAAGGCCATTACGAAGAGCTCAAGCCAGCCCAACCGACGGGTACACAAGGTGAGCACAATGCTATACAACAAGGCACGGATCGGAGTACCCCCTCCGTGAGTCGGCAAGTCTGGGTAAGTGGAAGATAGACATTCACTAAAGTAATTTTGTGTGATCGACTTCACCACAAAAGCGATGTCAAAGCACGCCCGATGGGGAATGAGCCGCAATCTACACCAAGTCAGTCAGTGACAAGAAGGCGGTCATAGCAGCTTCAAGACGACTTAAATTACTCTATGAACAATACTATATCCAGGACAAACAATAAATACTATAATACGAGCCAGCTTACTCACCATCGTCTATCTGTATCACCTACACAGCGCAAAGATCGGTTTATTATCCGACAACGCCATCCTCATCACACCTGACAATACTCACTTCCTATATCCGTGCATCCTGAACCATCTTCGGCTTTATGCAGGACACCGGTTTACCAATTCCATTCATCCTATAAAGTCGGTGTGCCAAACTGCAGAAGCCGTCTTATGGCCAAAATAAAAATCAATACTTCGATGCAGAGGCAGCAGCCGGTGATGATGGCGGATTAACAGGTGCGCGATAACACGTCCATCATCAGGTATCCAAGTGTCAGAAATCCGCTGAACGCATTATGCCGTTAAGCATAGCTGGGATCAACTCATAGCGATCGCAAACCTTCATCTTTTCTACAAATATCAGTGTTTTGTCGTTGCGTTCACGGCATCAAAACCGACAAATACTTGCTTATTCATTCAGCCGCTAGAATTAACGACGTCCGTCACATTGACACTCACTAAGGGCATCATTTTGTTGGCCAGTCGAGACACAAAGCGCCCTGCATTAGACATACCATCGAGCTTTCAATTCTTCCGTGCTTGGACTGGCCAGCAGATCAATTTAAACGTTGCTGCTATAAACCCTCCAAAGCCGTCCAAGTGTGCAGAAAACTACGACCTGTCTTTAGCGACTTATGTCCTGGGTGACGTTAATCGGTGACGAACAGCTTTTAATCGCGTAGACATGAATGTACTCATTAGCTGATCTTAACTGAGAAGATGGAATCGACGGCATTATGCAGCCAGAGTCCGAGCAGTAGCAAAAGCACGAGCGACGACGGTATGAGCGACGGTGACGCCTGACGGGCGGGAGGAGTATTGACGGTATCGTACAATTCTAGCTTTTAAGTTAGCCAAAATAAAAAGCGCTAAGACTGTTGGAAGTGCTAGTTGCACTTGGATCGACTCAAGAGAATTAACCTACACTACAGCTTGCATGGAAAGTTCTTTAGGGTTCTACGTGTTGTATTAGGCAACACAAAGATTAAGTCTGGGTAGTTCTCACTTGTATTTTGACGAGGCTCCTGGAGGGGGGGGGGTCGATACGCGACTGGCGCGCATTTTAATACAGGTCATTTCATTGACTTAATGTTACCGTATTGGCAGAAACTAGAGTGGTCTATCACTTCGTTCCGCGACCTTGAGAACGATCACAATAAGGCGCCAAGCAGCAAAGCCCTCTTGCCTAGTGCGCGCTGTTTTGCGCTGCGTCGCAGGTCACATATTCTACTGCTTCGTGTAACGATGCTTATGTGTCTTATAGATCGACCGTAAATTTTTTAGAATCGGGAGTATTAAAGACCGTCGATTTAGAGCTAAGATTTAGAGACCTTCAAATCTAATAACTTGTTTGTTGGAATGGGTGAAGGCTCATTAGCGGTCCCCTAAAATGCCCCAGATAATCGCGAAAATGTAAAAAAGGTTCCACACCCTAGCATACCCAAATTAATGACATGATGTAGCCACACTTTAATCAACTCAATTGCAGCACATCGATACAAGTTCTGGTCCTGGACATGATGGCACTCCAAGCAATTTGTATCAGCACGATGCAACCCACTCTGACCCCTCGCAGTAGGTGCTGACAATTCAAAGTGCAAGTTGCTTAAATCCCATCATTATATCAAAATTGTGTCATTAGTATCAAACGCAGCTCGTTAGGGCAGTAACACACTCGTCTGTTTCTAGCTTTACACACACAAGCACACGTACACTTTTTTCACTGAGCACCAGCACGCACGTGTTGCGAAGGTTCGTGCACGCGACCCCATCCAATTCAACGACTGTATCTCTTAGCATAAACAACAGTAGCATTATCAACAGACCAACAATAGATCAACCCCAGCACCTACAACAACGCCAGCAGCAGACACAGCAGTACCAGCATCAACACTGGATTCTTAAACAACAACAGCAACCGCATCACCTACAACAAAAATAGAAGCAGCAACATTATCAGGAACATCAGCAACAGTAACTATGATAACAATGACAAAAGATATAACATTATTATCAACACCATTAGCACCGAATGACCGTGTTTACGGTCGCTACCAATGATACAAAGACGCGTCTACGTACCTATATCTCGCGTCTGCCCCTGCAACTGGTGGATACAAGCGAAGCACGCCCGCGTTATAACCCTCTCCGCGGCTTCCCGAACAGGGAGATGGTTAATTACGGCCGTAAGTGGGAAAGCGAAAATAACTAAGAACGTATAGTTTTATGCGTACAAAAATTAACTTTAGTTTACTAGGACGTGGGCCTATTTATTTTCCATTTATATGGGCCCTTTTTATTGATTTTCGTAATTAAATGGGGCACTTCTACATTTTTTCCTATAATTATTCATAATTTATCGAATACATGAATTTTCTTGATCGAACTCTTCCAATTTATTTCGGCTTAATTGATATTTTGCAAATTTGAAGCGGTCGCTTAGCGAATCCTTTGCAATAAATTGAAGGAGACTTGATCGTGCCGAATTGGCGCGTGCTTAACGCTGTGTAAGATGGTAAAGGTATCCGAACAGGGGCAGCATGAGATTACAAAAATATTTAAATACATCCTGAGTAGACTTGAATACATATAGCAGAAGGTCCTATTTTGTAAACTGTATGTGATCACTTAGATGGGTGTGTACATATGTATTGTATTAAATGCTAACGAAATAGGCCACAATTGTAAAATTACACGGTCGTCGCATAAAAAGACGGCTTTTTGTGATTGTGATGTTGCTGTTACTATAAAATATTACATATCTATGCTATGAAGTTAAATGCATAGCATATCGATAAAGCGTAAAACACATTGCATACAAGCGTAGTCGGTTAAGGTTCTTGGTCCATATCGATTACATAGCTCATTTTTTTAAACCTACATAAAGCTATATTTCTATCATGTTCTCTACTTTTGTAAAAAGTTTGGGTATGTTTAATGCCTCGCATGATTTGTGTAAAAACAAACATATACTATATTGGTAGCACTCTACATCGTTACTAAAATATAAATTTGGCTCATTAAGCCAAAATAATGATCTCGCACCTACCTATCGCTTAAGAGGGACTTTTAAACAAGTTTAATGCGTTTTTATCGATATAATGAGTGGTATAATAATAAATTATATCTGTTTACTCCCAGTCTCAGCACACAAACACAACAATCGCCGAGCTTAGTCGGCGACACGGGCTGGTACGTTAGGATGAATTCCTACGCGGTTCGACCCTACTGCTTCAGTTGTGGCTTTAGCTCAACTGATTCCTCACAACCAATCCACTTAAATCCTATCTGAGCTAAGCAGCTTAAACTATCTCTTCCTGCGACTTTACACCAACGGGTGGAAGTAGATGCAGTACACGCTTTTTCAGGTCACCGGGCGCAGTATACGACCAACTAGAAGAACTACGGTGCCCTCGGCTGATGCCTACCGGCTCGTCACTCAAATAAGTCGTTTGAAAACGAGGCCTTCTCCCGAGGCTCTCCGGCTTGTCGACGACGATACTCACAACGGTTCCCGTTACTGATCTTTACCGCCTCGTCGACGACGAGACTATTTCTTTCGCTAGTAGCGAGCGCTGCTCAACCCGGGCATTCCTCAACTTTTGAGGCTTTCAGTCGATACCTCTACAAGCTATGCCTCTCGACGATCGACGGCAGGCATATTCTATTCCGCGCAGGGACCGTAAGTGTATGCGTGTCTTGTACTTCGAAAATTCTGCACTGTATTGTTTTATCTCTTATTCTCTTCCTGATTGTAAAAGGACCCTTAAGTGGTTTATATTCATCCCCAAGTCATCCTATACTTATAACCACTGGTATGGACTGTTCATCATCTTGCTTTCTCGTCGATTCGTGGCTCGTTAATTCGTATCTCGTCATGTCGTGGTTCGTCGAAACTTTTCTTGTCGAGTCGTCCCTTGACTTGGCTCGTCGGGCCTTAACTCGTCGAGCGTCCTCTATTCTAGCCTTGATTTGTCGACTTCAGTGTGCTTGGTTTTTTTATCTCGGGCTCAATACTCTTATAATCTAGTCAATAGTAGGGAATACCACGTTCGATCATTGCCTACACCACAACTGCCCCGGTCGTGTTACGAACCTAGCCGGAGAGTGTTCGACCTGTACTTCTTGGTTTCTCTTATAAACCGTCCTTCTTGAGACTTCTTCTTCCTCTTTCACCGACCCATTATCTGCAGTAAATTATCCATCGTTCTCTCTCGTCCGTAGCAGGGTTGACATCCTTGTCTTATGCGTTTAACGGTACCGTTCAGTCTCAGTCACCCGATACGTTTCCCAGTCCAGTCATTCCCGCTGTTTGTCTAATGATGAGTGCGGTCATCCTTCTCTATCGCTTCTAGCTCCTTCCTGACTCCTTGTAAATCGTGATGTTCTCATGCTCTGGCCTTTCCGGACAAACTAATCCTCCCGTGATATCGGTCCGGAAGCCACCAGTCATGCTTTTCGCGCTTTCTTTGGAATACCTAGCCGCTCGCAAGCGTCTTGGAGACCTCCTTCGGCCGGACCGTAAAGTACCTTAACCATGTCCTGAGCGAGGAACCCTCCGCGCGTATGCCCAACGGGCTGGCCCCTGCTCTCGGTCCCGAGCATTATTTCGAGCCATCTGTCCCCTACTAGCCGCTCTTGTGTTACGCATGGGAGCCTTCAAGTCCTGACTGGTTTGCCGAGCTGGGTGCATTATATGCCTGTGATCCATGGCAGGACTGGGGGGTGACTCGGCCGGCGGAGCATTCTACAACACTCTCTCCGGGCCGCACCACCCTAAGCTCACCGTATTCGTGCCGGCGGGTGTAGCTGAAAGCGATCTGGTGTCTCCTTTTGTCGAGGACGATGATCCAAACGACCCTCTCCTCCTGCTGTGATTTACGATTCACCCGTTTCTGAGAACCGTCGTGACACGCCGATTTTCTCCTACTCGGTCGCTCAGCTTTTTACTTCGCGAACCGGCGAGTCTGTGGTGATTGTCACTGACATCTGATCTCCTTGGAAATTCCGTCAAGCAGGTAATTCGACTCGACGAGTCGTCCCTTTAGATTATTCATTGGAGTAATTATGTCCCTTTCTTCAATGTATCTTGTGCAATGTTATCGCAGTTGCTTTATCTATCACCTCTGCCTGTTTTTCATCACAAAGGTATGGTTGTTAGTGACAGTGATGTGTGCTAGCGCTTATCGGCCACCCGCATCATCTTAAACCGATTCTCTCGCTTCTTCTGCAGTAAACATTTTGTATTTCGAACCTCCGAACGACATGTTCGACAAAGAATCCCATGTCGGGTGTGTCATAGCCCTTCCACTTCACCAGATACCTTTGCCAAGTCCTTCCGATAATCGTAGAGAGTGGCAACCATCATCCTCGATTGCTTATACTTAGTACTTTAATTTGCTTTACCTGGCACCCAACTATCCTCTGGTTAGATTTCTTCGTCGAAATCGAAACGGTCGGTCTCAGCAATTCCAGTTACCAACCTCCTTGTAGGTGGTCCACCATAATCCCTGACCTTCTTTAAGCTTGACACATGTGCGACAGGATAGTATCAATACCCGCTCCTGTCTGATAAATTCAACTCAAAAGCGAAATTCTAAACCCGTCGCTTAATGTTAAGCGGCCCATGCCATTGATGAGCCAGCTTCTATCCATTACTGGCTTGGACTTCTCCCTAATGATCCATACTTAATCCTTTTTCTCGAGCCTGGGCTCGAACGACGCATCCCTCTGTTTACGTTGTTGACTTTATTTTTAAATATGATCTGATCGTTCTGGTTGTGGGAGGGTTCATAGTTCCGCCGGGCTTCATCCCTCATTGCAATCTTTTGCTCGTCGATCTTTCGCACTCACTTGGTATTCCCTCGCGGGCCTGAGCGCTACATCTCGTCATCGATTAGACTCGCGGCGCCACGTTACCGGGTCTGTTTAGTCTATCACGTTGCTTCCCCGGCCGGTGTTCGTCGAATCGACATGGTCATGGCTTTCAGTGTAGAGTGCGCGTCCCACCCATGGATAAGGTAGAAGGGAGTTTTTTTCTCGTAGAGTCTCTGGATCTGTTAATCGCATGTACTGGTCGCTTGGCGAAGTCTTACCAATATAATTGAAGGGGTCTTCGACATACACACGCTCTTTCTGTATCATCGTCTTCACGCTGCGTTCCTGTTGTCCATTAAGTTGGGGTCTGTAACTCAATGTTACCCTCCATTTGGACCCCTCCATCTCGGCGAAACCCTGTAGTCATGAATCTTGGGTCTTTATCATAGCGAATGAAGCTGGGGGGGGGTCCGAGACAAGAGAAGATGTTTTCTTCGAATTCCTTTGCTACCTTCAATTCCCCTGGTGCACTCATGGCCTTAGCATTCACAAATTCCGTACATTGGTCCTGAATCTGTATTAGCGATTCATTCCCTTGTGGATTTTTTGGTAGAGGGATGACAAAGTATAGTGATACCACCTTAAAAGGTCGTTCGAATACGACGTTACCCGGTGAAAGTGCCCTGTCAAGTAAGGCGTGCTCTTGCTGGCAGTGCAATCTTCATATACTTGTACGTGTTCCGAAACGTCGGCGTAGAGTCCGATCCAGTAAAATTCGGACTTTACTCAATGAAACGTCCTAACGATCCCTTGATGTATGCCCTCCACAGAGTCATGACAATTTATCAGACTCTCATAGATTAAAGTAGTTGGAACTACTAATCGTAACTGTAGTTCTTCGTCCAGCAACTCCTTCGACTCGCGACGACGGACTAGGTAGTAGAGTATACCATTCTCTCTCAGTACGAAACAATTTACGTATTATCTCGCGTAGTTGACTTGTCCATGGGTAAGCTTGTCAAACTCGCCTCTAAGGAACATTTTGAACGTTTATCACTTCCCTTCATTATATAAATCTTTTAAGATCCTTTCTCTGCGCTCGGCTGTTTGACTAGCAAATTGATGTCTTTAATGCTCAGCCATTCTCAATGCCTAGGCGCTTTTGTCGAGAGCGTTGGCACTTGTCGAGTCCTGGATCAACGAGTGGTACTCTTGAATCCATCCCGCATGTCTGCTTCCTCGAACGACTCCAATGCTTGGTCGTTCTTGCTCCGGCGGTTTCTCGCGCGGCTTGGTGTGTACAGTTTTCCTCGGGTTGTCTGATCATCAAATTGGCCCCGTCGAGTTCTACTCCCTGTAGTTGAGGTCATCTCTGGCGGATAATTATCTTTTTGGGACAGGGAGGTTCAACTAGTAACCTCTCTTCGATGCTGTTAAGCTTCTGCGGCTCGTCCAGTCGTCCGGGGCTTCCATTAATTGCCTTGATTAAGCTTCCAACGCTTCAGTGGCTAGCGTATATGCTGCCGCGTTGTAGCAGCGTGTAACGTGAAAATACTGGACAAAGTTGAATTGGGCGACTGAATCGTTGTGACGCGATATATCAGCTGAATTGAGTCTTTCTTGCATACGATCACCCCCATGAATTGCTGGATTGCGAGCCTGTAGTCACACAAAGTAATCAAGTCGGGCACTATGTGTTCTAACGCTGCTTGTGTACCTCTATTCATCCTGTGTACTCCGCAAGATTTACTGTCGTTGCCGACAGGTAAGCATTCGCAGCAATCCAATAATTTATTCCGACACTTTCCACAGTATCCACGAGCAACTTTAAAAAACCCGTGTTTCTCTGTCTTCGCGAAGCCATCCAACGACAGAACAAAACCAACAAATCCCGCAAGCACACGCGCGTAGAGAAGCTCATGATCTAGTCAAATACTCGCCGAGTATTTAACAGGTGGGGAAATGTGTCTTAGCGACTCTTCGAGGCCGATTGTCGGTGTGACGGATACTTGCAACAACGGGGCGAAGTCTACATCGCGTTCACTCACTCGCTTGATCTTTAGATGATACGGAGAGAGTAATACAGCGAAGCTGACGGCTCTTCCGTATAACGCCCTGGACTTGAAGAGCCATTGCATCGTCGAGAGTCGAGGATAGACGTAAAAGAATTTCCAGCAAATATAGTATACGTAATCTTCAGCAATTTAAGCAGCGCTAGCACTTCGCGCTCAGCAGTATGACAATCGATCTCGCTCCCCTTCAAGACTCGACCACAAAACCTAACCGGGTGTAAGATTTTGTCGTGCATTCGCATCAACGTACTGCTCAACGCCCAGTAATTAGGAAAAGACATCATATGAACGTCGGCTGTGGAGTCAAAATGACTCAGACTTGAGTTTTAACGATAAGTTGCTGCAGCATAGCGAAGGATGCGCTAGCCGCGCGCCGATTAGGTTTGCTTATGACAAGAATTCTTTTTCGTTGAGTTGGTACAGTACTTCTCCATTCACGTCGATGTTCTGAATGAACCGGCTGTAATATTAAATCGCTCCGAGAAACGCCTGCATACCTTGTTTTAACGCTGGAAATGGTCACTCAGTAAGTTTAGCCAGTTTAATCGGGTCAACTGCAACACCCTGCATGGTCACTTTTTGTGATAGGAAGTCTACTTGAGTCTGCACAAATATGCTCTTTGTGAAGCTAATGCTGATTCGACACTCCGTGGAGAGCATTAACAACCGGTCGAGCGTCGCTAAATATTCATCAAGCTTTTACCTCCAAAGCGGATATCGTCCACAATCGATCGGCGACGGAGCACTGGGACAATTGTCGATTCATAGGGTTCGCCCATGGCAAATATGTTGCTCACCAAGTCATTGACCAAGCGCTGCAACGGATCAGACTAGTCGAGTGCTCAGTAGTCGGCTTCAATCTTTTTTAACGCCTATACCCTATGTCAAGATCGTTGAGCTCTGTGGTTCCAATTGCACGCTTCCTCGCCGTTTCATCTTCGCTAAGTTTAATCCTGGTGGCAAAGTCTAACCACCCATTTTTCGGCTGAATATATCCCACAACGCGTTGTCGACGAGTTTTTAATCGATCATAAGAGCATTCTTAAGTCCTACCGGCATATGCAACCACTCGAAATGCCCCAGGGAACATACAAGTGCTGACACGTGACGCGCTCGTTCAGCCATCATTACCGCCCTTAATTCACTGGACGCATTGAATAAGCAAAACCACTGGTAGTTGTCGACGTCGGTCAACCGATAATCGACGAAGCAATTTCAGTATTCCATGCTAGCCGTGATTGCGTTGATGAGCAGATAATATATCTGTAAGTGGAAGCCTACGCTATTTTTCTTCGGGTCAATCACTATGGGCGACGCCTATGGACTCCAGAAAAACAAAATTAGTCGTGTGTGGTGAAGAGAAATTTCAAACGGGGAATTCCCTACTATTGACTAGATTATAAGGGGATTGAGCATAAGAAAAGAGACCACGCACACCGAAGTCGACAAATCAAGGCTAGAATAGAGGACGCTCGACGAGTTAAGGCCCGACGAGCCAAGTCAAGGGACGACTCGACAAGAAAAGTTTCGACGAACCACGACATGACGAGATACGAATTAACGAGCCACGAATCGACGAGAAAGCAAGATGATGAACAGTCCATACCAGTGGTTATAAGTATAGGATGACTTGGGGATGAATATAAACCACTTAAGGGTCCTTTTACAATCAGGAAGAGAATAAGAGATAAAACAATACAGTGCAGAATTTTCGAAGTACAAGACACGCATACACTTACGGTCCCTGCGCGGAATAGAATATGCCTGCCGTCGAACGTCGAGAGGCATAGCTTGTAGAGGTATCGACTGAAAGCCTCAAAAGTTAAGGAATGCCCGGGTTGAGCAGCGCTCGCTACTAGCGAAAGAAATAGTCTCGTCGTCGACGAGGCGGTAAAGATCAGTAACGGGAACCGTTGTGAGTATCATCGACGACCAGCCGGAGAGCCTCAATAGAAGGCCCTGTTTTCTAATGACTCGTCTAAGTGACGACTGAGAGCCTCGGGAGAAGGCCTCGTTTTCTAACGACTTGTCTGAGTGACGAGCCGGCAGGCATCAGCCGAGGGCACCGCAATTCTTCTAGTCGGTCTTATACTGCGCCTGGTGACTTATATAAGCGTGAGAAAGCCGACGTCTACCCATTAGCACAGGGTCACAGAATTGAATTACCGGAAACTTGCTGAGCTCAGGCAATCTTGTGGAGAGGAGTGTGAGTAGTTGGAGGTAGTCAGCTAGGTAGGAGCCACAACTGAACCCAAAGGGGCGAACCGGAAAGGGATTGGACCCGAAGTACAAGCCCAACTGCGCTTACTAGCTCAGCGATTGCTGGGTTGTTACGGTAGAACTGTATTGCCACAGATCTGACTATATTAGGTATCGGATTATCTTGAACCACCCTAATAACAGGTCGTCGAACTTCGATATATTGCGTAGTGGAACCCGTATGCACCGTTGATCAATGAAGGCATGACCTAGGACGTCGATTCCACACACTACTCCATATTCTGGATATGGTAGAGCGTTACTACTGTAAATTATGATTCCTTCGTGTTTCTTCAATACTTTAACCAACTTTGGTTGTTGCGCTTCCGTGTGGTCAGTGCATACACAATATCATCGGTGTAATCTCGGTTGTTTGGTGCTGACTTGGTGAGATCCGGTAAGAATGCGAGGTCTTGAGCATAGTCTACCAGGCTAATGTCTCTCGCGATATGCTCGATATCTGATGTATCGATTGGAGAAGGTGTCGATGGGTCATCCATACCTGCTGCATCGACCACCTTAAACGCACACAGGAAACAGCTATCTAGGTCGTCAAACCACTACCGATTCCCGTCTGTCGTCGTATCACCTCCGTCTCGCGTTTCGTCGAGTCGATCGGCAGGAACCATTCCGGTATCCACTTGACCGTCTGCCGCGCACAACTCGTCGAATTGGGCTTAATAGCATGAATCGATACCATCACCATTACCCCCCCCCGTGCATGTTGCTGCGCACAATTTTCCCTCAAAAGTAGTATTTTTCGAGCTTCGCCAGGTGTCCGTTGCGCCTTCCGATAACGTGTTGATCTTCTATCGTGTGCACGACCTATCTCGGTCGGGGTTTTTTCATCTTCGTTGCACCCTATTGTTAGAATGTCTTCTCCGTCAGACGCATTTGTCCTGTCATTACAAACTTGATATCCCGTTCAAATATTCCTGTAGGTCGCGTGCAAGCTCGCCGCTCGACATCCGGCGGTTGTGGATTCAACAATTTCTCAAACTGTTGTTGTTCGTTCATAAACAACAACCCGTCCATCACATTTTAATAATCAAACACCTGCCAGTCGTGATATCTCGTCACATTAATTTCAAACGAAACGGCGTCACATAATAACATTTCGTGTGGTAGCTAGAGCAAGACGGGTTGATGCGCTGAACACGAAGCACTTCTCGTCAAGACGTTCGTCAGACGTATTCTAGTTGCCGTCCCTTTCCTAATTTATACCACAGTCGGCAAGAGAAAGGGTATTAGACGGATCCATCGATCGTGAGTTGATGTACTGGGCTGTTTACATTTCAGCCGGATATCTTCATAAAACAGGCTATCGACATTTAATGAGCTAGCCGGTCCTTCAACGATCTCATCTCCGTATGTGATGTCGTCGCCTTCCCTTGCCGACCTCAATAGAGGTATAACAATTTCATCGGGAAGTTTAGACGTCGCGTTGAACAAGTCTAGTAAGATGCCGGCTGGTATCACGAGTCCTGTCCCGAAGATGAGATTCACCCTCGCATGATAAGGCATGATTCAAACTTTTATATTCTTAAGTACTCCCCACCCTAGAGTGATCATCACTGTGTTTCGTGATGTAGTCACGACCTTTGACTTTCCGGTTCCTTGGACACCAATTTGCTTGTCGTTCATCGTGAGCCGTCGTAATCGTATCTTCTAAGCGAATAAGTCGCCGAATGAGTCGCTAATGGCCGAAACATTAGCGCCTATATCCAGCAATGTTTTGGTTCGTTCGTCTTTGAAAGTGCCCATGACTAGCGCACTCATCCGTACACGTCGATCGAACTGACTCGACGACCATCATACCACTCGTTCTTCTGACATCAACTTTGATTCATTCGTCACCCTCATCTTAGCACACGGCCGTATGTTTGTGTTTATCCTTGTGATTAATCGGCCTTCATTATGATCCAAATCATATTGTTCTATCTATTGTTCCTTACCTCCCTACTCGTCGGGCGTTTGGGTATACCCAACGTAGGCAAACACAGAGTTCGCTTCCACTGCTGTTTCAACTGACTGTGGCAGCCCATTGATATCCGACTTAGTCAGAGTCGGCCAGCCTGCTTTTTTAAGTGGCCCGCCGAGTAAGTGTGGTAGAGGTCTCCTGGCATAGTCTATTTATCCACCGAGGGCTTGACGAACTTGGTCAGCTTCTCAAATCGTGCGCACAGCTCGCACCGACCGACATCATACACCTGTTTTCAGGACTTACACCGTCGTCTGCAAAAATTAGCTTCGTGTCACAGGGCACCGCATGCACCGCACGGTCCGTACATCCGACGCTCTCGTGGTTAATATGTGCGTTCTATTCGGTTCACTCTTCCGCACTGACCGTACGTCTTGTCCGACCGTGCTACCAGAGGCACGTGGGATCGAGGATGATCTTGACGGCCGACTGGGTTTCGGATTTGATGTACCTCTACTCCTGCTTCCATCTAGTCCGAGTCAGAGTTGGAATATGGTCACCTAAATGTTCGTGTGCACTTCCGTCACTCGACGAATCGTACAATTAATTTTGCGGCTCCCTCTGATTTAATCAAGCGCCGCTCGCAGATCTTCCGTGGAAGCAGATGCAAGGGTGACGTGGCGACTAGTCGTTGAATAGTCATAGTCTCGGTCGTTTTCAAGCCCAACCGACTTTGTCGATCATCACCGTGATTCATTCGACGGTCATTCCGATGATCAGGTCGGCCACTTTGGCAATCGACGGACCTTGACTCACGTCTCGGTATACTCCGCCAAATACCATCGTCTCTTTCCTTCTGTCGCTTATCCATTGTCTCATTCTTGTCGTGACTCAGACCGTGTCCGGTATTTACTCAGCCACGCTGTTTCTTTCGCTTGTCGCAGAGCAATAGATGACTGATGATTTTCTACACGCGCTGGATATCATCGAGGCGTTGCGGATAGATCAGATCCAGCAGGTCGTCGTCGTCGCAGTATATCAGAAAGTGCTCGACGTGGGCGGTAGCATCCGCACCTTTCTTTGCCATACTGAATCTGCGCCGTCCATGCATATCCTTTCACTCGCAGTAGAAAATCGTACACGTGATCGGGGCTCACCACACTTCTTTTAGTGAAGTGGTCGAACTCGAAGCAGTAAGACTACATGAAAGTTTCGCTGATCAGCTTCCTCTTCCTCTGTGTCTTCTTCGGGAGTTTTTGATACCAACTCTTGGCCGCCTTGTCTAGGCATAGAGAAAAGGTTCACCTCTCATCGTGTGGTGATACGTACCCTTCATCTCGTAGGTGAAACGTTTGATCCATTGCAAGGCATCGTCCGGACAATATCGCTTTCCCTGCAATCTGGTGATCTTGTTTAATGGCGCTTGTGTGGGTATTTCCATGACGTGTCCACGTTAACTTTCATCATCACCGTAGCTCAACTGTCTGTTGAGACTATTTGATCGCTTATCGGCCTCTTGATAGTAGTCGTACACGTCTCCATCTTCTTCGTAGTATTCATCACCTGTCGTCATCTCCGTCGCTTCTTATTCCCATGGTCGTGGATTCTTTATCATCTGTGGAGTTCGTGGTGGTGTGGCCATGTGGACATCACTTCGGCATGGCGTGCCTTCCACACTCGAGAAGACTCCTCGTTTCAGCTCTGGGTTCTTTGGCAGCGGCGAGTTCACCAGCACCGTATCTTCAACTCCTCGCACGCCTTGCTCATCGAGGAGTGGTGCTGGTCTTTTTTCTTCCACGAGATCCATGTTCGCCTGAGTTCGGCGGTTCAACGGATGAAGGGACGTGTTCCGCCTTTACATCCAACACTTCTTTCAGCTTACGCTTCCACTTCACCAACTCGCTGCCTACCACACGAATCCTAAAGTCCGCAAATACCAACTTCGTGAGCACTATTTCACACTTGTACTTCATTGATTGTACAAGCAGCACCGTGCTGTCGGCTAGCTGTTGAGAAATTGCATTATCTCATTGCCAATATTCGCCCACGTCGCTCGGTAGGCTGCCTTTGGCTGCCCTTGGCTTGAGCAGTTGGATCCCATAAATCTTCTACATTCTCTCGGCAAGTCGGCACAGATCCCAAATCGCCAGAGATGTCTCAATTTTCATCGTTGCCCTAAAAGCTCGTGGGGTGCTCAACTGGGGCTGCAAGTTAACCACACTCTTCTTCTTCGTCGCGCATGTTGGCCTGACGTCTTTTGATCACACGCGGGTTGTTGAAGTGGCCTATATGCAGCGAAAGTTCTTCCGCTTCATGGCTGAATCCAACGGCATCGTTGTCATCAGCGTGTCCATCCTACTCACTATCTTGGTCACTCGCTTCGAAGTCGTCGAAATGAATGGCTCGGTCCACCCTCGCGTTCGCGTAAGTGATGATCAATTTTGACAAGCTCGGCTCAGCACTCAGAGTCCTTCTGGCTGTCGCAGAGGTCTTGCCCATTGCAATTTTTGGATTGGATGACCAAAATGATCCCTAGTTGTTTGGTACCTGCTAAAACAATCGCACACTAAAAAATCCCGGGTCGCGGCACCAGTTGTGGTATAATCCCTCTGTTACGAAGTCTTTGTCCCAAATCGAGCAATTTTTTGTTTCACAGTGTTTGTCCGTTTTGTCAAGGTTAATCTGTATAGGGGTCAAGAAAAATGACATGTATTACTTTGATTTGGTAAAGAGAGAACGTGCGGTATCGTACAAGCTCTAAGGGTTATCAAGCGACCGGGGCAAATTTTCATGTCGACGAAGAGTGGCATCCTTCGACTTTTGCATCTCATAGGTATTGCAACCATCGTCTTTAAATGCTGCAGTCATACACGACTGCAGCGAAAGAAATACGTTCTCTAATTTTTCTATCTGCGAATCCATGAAAGCCTTATAGACTGCTTCTACCAATTCGTCGTCGCTACGAGGTGCCACTTCGTGCAGTTATATCTGGATTGATCGAAATTAGACTAAGTCCAGCACGTTAAAGTCCGGGTCGTTAAGAGGCTGGCACAATGCGCGTAGGTCGAGGCGCAACTGGCGACCAGCCTCACTCACGAGCAGATCATATTCCTTGACGTGAGGTCGCGCGTTCTCCTGTTGTGAGTAAATAGTTCCGCGTTGGGTACGATGCAGATAATTGGCGGTGATCGCAGGGATGACGTTGTCCAGCAAGATGCCGACGCACTCCGCTCTCCTCACGGCAGTTAGTCGCTTGAGTTCAACAGTTCTTATTAGGTGATTTCTGCTATTCCTCTGCGCGAACGTCCGTTATACGAAAGGCCAGATGCCCAACTTTCCATCAAACCAAATACCACTGCCAGCGTCCTTTCTCGGCCTGGATACAGCTGCTAAAACTTCACCTTACCCGTAAAAATGCTTGTCTTTACATCGTCTAAAAACGTTACACATAAGAACACTTGGATAAGAACTGCACAATTGTTTAAAATTTTAAACAGACAACGTACATACCGGAGTGGCGCCGGCTCGTTAGGAGATAGGTAAATTCGCTGGGACACTCTTGTCATGCATAACCATTTCTCATCGAGATATATGACGTCGTACATCGAAAGGTAGAGCAGTGTCGACTCGTCGACAAAACGACTGATGAACTCAGTTTGTGCGCAATTGTTCTCCATCATCAGCAGGGGCTTGATACGTTAGTCGTGGCCACGATGCCATTGCGCTGGCGCATCCTACAAAGACTATAGGCTGCTACTACCGTTACATGTGCCAAAGAGCGCAGTGTGTATCGCTTACGATACGGCGCAGCCTCCATTTTCTTGTGAACTGCATACAAATCAAATATTTTATTCCATTCTTACCATTAATTTTGGATTAGGAGGTTCGATGAGTGGATCATGGTGTCTCGATCGCGCTTTTATACCCTCATGATTGACTTCACAGAACAAGCACATGTTAGCGCCACTGACTTAAAATCAGTACGACTAACCTTCATGTTCGCACCCAGACTGAAGGAGCGTACACATTAGATCAGTGCGTTTAAAATATGTGAGATAATCGAACGGCGTTAGGGTTTGGTGCTCATATTCGACAATGACAGCACTTCCTACAAGCAGGCAATGATGTTTACTGTTTAAAACAATACATGCAATCATAGACATTAAAAAGGAAGCCAAAATTCTAGAGGCAAAGTTGTGTGAAATTGGCCTAAAGAAGCGTCTTGTTTTGGCGTCTATTGCTGCTTATCATAGGCGATTCAACTTTCTGAGCATAAATAAAGGGTTTTTAAACTTTTTAAGCTTTATTAGAACTGGCTAGCGTGACTATTAGTGAACTGCAGGCTCCGCAATCAGCGTCGGTGTAAAAGATTCAAACTTGATGGGTTTTAAGGTGCTAATTTCTCGGATTCCAGTTACTAGATATATTGAAGGACAACTCTGACTGAAACAACTTACAATAATCTTTATCTTGAGGTGCATTATCCAATCAGGCTACAATAAATTACCGTGTTTTTTGTTATTTTATTGAAAAGAGACAAACATGTTGAAATGGAGGGAGTAGTAGTTCGTAAAATCTGATCACTCCCAGTCTCAGCACACAAACACAACACTCGCCAAGCTTAGTCGGGTACACGGGCTAGTACGTTAGGATTTATTACTACGCGGTCCGACCCTTCCGTTTCAGTTGTGGCTTTCGCTTAACTGATTCCTTACGGGCAATCCACTAGAAGCCTATCTGATCTCAGCAGCTTAAAATCTCTCCTTCTGTGACTTTACACCAACGGGTACTTGATCGATGATGTACGCGCTTTTTCAGGTCACCGGGCGCAGTATAAGACCGACTAGAAGAATTGCGGTGCCCTCGGCTGATGCCTGCCGGCTCGTCACTCAGACAAGTCGTTAGAAAACGAGGCCTTCTCCCGAGGCTCTCCGGCTCGTCGCTCAGATAAGTCATTAGAAAACAGGGCCTTCTATTGAGGCTCTCCGGCTCGTCGTCGATGATACTCACAACGGTTCCCGTTACTGATCTTTACCGCCTCGTCGACGACGAGGCTATTTCTTTTGCTAGTAGCGAGCGCTGCTCAACCCGGGCATTCCTTGACTTATGGGGCTTTCAGTCGATACCTCTACAAGCTATGCCTCTCGACGTTCGACGGCAGGCATAATCTAGCCCACGCAGGGATTTACCTTAAGTGTACGCGTGTCTTGGACTTAGAAAATTTAGCACTGTATTGTTTTATCTCTTATTCTCTTCCTGATTGTAAAAGGACCCTTAAGTGGTTTATATTCATCCCCAAGTCATCCTATACTTATAACCACTGGGATGAACAATTCATCATCTTGCTTTCTCGTCGATTCGTGGCTCGTTAATTCGTATCTCGTCATGTCTTGGCTCGTCAAGTCTTACTGAATCATGTCTTAACTAGTTGGATCTTAATTCGTCGAGTCTTCCCTCGTCGAGTCTTGGCTCATCGAATCGTAACGTATCCGTCTAGTCTAAACTCGTCAGATCTTGAATCGTCGAAGGGTCTCTCGTCGAGTCTTGGCTCGTCGAATCTTATCTTGTCCAGCCTTAACTCATCCGATATTGACTCGTCGAAGCGTCTCTCGTCGAGTCTTGACTCCTCAGGTCGTATCCAGAGATGATCCAGATTTCTGGCCAAATAAAATAATAAAGGTGCAGCCTGGGCGGAGTCGGCAGAGACGACGACCGGCACAGAAGGGTCACAAGAAGCCGATCTTGCCGACGTGTCAGGTCCATCGTCCAAGTTCGACGATTCACCCAGGGCTAAAGTCGGCGGGGAAGACAGCCCCCGGTCGGAAACCGCTCCGTCAACAACTGACTGAGCGGACGAGATAAGCGTAGATGACGGCGGAGGATCAGGTCCAAGTCGCACCTCGTGGGTCGTCGACGGTGAGTCGTCGACAGACTAAAAGATGCAACAGAGAACATACCACCGAGTAGAGCACAGGTTAACAGCCGCCACGGGAAGGAAGGAGCAAAGCGGCTTGGCTGATCATACCATGGTACAAGGGGACCGGTTCATAATGCCTAACAGAAGTGGCGAAGAAGAGAATGGTCGAGACAATCGCGCGTTAGGTTCGTATCGCGACTGGGTCAGTTGTGGTGTAGAGAATTTCAGCCCCGGGATATTAGTTCGGCGACTTAAGGGTCGACGACTCAAGTGTCGGAAAATCGAGCGACAGAGGCACGGTCAGCAAATCGAGTATCGGTGACTTAAGTACCGACGAATTAAGAGTCGGCGAGTTACTTGTCGGCGACTAAAGTGTCGGTGACTCGGGTGTCGGCGACTAAATTGTCGGCGACTCAAGGGTAGAGCAGAATGCGAGAAGATCGAATGACATATTCGTCACTTTGTTTGTATAAAAACTAGGGAAGGACAGAGAGCCATTCAAACTGGCTCTGCGAGAAAGCAAAAGAAATAAAACAATACAGTGCTAAATTTTCTAAGTCCAAGACACGCGTACACTTAAGGTAATTCCCTGCGTGGGCTAGATTATGCCTACCGTCCAACGTCGAAAGGCGTAGCTTGTAGAGGTATAGACTGAAAGCCCCATAAGTTAAGGAATGCCCGGGTTGGGTAGCACTCGCTACTAGCGACAGAAATAGCCTCGTCGTCGACGAGGCGGTAAAGATCAGTAACGGGAACCGTTGTGAGTATCATCGTCGACGAGCCGGAGAGACTCGATAGAAGGCCCTGTTTTCGAACGACTCGTCTGAGTGACGAGCCGGAGAGCCTCGGGAGAAGGCCTCGTTTTCGAACGACTTGTCTGAGTGACGAGCCGGTAGGCATCAGCCGAGGGCACCGTAATGCTTCTAGTCGGTCTTATACTGCGCCCTGTGACCTGTAAAAGCGCGTGAGCGTCGGCTTCCATCCTTTGGTGTGAAGTCACAGGGAGCGAAAGGGTTACAAGATGCTGAGCTCAGGCAGACTTCCGGAATAATTGGTTGTAAGGAATCAGTTAGGCGATAGCCGCAACTGAACCCCGAAGGGGTAAACCGCGCGGGGGACTTACCCTCACGTACCAGCCCTTGCGCCGAATGAGCTCGACGATTGATGTGTTTAGGCGTTGAAGCTGTTGTATGCCAGATTTGACTAACTACTATATCACAACCGGTTCCGCGCCCGGGAGTTCAGGGTATGCAATTGTTTCGAAGGTACCAAACAACCAGAACGAGCGAAATGGTCACCCATTCGAAACTGACGAGCGAAGGGATCTTAGCGTCCGCGGGAAGATCGTTGCGTGCTGGATCGACACAAGCGATAAAGAATGGCGCAGAAGTGAAGGTGGAAGTGAAACGAGAACCTGGGATCGACGATTCTGAAGGAGGTGGCCATGTGGAGGAAGATCAAGATGCAAGTGACGAGTACGACAATGGGGAAGTTTTCGGAGAAGATGAAGAAAATCGATTTCTACACGCGGGACATGTGAGTCGCGTACAGGCCCTGAAGGAGAAGCATGCACAAGCAGTAAGAGACTTCGCGCAAGCTGAACAAGTAAAAGGGAGATGACGACGATCTGAGGTTTAAGGTAGCAGAGCTTTAATCGGCCATCTTCAGGAGCCCAAAGAGAATCTCTGCCCCTCAGGCTGACCAGATCTCTTATCTAATGGCTGAAGAGATGAAGAATAGCAGGTGGTTCAAGCAGTTCGAAACTGAACGATCTACTCAAGCGAAATGGACCTCAGCACCATGTTGAACATGACCTGCACCGTTTTGAGCAATGAGTCACTCTCGGGCGTACACGACCTACATCTTGTGAGCGATGGGATACAGGTGCAAAGCGTCGCAGGTTCCCAAACTGGCTGAGCCAGTCTTTCATCCGCGGGTGGTGGACAAAGAGATGAAGAAATGGAGAGCCAAGCTCAGAGACGCATTTGTAATTGACGCGATTCCGAGCCTCAGCATTACGATGCAGCAGCTGTATGGAGACGTCTCTTCAATAAAAGAAAAGCGTTGATACGAGCGAATTATAAGCCAAAGTCAAGATCCAGTGAGTCTCAAGCGTGGACGAACGCTCAAGGAGGTGAGAAAAGAGAAACTAAACCGGAGGCATACTCTCAAGTGGAGAGATCGCCTTACATGGAGGACGTCTACATGGAAACACAAAGGTCACCCCTCCGACGAGAAGGAAGAGTTCTCGAGCGAGAGGAGAAGATGGACGAGGACCCTACGACGACGACGACGACGACGAAGATTGGACCGGATAACAACGTGATAGTCATTCGACGAACAACTGCAACCGCCGTCTAATCTTTGAAGGATCTTTGAGTGAACGATGACAAGTACTATAGATACGAACGCAAACCCGTTGGAGAGGATGGCCAAGTTCAAAGGAAGACGATACCGATCCGAACAAGCTCTCGAGTGGATCAAGACGTTAACCTACGAGATGAAAGGAACGTGCAATCCTCAGAACGACTGGTGTGAGCCATTCTCGCTGAGTCTGGGGAAAGCGGCAAAGAGTTGGTACCGACATTTTTCGAAGAAAACGCAGAGACCATGGAAGTTCAGCAGTACAGCGTTTTTGGAGTACTAATGCTCGCAGTACGATCTGTCGGCCAGGTCCAGGTATTACTCGGCGAAGCGCCATGAATCGGAACATGTGTGCGTTTTCCTCCTCCGATTGAATGGATATGCACGAGCAGCGCAGTATCATTACGAGAAGGGTGGAGCCGAGTCGGAAGATCATGTGGAGCACTTCTTAATGTATTGTGGAGACGATGACTTGATGGACTTCATCTACTTGCAACTACTGGGTGATATACGACTAGTGGAACAGATGATCAGTAACCGGTTGCTAGGCGACATGCAAGAAGCAACGTGACAGACTGAGCAGCAATCGAATGTCCGATTCCCACAGATACGAGTCCCGAGTCAATCGCCGCATAGACAATCGAAATGACAGTGCTCGTCGATCGGAGAGCCGACGAGATGACAGGAATGATGATCACCGATTCAATCATCGGGAAAGACGTGACGAACACCGACTCGTCAACAGCGACAGACAACCACGGCGCGAAGGGCGGACAGGGCGATAAGAGCGTGATAATAGCCGTCGTATTAACCTCGCGTCAGCGACTACAGACGATTTACGGGCTTCAGTTGAAGAATTGAGACTCCGGCAGTATGCTGATCAGTACGGGTCGCAAGATGAAGAAAGTGACAACGACTACTTAAATGACTACGAGTCGGACCCTAACACCAATTATATGGAAGTGGGTAGAGAGGTGAATAGGGCGACGTTACCTACGGAACGCGGCGAGCCAGTACGACCAGGTCCCAGCCCTATGAGTCGGGCGGGAGCACCAGCTGATCATAGTATACGGAACAATTAACGGGATCAAGTGAACCAGCGGCACCGACATGACCACTCAAGAGAAAGCCGAACATGGGGTCCCTGCGGTGCGTGTGAGGCCGCAGGTCATGACGCTCATTTTTTCAGACGCCGTTGCAAGTTATGCAAACAAGTGCATGACGTCGGTAGATGCGAACTGCTCACCGAGTTCGAAAGGCTAACAAAGTTTGTCAAGTGTACGATTGATCGAACAACTGTGCCCGAAGTACTCCGACACATCTATTCGTCTATCCATTTAAACTAGGAGGCTCGTCGACTTTGACTGGGTCGGGAAACAACGGGCTGCCACAGTCAGTGGAAGCAGCAGTCGAAGCTAACTACGTGTTCGCCTTTGTTGAAGGCACAAGAAAGCCCAGCGATAAAGTGTATAGGAGGGAAAACGGAATGGAGGATCACCCGGAGTCGTCCTTTGCAGACAATCATGTAGATGGAGAAAAATCAATAGCTCGGATGGACGCATCGCGCGACTCTCGACGACCAATGGAATCGGATAAGCCACTAAAGTTGCTACAAGGGCGGTGACAAGGATGGTGGTCGTCCAGGAAGTTTGATCGGAGAGTGAGAATGAGATCTTTTGTAATGGGAGCAGTGAATGATGAACGGACTAAGAAACTGCTTGACACCGCAGCGAACATCTCGGCGATTAGAGAGTCTTTCGCACGAAAACTTAAGCTCAAGGGTCACCTGAGCACGGATAAGCAGATTGGTGTAAAAGGGATAGCAAATTCAAAGGTGGTAATGACGTCAAGAGTTACAGCTAAGATAACCCTGGGGTGGAAGGTGGTCTATGGATTCGAAGTATGGATCATGCCACATTACGCGGGGGTGGACCTATCCTTGAAACATACTTCATGGTCCCAGACGGAGTCCGTCTAGATCTCTTCAATTTAACGTCCAAGTTACCCGACTAACTGGTTGTACCGCTGCTCAAGTCCTCGAAAGAGGTCGACGAACAGGAGTGGGGCAGAGAAGTCACAGGGGGACCCAGAAATAACATGAGTGTCGGTCAACGAGATTCTGAGGTATTTCAGCTGCAGCGTCAACAACCACCTGGGTCCACACACGAACTGTTGGTTCGATGACTACCCTTACTACTTACTACCTACGGTCATATACAACTGGAGAAGAAAAGCGACGATGATCCGACTGACAAATCTTGCACCACGAGTAACGACCTGCCTGGCACATTTTCCGATAGTCGTGTGGATCCACACGACACGCTTCCACGTGATGAGGGATATGTACGCGTGAATTCGACGAAGTACAGAGATTGGCAAGTTTTGGCATACGAACACGTATTAGACAAAGAATTGCTGCAGAAAGAGAATGATTTGTATTAGGAATGGTTGTCTGGACAACCACCGGCGGTGGAACGACCGATTTACACTCTACCTCGTGCCAGCCTTCGTCGAGATAATGCGACCACGGGTACACCATCTCCGACCGATGAGAACGAGTGTACCAGGAGATAGAAGAAAGTGTACTAAGACAACAAGCTCAGGATGGTCCCACGAAACGGACGACGAGCGAAATCGACAGTGAATATAGTCATTGCGCTTATCATCACTAGAAACCAAACACGCGTGTCAAGGATGAAAACGGAGACATCAGCAAGAGATCGAACCATTCGGCAGCAGCATGAACAACGTGCAGTTATTTAGGCGATGATTCACCTTTGCTCAAGGATTCAATTCATCGGTCGAATGACGAACGGGGAGAGCAAGGTACACAACGAAGTCGAGTCGTCACTTCATCTGCAGCAGATATAGTGTAAATTTTCAATTACTATCGATCATTAATTTTTTAAAGGTTTTGAGGGTGGTTCCCCAATATTCAACAAAGATTTATCAATAAATTTTGTTTAAACTAATAATTTATTTGATCCTGCTTTTAAAACTTTTTAGCGGTTTCTAAAGAAATACCACTAATTTCATATAAAATTTGACCTTTTTTTATTAATGAAGCATAAATAATTGATATTAAACATAATAGTAAAATATATGGTGTAAAAAATAAAGTTGCCATTGGAAGATTTTAATATCGGTTTTTATTATTATTTGGTGTTTTTTATAAAAAAATCAAAATATTCTAAAACAATTTGATAATTAAAAATATTACTACTATAATAATATATTTATTATTAATTCTTTTAATATTTACATTTTTGTATTTTATTTATTTGATAAATATACATTTTTCTTTAAAAAATTTCAAAATAAATTATTTTTATTATTTTTAAAGAGAGAACAACTCCGTCGACGAGCTCCAAAAAAGGTTCTTGTGCGTTATGAAAAAGTCGAGCGTGGACTCACGGGATGAAGAGTCATTGACTGTGGAAGTAAAACAACCGACTAATGAGCATAAAACTAGTGAAGGCGCAATGGTTGATTACGCCCGAGAACTCGCCTCTCTGCCGATCTTCACTGAGCTGACACCAACAACGTCAAAGCGCGGCAACAAGAATGTGATATCATCAGCTCATGATGAGAAACATCGAGCCAATTTGATTGCTGTATGGAAGAAACATGAGCAGATCATGATTTCAAGTGAAAATACCATTGCCACCTCCAGCGTACGGAGTAGTTTACGACATCGACGTAAATGAGCACGAACCTATTCAGCAACGGGCTCGACGCGTGCCTCTCAGGCATCTAAGTAAACTGTACAAATTTTTGAAGAGATTGTTAAATACAGGTCTCATTTCGTTCTCACAGAGTCTGTGGGCCTCACCGATTGTAAATGTTTAAAATAAAAATGGCGTGGACCTACGTTTGTGCATTGACAACAAGATAATTAATGGTGTGACGATTGGTATGGAATATGCGATGCCCTTGGTGGACGATTAACTTACAGAACTGAAAGGCTAAAAGTGGTTCTGCTCTCTGTAAGCTGCTAGTGGGTTTTGGGCGATAATGATGACAGAGAGAGAGTGACACAACTCAGCTTTCGTGTGCTTTTTGGGCACTTTGAATGGTTGCGGATGTCATTCGGATTAAAGAACGTTTCGATGATCGACCAACGATTGATTGGCAATGCTACGTGGGGTTACGCTCAACCTAAAGGAGGCTAGATCGAGTTTTCAGAGAAGGTAATAAATGTGGACAAAGAAGCAGCGAACATACAATCGATGTTATCATCAGAGTCGCCACTGCACGTCCGACCCACACACACTCCGTCACTAAGTTCGAAGCAGACTGCTGCATCAACACGGACCCTGACGCAGTACAACGAATGTTCAGCGACCCTGAGAACAACATGCTCTTAAAGGTGAACCCGACGAATCGACACTTGCCCCGGTGTTCAAGCGTCTATCGTTCGTTGATGATATTTTTTTGGCGGACGGAGATTCGATGATTGCTTAGCAAGACTTAATCAATTGTTAAAATATTTCACAGAGTGTCGAATAAGCGTGAGTTTTACCAAGAGCATATTTATTCAACCGCGATTTGACTTCTTTTCTCATAAATTAAACGCGCAGGGAATCACAGCTGTTCCAGTGAAGTTGGCAGCTATTGCTGAAATCCCTTTCCCGACTTCGAAGAAGGAAATGCAGGAATTCTTGGGAGCTCTCAATTACTATCGCCGATTAATCCAGAACTATGGCGGTCTATGGAGCAGTCCTCTACCAACTGAAGGACGACAATTACCTGGGATCACCAGATTTGGAGATAGCTCTCAATTCGACTTAGCTGCTTAAACAATCGATTGTCAAAGCGCCCATACTATGTCATTTTAATCAGAAGCTGGATGTCCACGTGATGATCTTCGCAAAGGGCTGGGCATTGATCAGTACCTTAATGCATCTTCACGACCACAAACTGCATCCAGTGCGATTATGCGGACGAATGTTAAAGAAGAATAAAAATAATTACCACCCGGCAGTGCGTGAGGTACTAGCATTATTGCAGCTGATAAAGATTGCTCTTACGCTGCTTGTGAGGAAAACAATACACATATATGCGATGAACTCAACATTAGAGTGGGTCTTCACATCCCAAATATTATATATGGTCGAGCATTCTGCTTCGTCGTATTGCTGTCACCCTATCATTTGAAAGTCAAGAGGGTAGCGAGCGCGATGTGGAGTTTCTGCAGCTATTGCAAGCATACATCACGCCGACCGTCGGAATTGACAAATCGCTGGCCCACATTGCCCCATGTTCCAGCCATGGGGCAGTAGTTCGCATTTCCTGGGCTTTTTAATGCATTATTCTCGTCCGAATTCATCGCGGTCGTCATGTCTTTCGACGATTCATCGAAGACGGCAAAACATGGCGGCTTTGGAAGTTGTTTGTGGATATTGTGGAAACTTCCCGAGTGGTCGATCGTAATGGCTGCGAGTGATTACCGTTCGCCGACCACAATTAATTGGCTAAATATGTTGGCAGGAATCGAGGCACTCAAGCAGCATTGGATCACCAAGTTACCGATTTGATCATAGTGGGTGACTAGAGGTTAGCGATCCAGCAAATCAATGGGAGTGATCGCATGCAAACACAGAGCACTGCATGTGGAACTGGCACACCATAAGGCGTTTGTTAAAAGATTTGACTCCGTGCGATACTTACATGTTATCCGTTGTTACAATACGTCTGCCGACGTCTTGACCACCAAAGCATTGGACACCAATACGTAGATGCTACGCTAGGTGAGGAACGCTACGAGGATCTACGCAAGTTAAATCAGATACAAGACAGGTTGGTCGGGATGACAAACCTGTTGATAACTGCGAAGCTAATTCAGCGGTGTCTGTGATTACACTGAGTAAAAATCGACGGGTGCGATTCGCCGACCAACCGAGCAATGAGCGGTCAAAAGCGAGGAGTGAAGAGTCGGGTGAAAATCAAGAATACGAGAAGAATGTTCGACACACAGTGACGCGATCGAATTTCGAGACTCGAGCATCATCAAATGCGGAGGACATTGACCTAGCAATAGTTCAAAATGAGCGCAGAGAACGGATATCGATCGCACAAGAAGAAAAGACGAAGTGGGCAGATCTCAAGGTGTATCTGCGAGGAGAATTTGACAAATTGACACCCCGTCAAGCTAGCGATGCTGGGAAGATTGCTGATCGAATCGTGTTAAGTCAAGACGGGATACTCCACTATGTAGGACGGCGCCAATAATGAAAATATACATGGTAAGACGACATCAAAATGCGACCGGTAATCCCAACAACGCTAGTCGACTAAATCCTGTTAATTTGCCATGACTCAATAGAAGGCGGTCACCAAGGAAGTGTGCGGACATACCAAAAAGTCAAGACTGATTATTACTGAATCGGGTTGTACGAAGATGTCGTCAGACACTTACAGGCATGTAAGGATTGCAGTGCAAGCAAAATCAAGCCAGCGCTTAAGAATATTCGCTAAGGAATATGTTCTCCTAGCAACCATTTCAAGTGGTGTCATTGGATCTTGTCATACCACTCCCATGGACTTGACGAGAAAATACGGCGCTGTTACTGTTTCAATACCATTTTACGGGATTTTTCATAGCTAAGTCTACGAACGATAAGTCGGAGTTGGAGGTAGCGAAAGCGTTTGAAGAGAATGTTTTCCGTCATTTCGGTGCTCCTGGTCTCATTCGTCGCGACAGAGATCCCAGATTTATGAGCGAAGTCTTCCAAATGTTTGCTGGAAAGATGCAAGCTCAGTCAATAGCCGCTCTCAGCTACCGTCTTCAAGCAAACGGGCAACAAGAGCGTAGAGTGAAGACAATGATACAGGCGGTGCGATTGAATGTTGTAGATCCACTACAAGCTGGTTGGTATGACATTGCATAAAAATTGCTTCATGCTATTAACAACTCAAGAGATTCGACGAGAAATGAGACGCTATTCTACTTGGTACACGGCTAAGATACCCACTCAACACTGAAAGCACTGACAGAGTCAATCAGACTCGCCAAAACAAGAAACAATAGGGTGATGGACTCGACGAATCCAGTCTTGTGGAGTCGCGAAGCTAACAGGCAGCAGGAATTAGCACTACGACTAGCAAGAGAATATCAAGTGAAAGTGA
Source organism: Hyaloperonospora brassicae (assembly GCA_947650285.1). Taxonomy (NCBI): domain Eukaryota; phylum Oomycota; class Peronosporomycetes; order Peronosporales; family Peronosporaceae; genus Hyaloperonospora; species Hyaloperonospora brassicae. The sequence goes on from CANTFL010001456.1 coordinate 179,551, forward strand.
AAGCAAGAAGAGCTCGTGAACACAACGAGCTTCTAAGGTAGTTTGAGCGGCGAACAGAGCCAACGATTACTGTACAGGCTACCAAGCAAGATGGTGAGGCGCCAGGAGATCAAGCTGCTCGAACTGGTGTCAACAGAGTGCAAAGCACGACGAACAGCAGGAAGTCTAATGCCGCGATACATGAAAGAGACCAAGTGTAGATATAAATGGAAAGAGCGAAGCCTATACTGAAAAAAAAGCTAGCCCACAGGTGGCATGGTCCTTTCAGAGTTAAGAAATAGATTGAAGAATATGTGTTCGAATTGGAGTTGCCAGATAGAAGCGGATATCGGTTCTACCCGGTTGTCCACATTTCGCGATTGAAAAATGTGACAGAACAAGGGGCATGTCCAACGACGAAGTTGGTGGAAGGACTAGGAGATACAGATCGACTTGACTTTGACGAAGAAATACTGCCGGAAGATAGCTGGATTCACGACAAGTCTAGTGGCCGATACGAGGTAGAAGTCATTCTCGACGATGACATGTCAAGGTCGACGACTACTGATAGAAGCCAGCGAAAGTTCTTAGTCGAATGGGTGAGATACGATACACCTACGTGTGAAATATTGACCGACTTATCATGTGGAGGTTTATTTTTCGACTACTTGAAGTGGAAGGAGAGAGAGAATCGTCTGTAGATGGTGCAAGTTGCAGACTAACGGTAGATATGCCATCACCATGCGTACTCTCTTTCTGTGAAGACTAGCAGGCAGAAAGAGAAGAGAAGTTACTGCGTCAAGATGATTGATGCATGGAGAAAAAGAAGAATTGAATAACGAGATGAAATCACATAGTCAAAACAGGGGCGACTAAATGTCATCGACGGACGAGCTGATTTCACCATGCGACAGCGTAGGAACACAATCAGAAGCGTCGACGACAATCTGCATGCCACCGCGGTCTTCGGGCTCGGGAGCAGAAGGATCGACTACCGGAGAAGAGAACTGGGATGAGAAGTATGGAGAGAATGGCGGAGCCGATCTTGAGCGTCGCCATGCTTGGAAACACTCATGAACATCGGATTTGATGGAAATAATGCCAGAGTACGCTGACACGGATGCGACAGATCATATACGTCGGAAAACGCGAGGAGACCTGCGAGTGAAACGGGGGTGGGAGCGACGAACGACTTCAAACCAACGGTAACCTGTCGGATAGGGGACCGAGCCGTCGTGACGCGCAACCAACAGCGAGCTGACCCGTGGTGGAAGAAACTTATATCCCGACTCGCTCGCATGGCAGGAGTCGACCTAGATTCCCGAGCGACCACTTGATCCGCACGAACACGAAGAAGAGAGTACGGAATATCTAATGACTCAGGCAAGCCAATAGCAGCAGTCGCCACCGGGGCCGACGGGGAATTGTACCCAGTATCGATTAAGGCCAACAAATGTGGGGACGAGGACGAAGAAGCAGCCGCCACATCAGCTGTCAGCGTCTTGCTGATGTTGGAATGGGACCGCTGAATCCGTTTCTTTTTCTTCAGTGAACGGGTGGGTTGTACACCAATGGAATTAGTCGAGGAATCGACAGTAGCAAAAAATTGGACGGAGTCGTCGGGGTGACGATAACATTGACCTTTTTCTGCGATGAGCGGTCAAGAGCCACGCTAGCCGAGACAGCATGGAAGTCCAGCGAGGAGGCTGTGATAGAAAACAGATCGGGTGACGGAAGGATGACGCCTTAACTTTTCTTGGAAGACCTAGCAGACGACCGGCTTGCGGGAACGACGGAAGACGCACCATCAGAGACAACGACGGCGGTCAGCGAGGTCGATGACACCACGTCAGATACGACTTCAATTGATGGAGTGGTCTCGATGGAGACCGACGAAACAGGAACCAAAGCGGCTTGGGTTTGGACTAGCGTCACATGAGCAATCGCAGGTGATGGTACGGACACAGCCGCAGAAGACTGGCGAGTTCTCATCCGGGTAAATGATGCCGTTGGGGCAGGAGGTGTACCGGTCACCTTGGAAATCATCGGTCGCTCTGAAGCCTTCGGATCCTTGACCTTCTTAGGTGACGCGGCTGAACGCTTGCTGGCTCTACGACGGACTTCACCCATCTTTCGACGCGACTTAGACGGGTGAGCTACCGGTGGCGACGCAAGGCGAGAATTATCAGGATTAATTTGGGAGTGCGCGGCAGAACTACTCGCTCCTGTTAATCATAGACGCTGGGAATGTGAGGTGGTCGAAGCAACATCCTCTTCAGCGAGATTCATCAGCTCAGGTGCGGAAATGGTCGTCGTTAGTTGAATCAACATAGGAATTTAGCTCAATCATAGACGAGGTATAAAGTCCATGAGCTGATGATCCGAAAGCTTTAAGGGACGGAAAATGAGACGATGACGCAGTGGCACCCGCCGATACCGACCTAGCGGTCGATGACCACGCCGACCAGGAATACGAGTGTGGATCCGGGAGTGCACCAGGATCCGCTGCAGAATCAAACGAAGCCGATCGTCTCCTCATAAAGATTAGAGAGGTTACCGCCGACTTGGACGTACGCCGACGGTCACAGCAGTCGACGACACAGAAGTAGAAGACACGGGAGCCGCGGAAGAAATTTCAAATGATAGCGTCATTTGTCCTGCCCGAGACGCCGAGCTTTGAAAAGATGCTATCAAAGCGACGTGACGAGGTGGTTCCATTAGGGCCGCTCGAGACATCGCTGGTTTGTAGCAGCAGCCGAATACTCGAGCCGCAAAACCATGTTCTGAAATGTCGTCGGATTTTCGAACGAAATGACATCCTGAAACCGAGTCGCAAGAAGTCTACATAACCGCGAGTTGATATCCATATCTCGAGGATTTAATCCCGGAACGTCCATGCCAACCGCTGCAGCCACCGCAAGGTTCGGATCCAGCGGACATTGAATGTTTCCACTACGCAGTAGAGCCCTTTATTGTCGTATGACCTGTTGTTGACTGCTGACGGTGCGGCGCAACCCCCTGGAGCGCATGACTATCTCCGTTGCACAAGGCCATCGTTGCATCTTGGAGCGGACGGAAGTAACCAGCGGCAACACATTGGACATTAGTGTTTCTAGCTTCGTCATTTGCGAGGTCACGCATAAGCTATTTAATCAATCGATCACGTTCCGCTATAACAATAGACAGCTCCACGATCGTACGCTTAGCCAAAGCAAGACGACTGTCCCGATGTGTAGCTGTCAGGCGCGCAGATGCCTCGAGCGAGTATATCGACTTGTGCAACGAGTCGATCAACTCGGTCGTCTTGAGAGCAGCGGACTTCCAAGCCTGGGACTCTTTGTCGATCGCCGAAAAACGATGCTTTAGGTCCATCGAGTATGAGACGGCAGCTTGCATTCGTCGACCAAGCGAATCATTTTCTCGGTGAGACTGATAAAGATCCACGCACATAGCCGCGATATCTTCGAAGTGGTCGACGACAGGAACGAGGTCAGCGGTCATCAACGAGTTCAATTCATCCAGCGTGCGAACACCAGAGATGGATTGCCTCAACGACGTGTCATAAAGTGAGCGAGGAGATTACATCAACGTCACGATCACCCGGATCGACTCAACTTCGCACCCCTGCATCCAATCGTCGATAATCAAGATGAGGCGACAGAGATCCAGCGTATCCAGCGATGATCGAGATTTATGGCAAAATAAAAAAATAAAGGTGCAGCCTGGGCGGAGTCGGCAGAGACGACGCCCGGCACAGAAGGGTCACAAGAAGCCGATCTTGCCGACGTGTCAGGTCCATCGTCCAAGTTCGACGATTCACCCAGGGCTAAAGTCGGCGGGGAAGACAGCCCCCGGTCGGAAACCGCTCCGTCAACAACTGACTGAGCGGACGAGATAAGCGTAGATGACGGCGGAGGATCAGGTCCAAGTCGCACCTCGTGGGTCGTCGACGGTGAGTCGTCGACAGACTAAAAGATGCAACAGAGAACATACCACCGAGTAGAGCACAGGTTAACAGCCGCCACGGGAAGGAAGGAGCAAAGCGGCTTGGCTGATCATACCATGGTACAAGGGGACCGGTTCATAATGCCTAACAGAAGTGGCGAAGAAGAGAATGGTCGAGACAATCGCGCGTTAGGTTCGTATCGCGACTGGGTCAGTTGTGGTGTAGAGAATTTCAGCCCCGGGATATTAGTTCGGCGACTTGAGGGTCGACGACTCAAGTTGTCGGAAAATCGAGCGACAGAGGCACGGTCAGCAAATCGAGTATCGGTGACTTAAGTACCGACGAATTAAGAGTCGGCGAGTTACTTGTCGGCGACTAAAGTGTCGGTGACTCGGGTGTCGGCGACTAAATTGTCGGCGACTCAAGGGTAGAGCAGAATGCGAGAAGATCGAACGCCATATTCGTCACTTTGTTTGTATAAAAACTAGGGAAGGACAGAGAGCCATTCAAACTGGCTCTGCGAGAAAGCAAAAGAAATAAAACAATACAGTGCAGAATTTTCTAAGTCCAAGACACGCGTACACTTAAGGTAATTCCCTGCGTGGGCTAGATTATGCCTACCGTCCAACGTCGAGAGGCATAGTTTGTAGAGGTATAGACTGAAAGCCCCATAAGTTAAGGAATGCCTGGGTTGGGCAGCGCTCGCTACTAGCAAAAGAAATAGTCTCGTCGTCGACGAGGCGGTAAAGATCAGTAACGGGAACCGTTGTGAGTATCATCGTCGACGAGCCGGAGAGACTCGATAGAAGGCCCTGTTTTCGAACGACTCTTCTGAGTGACGAGCCGGAGAGCCTCGGGATAAGGCTTCGTTTTCGAACGACTTGTCTGAGTGACGAGCCGGTAGGCATCAGCCGAGGGCACCGTAATGCTTCTAGTCGGGCGTATACTGCGCCCTGTGACCTGTAAAAGCGCGTAAGCGTCGGCTTCCATCCTTTGGTGTGAAGTCACAGGGAGTGAAAGGGTTACAAGATGCTGAGCTCAGGCAGACTTCCGGAATAATTGGTTGTAAGGAATCAGTTAGGCGATAGCCGCAACTGAATCCCGAAGGGGTAAACCGCGCGGGGGACTTACCCTCACGTACCAGCCCTTGCGCCGAATGATCTCGGTGATTGTTGTGTTTGTGCGTTGAGGCTGTTGCATGCCAGATTTGACTAACTACTATACCACAAAGTTAAACAACATTTCTGATTCTTAATACATATATTCATTTCTTTCAAACTACGTTTGCATCTCATTTGTAAAATATACGAGCCACATGCTCGATAGAATAAGCAACGTAGGTCATCTTTATTATGTAAATTATCAGCGCTGGTAGTCCATTACACGATAAATAGGTAACTCGTTTATATGCAGCGCACGTCTGACCGATTTTATATACCATACGCTACATTCCAATACGCATATAATTGACATTCGTACTTTTGATTGTACACTTTCATACTAAATGTGACGCGAAAAACATTCCGAGTCGCTCGTAGGATCGATATAAATATATGCTCGCAGTCCATGAATATAAATCGGTCATGCCTATATATTTGATACTCGCGAGCTGCAAAAATAAGGTCAATATAAAGTAATGTTTGCGGTATTATTATTTTGCGTAATATTCGTAAAAAAAGTTGATTTCACGGGTATTGATGGCATTCGGGTGCTATTTCACCACAATATTGTTCTAATTAGGGTATAGGGGCATCAGGTGACAAAATAAATTGCTTCGAGTGTCTACATATGGTCAGTTTTATTTAAGTGTCATTTCGTTGAACGGGACGCCAATTGCGCAAATTTTCAAATTCTTGCATTAGGCGATCCTTTTCATGGATATTGACCAGCTTCTATTGTACATTAGGCACACACAATATTTCGATCGATTGTCATTTATTTACTTGGCAACTCAGCGCCAAGATTTTAAAACGAAATGACAAATATACAATTTTTACAGTAATCGAAGGGGTGTATTAAAGATTTTATTTTAGCTTTTTTTAGCGTGCCCTTCTAATTATATCAGGACCTCGATTAAAAAAATCAAAATACTAGAGTTAAGGCTTGCTTACTATAATGGACAATTTGTACAAATCGCACATAGCTACCTTGCAGACCCATATTTATTTATTGCATTATACAGTGCTTTGTTCAAACAATATCGCCAAACCTCTTCTAATTTATTATTTAAATTGCAAATTACCATTCAGATATTGATGACTGATACAGAAGCAAGCAGCAAGGAAAATGATCAGCACCTAGATAGCTCTATATTATCAGGAACAGTGCAAATAAGTTGGTACTCATACAAAATAATTAGTTTATATTTACAATTAAGTGTCGTTTTAAAATATCAAGTTTTAAAATAGCGTCATATGTCGTTGTTAAAATACCTGACAACCTGTTTCTAGCGCATAATTTTTAATCCTCACCTTTATAGACCCAAATAAATGGGTCTGCACACCTTCTTTAATTTTCTTATTTTCAATCTTCATAATTTATAAAACTTTTGGAAACTATTGCTGCAAGACCATTATGGTATAGTATTGCTCCTTGCGCTTATCGACTTTACACCCAACTATGGTTATGATGACGTCAATGACTACATAATAATTGCTTTACAATATAAGCTGGTTTGACATCCGAAATGTACGAGAATGCAATTTTTATTAATAATGTTAATACATACAGCCTAGATATAATATTCCTTGCTTAAATTAGGATGGTAACTTCCTTAGGTTTTCTTGGTCTTAACACAACATTTAGTTGCTTAAAACTTATCAAAAAGAACATAATTAGCGATAGGTACTTCATGAAAGTGAGCGTTGTTAAAATAACTTATATAAATCGGTCAATTGATTTACTCGAGTTGGCATATATTGAGTACATTTACTGGAAATTATTGATCCTTTAATGTTCAAATATACTGGCAATTACAGTCATCTTGTGGCCCTGACTCTCCACTGGCACCCAGACAAGTGACTACCCGAGGGGTTCTCTGTTTCAGGGCTTTGATTCGTCCTCAACCTGTTAACCTGATGGAAGGGCAGGATCCACTCTCCTCGAAGAATTCGCGTTGATGATAAACTTGACGGTTTTTGTGAAGGTGTTGAAGGCTCACGCGTGGATTACTACAATCCAATACAGATCACTTTCAGTTCTTCGACATGAGCTACCTAGATTTTAACGAGATAGCCTTATCTAATATGAATTTCTCGATCGGCCTGACCTTCTGATTACTAGAGCCGTCTCTCGATCTTCATCACCCTAAATTTCTGCTGCATCGTATCTCAATTGTCTTTTGATGTTGTAAGAGTCTTGTACGCTCTTGCCATTCACTACAGGTGCGACACTTGTACAAACGGGAGATGCAACTCTTGAATTCGTCTATAGTGCAAAGATCCAACTTAGGAAGAGTCGACGCGTGTATTTTGAAGTAAAGTGAACTCTGTTTAATGTCAGCCTACCAATCTGCTAAATTTAAGATTTTTCCTATCCATATAAAAAGCATACGCCACGCTTCGTTCATTGACTTTTAGTTCTTCTACATCGTAGGCCCCTTTATTATTCCTCTATATCTGACCGGGTAAGAATCAGATCTTTAATCGGATCTTCTCTCGAATCGGATCCCCTATCGGATTAGCACTCCTCTTCGATCTTATCCCTTCTCAAATCGGATGCCGTCCAGGATCTGATTCCCTCTCGGATCAGATCCACTCTCATATCGGATCATATTGTCTTGATCCGCCTATTTCGACCTCGCACCTAGTCCGGGTACGACAGTAGATATTCTTCAATTCATTCCTCACATCATTATTCGACAGCTTCTTTACAACTGTCTTCTATACCTTCGGCTGGCGGGAAGTGTCAGTATAGCTGTACATCCAATCCGTGGTCTCTTAATCTCTGCGATTATTTCACCTACTCGGTCTTTCACACAGGTTTCTGTAACTTAGCCGTTCGTATTGACCGTGGTGACTCCATTCGTCACGCCAGCTCAACGACCTCACCCGTCATTCGACACCTCGAGATCAACAAATACTGATCTGACTGGTATCGCACGGGCTGATCCGTACATCTTCTATCCCAGTTCTTGATTCAGCTCACTTGTACCACCTAGTCGTTTGGAGCTGAATGATCTGCTGACCTCGCTCTACGACGAAGATGACGCCCAGCAAGCGATGATGGATTAGTATCGATCTCTGAAGAAATGTATGCAATATCAACAGACGCGCAAGGATAAGATGGAGAAGAAATTACAGGATTTGTACGCGTCCGCTGCTGCACATGTTCAATTTGTGCAGGACAATTATAACTGCTTGCGTCGGGACCATGCCGAGATATTTCAGCGATCTTCGGGGTTTCAGCAGGATTTAAGTGATTGCATGAATAAATCGGAAGACACCAAGTGCCTTAAGTCCGCACTCTTCAAGCATAAATCGAGCTCCACACAGTTCAAGACAAGTTGGAGTGGACTATGGCTTCGGTGCAGCGGAATATGGCATCCACTACGGTGACTCTGAGCGCAACGAGCTAGTCTCATGCATTCAGGCTTCACCATATGATACACAAGGCTTCCAAGTATAAAAAGCGTTTCTCCCACCGTAAACAATAGAAAGCCTATTGCGAGATCGCATGGCATTAATACAGACCTATCATTATCTTGTAAAAAATAATCTCCACCGTAAAACTACTGCCCACCATCCATATACTAATTTATGATTCTGGGTACGGGTCTTACGGGCACCGAGCCCTAGTCTCCCGTCTTAAAAGCAAGCGCGATCAGGCTATGTGCGAACTAGATTCGATGCGTGATCCCTTTGCAGCCTCGTCTCTAAGATACTATAGCAGCGAATCCGCTTGTCTAAACCGTTGCTGCTACTGACACCAGCTCTACCACCATATCAAACAAGCGTCTTCAGAGCGAGGTCTCGTTATATTCGTCATCGATTAGCTTCAATATTTAGTCCCACATCGGAGTGAAATCTCGTCGGGATCTACGTGCTAATAGCTGTACACCACTTCCAGCGAACGTCTTCGGAGCGAGACCTCGTCAGCCTCGCCTGCCAAAATACCCACAAGATCTCCTTTGAAAGTTTTTTTCCATCTAATTCCCCCACTTGATCTCTCCAAACGTCGAATTTTTGCGCGATCTAATGCAGCGACCCTCCATTCGTGGCAAGCAGAACTCAGGTTCACCTTCATGAGTTAAGCCGGCCAGCGACGAATCTGACAGATATCTAAGAGCCCGCCCCACCATAGACCTCTCGCGGTCCGTTCCTCGTTCTACTACGACATTCACTGAGTCTTAAACATCGCGATAATCTCTCATGGTGAACTTTGCAGCCAGGCTTCATCCCTCTCTCTCCCGAATTCGTAGCTTCCGCGATCCCCACCAAGGTATTCATGGTAGATCTGCTTGGCGAAGCTTCCATCAATTCGGATGGCGCATTCATTATTGTTATAAATGACCATAACACGGTCAACGGACTTCTTTGCCCAAACAAAACAAGAATCTGATTCTGCCAAATTTTAATTAAATTAGTGCATCACTGAGTAGTGTGAGCGCAACACCAATTCAGTGTTCAAGATTGTCCCATTATCGGCGAGTCTAATCAGCTTAATTTGACTTCTTGAACTGTACTTTGAGAAATTCTACTAGCGTATCTTAAATCCTAAAGGGTATGGTTCCCGAAGAATATAGATTTGAATAGCACAGCCGACACCGAAAAAGTTCATTGCTTGGTTGACTTTGATCACATCTCGTGACTATACGCCTTAGATCCCTATTCTATCCCGAAGAAACCAGCTGAGCCAGTCTCGTTCGAGCTAATGGAATGATTCTGCACTTTACTGGACTTGTAGCAAGATTTCGAGAATTTGACGCGAAGTTTTTGTAATAGTCCACGCACCTGTTGCCCATACCCTCCGATAAACGAACAAGGCATATCGATCTGGAACGAACCTTGCGTTGGTGCAAGTATGGGCGATCACACACCGGGCCTCGCCGGAAAGTAATTCTCCAGGTCATCTTGCCGGCAATGTCAACGGGAATCGCGATCTCGATATTCTTTTTGATTCTGTCGTCTTACACATCCTGCGGGCAGGAGACAAGCGCACTTAGTATCCTGATCTTGGCTGCAAGTTTCATCACATCTATGATCGGGCCCTGACGTTTTCGGTGCTGCATTACGCCGATCCTTGGCGCAACCAGTATTGTGGTTCATTGATTTATCACCACGGATCCTCGATACATTGTCTACTGGGCTCATTCTTCCAGCCGTGAGTTTTGTAATTTTCCACTTCACTTTTTTTATGATAAACATAGGTATATATTTATAAGGTCATGCCTTAATATTGAGTTTTTATGACCCCCTTCGTCCGCGGTCTTCTTATAAGATCCTTTGGCCGCAACCGGGATCTAGATGCGTCTTTATCGACATACGTGTCAAAAAAATATTCCTCCCTGTCATTTTGTGCATTCAGCGTGCACATCTTCGCCCTATTTGATCAATCCCAAGATTGTTAATCCTGCAATCCCTCCTCATTCGTCTGCATTATTTCAAAATAATTTATACTCGCCTGACTGTACTTTATGACTATTAATAGGTCACAACGATTTAGATCCACCTCATCCATTTAATCATATCACTGTATTCAATCCAGTAGACCAAAAATGACAATAAACTCGTCTAAACCATTTTACGACCAAATCTCACATCGGCAATTTTCTCCAAATTAATTCATTCTCGTCTATTTAATAATTTCAGGCTGTAGCCTGGTAAGATCATTTCGTCAATGTACACTCATTCCGCTTTCGTAATCCTTATTGCGCGATTCGGGACATACTACAAATTCCTGACATTTTTCAATTTTAATAGGTGCACTACCGGAAATAGCCTGAACGGTGTGCCGGCGATCTTTAATAGTAACGCGCACTCTCCACACTTATTAATAAATCGGATGAGCCCATGCAGCATATGCGCCAGCTTTCAAGCATACCCCATGTTTACCGAATTCATATACAACTACACTTAGAATTCAACCTCTATATCAGTAGGATTAAAGTCTGCGTCATGTAGGTCGGCCCTATACTGTATTGCGGCCTTTAGAATCTCGTTTAACGCAGCTCTAGCGCGTTGACACTGCCGTTTAAAGCTATAGCGTAATATACGTGGATCATGGGATCGTGAGTTAGTGCATATAAGGAGCAAAGCAGCTTCTAGGGAAGATCTAGTATCTCATATCTGTATTAAGTCAAAATCATGTCGCCATGTACTAGGTCTTGAGCGGTATTTATCGCTAACGGAAGCCTTTCGGAGTACTCGTCTCAACTTCTTTAATATACATCTATGACGTACGTCTTTTGTGATCTCGTCCAGGTCTGCATCATCGTTAGGCTATTTTTTGCGTGCGGTCTATACGCCATCGTAGCCCGCTCTTTCTGTATTGCAATCTTGGATAACACCCAAAAAACAGGCATTAATCCTAGTTTACTGTCATGGCGGATTGTTTCACTTGCATAAAACCGCCTGAATACATACTCTTCATCACTTTTCGCGAATTTTTAGCGAATCAGGATACGCTTGGCTTGACAATTACAGACCCGAATACTAGATTTACTTACACAAGCATATCGTTCTTACCCTTGAAAATTCGGGTCGGAGACGAATTGTGGTCAATTTCGAATATCTAAATTGGGTGAGAGGCCTGAACCATTCCCATACAATGTACCACACACACTCGGGATTTCAGTACCCGTTTTGCGATCCGTATCTTCTTCTACTCACCTCTTTACACTTTTGTACAGACCGCTCCAGTGAAAACAAGCCCGGATCCGCTGATACGTCTGTCCGATCCCTTACTTCCAACCTTCCACACTGGTTTGGAAGTGATGTAGGACATCTTATGCAGCAAATCGGAAATCAACATTCGCACCATCTGAGTAAGATCATTCATTGTACTGGATCGGTTGAAGAAACACAACAGCCCGTTTTCTCCCCCCCGTTATCAGGCGCGATTATGACAGTCGTCTTCGCCTCGCTCGCTCTCAACAAAGCCATACCCTTGGTCAAATACATCTTCAACAGATAAGTCAAGCCCTTTTCCTCCTGTGCTTGCTTGATACGCTCGATCACATTCCGCTAGACTACTTTGTTCTGAATAAAAATTGGTTCAAAACGTCCCCGCGAGGCAGATCTGGTAAGCGCTGCCACCTTGAGCACCTTTCCGTGCTGTTAGGTGTAAGCAACTCGTCCAACCTTTGAGTGTGAGTAATTGCTACTGATCTTTTTCTGCCACGACAATAATTCCCTTCTCCTGTTGCAAAGCTTCACTTGCCAACCGATCTGCACTTTAATTATAGTATCTTTTTTCGTTTCGGAATTCATAATTTATCCACGCTCGCGATATTTCCATTGCTTTGTGCCGCAATAACTGCAGGCCTGGCGCTTTATAGTCAATTTCGCCTCGCATGGCTCTATCAACAGGTTCGAGTCGCCACACATGATGACGCGTCCATAAGTCTAGACCGCGATCATATCTAGATTTAACATCAACCCATGATACTCTATTTCATTCACTGTCAATTCCGAAGCGTACAAGGACACCGCCGCCACAATATTCCATTTTTGGTGGTTCCCACACCATGGCACTGTCCACCCCGCTCTTCCGCTTTTACCGAGTGAATCCGTCAAAACTAACCAGTAGCAGTCGCTTGTCTTTCCCGTTTGTAGGAAGAGACATTTTGATGCTCTGTCTGGGCTGCTTTATGTAAGAATTCGCGATGAAAACTTCATCGAATTTTGCCCGAGGCGTAATACTCGAAGCCAGCGTCCCCAAGACATTATATTCTTCCTTTTGGTATGTGCGAAACTCTATTGTCCAGCTTAATAATAATGCTGCGAACTTTCTTATTGCCCGTTGAGTCCGAATGGTTGCAGCGACCAAGCCAAATTCGAGCAGCGCTGCAAATTAAGAGTTCTCTTGCAACCAGTACGGTGTACCATATAGTTTGGATCCTAAAAAGAGCCAACGCTTCTTTCTAAACTATACCGTAGTTAATCGTTTTGGTTTTTGAGCGTGGAACTTGTAATTTTTACCGGCCAGTAAATACCATAATACTTTTAAAACGATGCTGCAGAGAATGTACACTTGCTTGCAAATACCACGATCTTTGAGGATCGCTCTGGATCAAAGTATTTAAGAATCGACCCGAGCGATGTCCACTTCTAACATAATATATCCGAACATGGCCTGTTTCCATCAAGTATTACCTTCACTATCGGCATCGACCCTAATTTCAGCGCACGCTATGCAGCTCAGGCAGACTCATCGACGATATTATGATCCCGGTCTTGCTTCACCTTTGGCCACTGGTCCGTTTAATCTATTCAGGTGGCGGATCTCATAGATATTCCTTTTTTCCGCAACTCATTTTACACCGAGGCGTAGTTTGCTAAATCATAATGAAGTGGTTGTAATAATTCGTGCTTCCCAAAAACGACTTCATTGAACGCAGAGTCTGTGAGAATATAATATAAGCAGAGATTAAATATTCTTCTTGTGACCTAGTATTACTGCGAACGAAAATCAATGTAGTGGATATTCTACTTTATGACGTCACCACAATATTGTGTAATACTGATCGACAGGGCCTCCTTATCACACACCTCTTACGGTCGTTTCCCCTTCTCGTACAAGACAGACAATCATTCCTTCGGGATCAATATGTCGTCGTTATTAGCTCTTCGTCATAACAATGACGGCCTTGTATCCCTATCATATTTACCATTATTAAAATAATGTAATGATCACGGTACTCCAGTGGTGATCCGGCCAAATTTAGTATTGATCTTAAGGAACCTATATAAGACATTATCAATCAGACAATGGTAACACTGCGGGTATTTTTTATTCTTAAACATATCCGTAATTTTTCAAATAATCCGTATGGCGCAAAAATAGCCGAGATTAGCCTTGCTCGCTAGATAATATCTACAACATAAAAACTTTTGCCATATCGAGAGCAATACCCAGAGCCTTATCCATTTCGTGAAACACTTTCTTTACCGAAGCCATATGTCAAACCACCAATCCCGTCAGCTAATCAATCCGTAGGTAGACGACATACCCAGATGTCTCTGGCGTACATCAAAATATAATTATTATCTGAGATGCTCACAAATACGTCGACGGCTGGATGTTCTTGGCTGACTATACTCCTGTACAAATTTATAGATTATCTCACAGCTAATTAGGGCGGTATACATGGTATCTTGATAACTTGTTAGTATGGCTTAGACGGAAGTCAATCCGGCTGGTGGAAGAAGTCAATCGAACTTGCTGGTGAAGATGCGGCACAGACGTCGACCGTGGTGACGACGTCAGCTCCGAGACTGAGCACTTCATCTACTGTCTTGGAAATCATGAGATGACGCTGACAAGACCCAATATAGAGCGAAGAACGCAGAGCGTGTGATTATGGTTTTGATCGCTAGTCAAGAATGCAAAGCGGTGCAAGTGGAAAGCGGATGTATGGCAACATGTTGGGGCGGTATGCATGGATAGCGTGATGGCTTGGTTAGTACGGCTTTAGTCGAAAGAAGTCGTAGTATCCTGAGTATGGTGTCGATGCGAGCGAGTGTTTGTGCAGGTATGTCCGCAGCATGTAGCTCGTCAGTTTGCCCGAGTGGTCTCAGGGGTTACGTTCAGGTCGTAATGTTTTCGAACGCGTGGGTTCAAATCCCACAGCTGACATGGCCGCTTGCTTCAGCTCTCAACAAGGCGCCATCACTCTTCTTCAACACATCTCGTGTCGACTTTTGGATCGATTCTCGTCCTTTTGCCTCATATCACGATCCCGCCACAGCTTTGAGCGAGTCGGGGAGCAACAAATCTGGACCGGAAAGCTTACCGTTCGGGCATGACACTTCGGCTGCTTCTTCGCTGAAGATCGTTGCAGCTGTCGATTGCCGCTACATTCAAGACTTATGCGGGACACAGCAGTGAACAGAGCGTTGAAGCACGTGTGGCTGTGGCGATAACGACGGAAGTCAATCCGGCTGGTGGAAGAAGTCAATCGAACTTGCTGGTGAAGATGCGGCACAGACGTCGACCGTGGTGACGACGTCAGCTCCGAGACTGAGCACTTCATCTACTGTCTTGGAAATCATGAGATGACGCTGACAAGACCCAATATAGAGCGAAGAACGCAGAGCGTGTGATTATGGTTTTGATCGCTAGTCAAGAATGCAAAGCGGTGCAAGTGGAAAGCGGATGTATGGCAACATGTTGGGGCGGTATGCATGGATAGCGTGATGGCTTGGTTAGTACGGCTTTAGTCGAAAGAAGTCGTAGTATCCTGAGTATGGTGTCGATGCGAGCGAGTGTTTGTGCAGGTATGTCCGCAGCATGTAGCTCGTCAGTTTGCCCGAGTGGTCTCAGGGGTTACGTTCAGGTCGTAATGTTTTCGAACGCGTGGGTTCAAATCCCACAGCTGACATGGCCGCTTGCTTCAGCTCTCAACAAGGCGCCATCACTCTTCTTCAACACATCTCGTGTCGACTTTTGGATCGATTCTCGTCCTTTTGCCTCATATCACGATCCCGCCACAGCTTTGAGCGAGTCGGGGAGCAACAAATCTGGACCGGAAAGCTTACCGTTCGGGCATGACACGTCGGCTGCTTCTTCGCTGAAGATCGTTGCAGCTGTCGATTGCCGCTACATTCAAGACTTATGCGGGACACAGCAGTGAACAGAGCGTTGAAGCACGTGTGGCTGTGGCGATAACGACGGAAGTCAATCCGGCTGGTGGAAGAAGTCAATCGAACTTGCTGGTGAAGATGCGGCACAGACGTCGACCGTGGTGACGACGTCAGCTCCGAGACTGAGCACTTCATCTACTGTCTTGGAAATCATGAGATGACGCTGACAAGACCCAATATAGAGCGAAGAACGCAGAGCGTGTGATTATGGTTTTGATCGCTAGTCAAGAATGCAAAGCGGTGCAAGTGGAAAGCGGATGTATGGCAACATGTTGGGGCGGTATGCATGGATAGCGTGATGGCTTGGTTAGTACGGCTTTAGTCGAAAGAAGTCGTAGTATCCTGAGTATGGTGTCGATGCGAGCGAGTGTTTGTGCAGGTATGTCCGCAGCATGTAGCTCGTCAGTTTGCCCGAGTGGTCTAAGGGGTTACGTTCAGGTCGTAATGTTTTCGAACGCGTGGGTTCAAATCCCACAGCTGACATGGCCGCTTGCTTCAGCTCTCAACAAGGCGCCATCACTCTTCTTCAACACATCTCGTGTCGACTTTTGGATCGATTCTCGTCCTTTTGCCTCATATCACGATCCCGCCACAGCTTTGAGCGAGTCGGGGAGCAACAAATCTGGACCGGAAAGCTTACCGTTCGGGCATGACACTTCGGCTGCTTCTTCGCTGAAGATCGTTGCAGCTGTCGATTGCCGCTACATTCAAGACTTATGCGGGACACAGCAGTGAACAGAGCGTTGAAGCACGTGTGGCTGTGGCGATAACGACGGAAGTCAATCCGGCTGGTGGAAGAAGTCAATCGAACTTGCTGGTGAAGATGCGGCACAGACGTCGACCGTGGTGACGACGTCAGCTCCGAGACTGAGCACTTCATCTACTGTCTTGGAAATCATGAGATGACGCTGACAAGACCCAATATAGAGCGAAGAACGCAGAGCGTGTGATTATGGTTTTGATCGCTAGTCAAGAATGCAAAGCGGTGCAAGTGGAAAGCGGATGTATGGCAACATGTTGGGGCGGTATGCATCGATAGCGTGATGGCTTGGTTAGTACGGCTTTAGTCGAAAGAAGTCGTAGTATCCTGAGTATGGTGTCGATGCGAGCGAGTGTTTGTGCAGGTATGTCCGCAGCATGTAGC
Organism: Hyaloperonospora brassicae; assembly: GCA_947650285.1. Taxonomy (NCBI): domain Eukaryota; phylum Oomycota; class Peronosporomycetes; order Peronosporales; family Peronosporaceae; genus Hyaloperonospora; species Hyaloperonospora brassicae. The sequence continues at coordinate 196,424 of CANTFL010001456.1, forward strand.
TCGTCAGTTTGCCCGAGTGGTCTCAGGGGTTACGTTCAGGTCGTAATGTTTTCGAACGCGTGGGTTCAAATCCCACAGCTGACATGGCCGCTTGCTTCAGCTCTCAACAAGGCGCCATCACTCTTCTTCAACACATCTCGTGTCGACTTTTGGATCAATTCTCGTCCTTTGCCTCATACCACGATCCCGCCACAGCTTTGAGCGAGTCGGGGAGCAACAAATCTGGACCGGAAAGCTTACCGTTCGGGCATGACACGTCGGCTGCTTCTTCGCTGAAGATCGTTGCAGCTGTCGATTGCCGCTACGTTCAAGACTTATGCGGGACACAGCAGTGAACAGAGCGTTGAAGCACGTGTGGCTGTGGCGATAACGACGGAAGTCAATCCGGCTGGTGGAAGAAGTCAATCGAACTTGCTGGTGAAGATGCGGCACAGACGTCGACCGTGGTGACGACGTCAGCTCCGAGACTGAGCACTTCATCTACTGTCTTGGAAATCATGAGATGACGCTGACAAGACCCAATATAGAGCGAAGAACGCAGAGCGTGTGATTATGGTTTTGATCGCTAGTCAAGAATGCAAAGCGGTGCAAGTGGAAAGCGGATGTATGGCAACATGTTGGGGCGGTATACATGGATAGCGTGATGGCTTGGATAGTACGGCTTTAGTCGAAAGAAGTCGTAGTATCCTGAGTATGGTGTCGATGCGAGCGAGTGTTTGTGCAGGTATGTCCGCAGCATGTAGCTCGTCAGTTTGCCCGAGTGGTCTCAGGGGTTACGTTCAGGTCGTAATGTTTTCGAACGCGTGGGTTCAAATCCCACAGCTGACATGGCCGCTTGCTTCAGCTCTCAACAAGGCGCCATCACTCTTCTTCAACACATCTCGTGTCGACTTTTGGATCGATTCTCGTCCTTTTGCCTCATATCACGATCCCGCCACAGCTTTGAGCGAGTCGGGGAGCAACAAATCTGGACCGGAAAGCTTACCGTTCGGGCATGACACTTCGGCTGCTTCTTCGCTGAAGATCGTTGCAGCTGTCGATTGCCGCTACATTCAAGACTTATGCGGGACACAGCAGTGAACAGAGCGTTGAAGCACGTGTGGCTGTGGCGATAACGACGGAAGTCAATCCGGCTGGTGGAAGAAGTCAATCGAACTTGCTGGTGAAGATGCGGCACAGACGTCGACCGTGGTGACGACGTCAGCTCCGAGACTGAGCACTTCATCTACTGTCTTGGAAATCATGAGATGACGCTGACAAGACCCAATATAGAGCGAAGAACGCAGAGCGTGTGATTATGGTTTTGATCGCTAGTCAAGAATGCAAAGCGGTGCAAGTGGAAAGCGGATGTATGGCAACATGTTGGGGCGGTATACATGGATAGCGTGATGGCTTGGATGAGTACGGCTTTAGTCGAAAGAAGTCGTAGTATCCTGAGTATGGTGTCGATGCGAGCGAGTGTTTGTGCAGGTATGTCCGCAGCATGTAGCTCGTCAGTTTGCCCGAGTGGTCTCAGGGGTTACGTTCAGGTCGTAATGTTTTCGAACGCGTGGGTTCAAATCCCACAGCTGACATGGCCGCTTGCTTCAGCTCTCAACAAGGCGCCATCACTCTTCTTCAACACATCTCGTGTCGACTTTTGGATCGATTCTCGTCCTTTTGCCTCATATCACGATCCCGCCACAGCTTTGAGCGAGTCGGGGAGCAACAAATCTGGACCGGAAAGCTTACCGTTCGGGCATGACACTTCGGCTGCTTCTTCGCTGAAGATCGTTGCAGCTGTCGATTGCCGCTACATTCAAGACTTATGCGGGACACAGCAGTGAACAGAGCGTTGAAGCACGTGTGGCTGTGGCGATAACGACGGAAGTCAATCCGGCTGGTGGAAGAAGTCAATCGAACTTGCTGGTGAAGATGCGGCACAGACGTCGACCGTGGTGACGACGTCAGCTCCGAGACTGAGCACTTCATCTACTGTCTTGGATATCATGAGATGACGCTGACAAGACCCAATATAGAGCGAAGAACGCAGAGCGTGTGATTATGGTTTTGATCGCTAGTCAAGAATGCAAAGCGGTGCAAGTGGAAAGCGGATGTATGGCAACATGTTGGGGCGGTATGCATGGATAGCGTGATGGCTTGGTTAGTACGGCTTTAGTCGAAAGAAGTCGTAGTATCCTGAGTATGGTGTCGATGCGAGCGAGTGTTTGTGCAGGTATGTCCGCAGCATGTAGCTCGTCAGTTTGCCCGAGTGGTCTCAGGGGTTACGTTCAGGTCGTAATGTTTTCGAACGCGTGGGTTCAAATCCCACAGCTGACATGGCCGCTTGCTTCAGCTCTCAACAAGGCGCCATCACTCTTCTTCAACACATCTCGTGTCGACTTTTGGATCGATTCTCGTCCTTTTGCCTCATACCACGATCCCGCCACAGCTTTGAGCGAGTCGGGGAGCAACAAATCTGGACCGGAAAGCTTACCGTTCGGGCATGACACTTCGGCTGCTTCTTCGCTGAAGATCGTTGCAGCTGTCGATTGCCGCTACATTCAAGACTTATGCGGGACACAGCAGTGAACAGAGCGTTGAAGCACGTGTGGCTGTGGCGATAACGACGGAAGTCAATCCGGCTGGTGGAAGAAGTCAATCGAACTTGCTGGTGAAGATGCGGCACAGACGTCGACCGTGGTGACGACGTCAGCTCCGAGACTGAGCACTTCATCTACTGTCTTGGAAATCATGAGATGACGCTGACAAGACCCAATATAGAGCGAAGAACGCAGAGCGTGTGATTATGGTTTTGATCGCTAGTCAAGAATGCAAAGCGGTGCAAGTGGAAAGCGGATGTATGGCAACATGTTGGGGCGGTATGCATGGATAGCGTGATGGCTTGGATGAGTACGGCTTTAGTCGAAAGAAGTCGTAGTATCCTGAGTATGGTGTCGATGCGAGCGAGTGTTTGTGCAGGTATGTCCGCAGCATGTAGCTCGTCAGTTTGCCCGAGTGGTCTCAGGGGTTACGTTCAGGTCGTAATGTTTTCGAACGCGTGGGTTCAAATCCCACAGCTGACATGGCCGCTTGCTTCAGCTCTCAACAAGGCGCCATCACTCTTCTTCAACACATCTCGTGTCGACTTTTGGATCGATTCTCGTCCTTTTGCCTCATATCACGATCCCGCCACAGCTTTGAGCGAGTCGGGGAGCAACAAATCTGGACCGGAAAGCTTACCGTTCGGGCATGACACGTCGGCTGCTTCTTCGCTGAAGATCGTTGCAGCTGTCGATTGCCGCTACATTCAAGACTTATGCGGGACACAGCAGTGAACAGAGCGTTGAAGCACGTGTGGCTGTGGCGATAACGACGGAAGTCAATCCGGCTGGTGGAAGAAGTCAATCGAACTTGCTGGTGAAGATGCGGCACAGACGTCGACCGTGGTGACGACGTCAGCTCCGAGACTGAGCACTTCATCTACTGTCTTGGATATGATGAGATGACGCTGACAAGACCCAATATAGAGCGAAGAACGCAGAGCGTGTGATTATGGTTTTGATCGCTAGTCAAGAATGCAAAGCGGTGCAAGTGGAAAGCGGATGTATGGCAACATGTTGGGGCGGTATGCATCGATAGCGTGATGGCTTGGTTAGTACGGCTTTAGTCGAAAGAAGTCGTAGTATCCTGAGTATGGTGTCGATGCGAGCGAGTGTTTGTGCAGGTATGTCCGCAGCATGTAGCTCGTCAGTTTGCCCGAGTGGTCTCAGGGGTTACGTTCAGGTCGTAATGTTTTCGAACGCGTGGGTTCAAATCCCACAGCTGACATGGCCGCTTGCTTCAGCTCTCAACAAGGCGCCATCACTCTTCTTCAACACATCTCGTGTCGACTTTTGGATCAATTCTCGTCCTTTGCCTCATACCACGATCCCGCCACAGCTTTGAGCGAGTCGGGGAGCAACAAATCTGGACCGGAAAGCTTACCGTTCGGGCATGACACTTCGGCTGCTTCTTCGCTGAAGATCGTTGCAGCTGTCGATTGCCGCTACGTTCAAGACTTATGCGGGACACAGCAGTGAACAGAGCGTTGAAGCACGTGTGGCTGTGGCGATAACGACGGAAGTCAATCCGGCTGGTGGAAGAAGTCAATCGAACTTGCTGGTGAAGATGCGGCACAGACGTCGACCGTGGTGACGACGTCAGCTCCGAGACTGAGCACTTCATCTACTGTCTTGGAAATCGATGAGATGACGCTGACAAGACCCAATATAGAGCGAAGAACGCAGAGCGTGTGATTATGGTTTTGATCGCTAGTCAAGAATGCAAAGCGGTGCAAGTGGAAAGCGGATGTATGGCAACATGTTGGGGCGGTATGCATGGATAGCGTGATGGCTTGGATGAGTACGGCTTTAGTCGAAAGAAGTCGTAGTATCCTGAGTATGGTGTCGATGCGAGCGAGTGTTTGTGCAGGTATGTCCGCAGCATGTAGCTCGTCAGTTTGCCCGAGTGGTCTCAGGGGTTACGTTCAGGTCGTAATGTTTTCGAACGCGTGGGTTCAAATCCCACAGCTGACATGGCCGCTTGCTTCAGCTCTCAACAAGGCGCCATCACTCTTCTTCAACACATCTCGTGTCGACTTTTGGATCGATTCTCGTCCTTTTGCCTCATATCACGATCCCGCCACAGCTTTGAGCGAGTCGGGGAGCAACAAATCTGGACCGGAAAGCTTACCGTTCGGGCATGACACTTCGGCTGCTTCTTCGCTGAAGATCGTTGCAGCTGTCGATTGCCGCTACATTCAAGACTTATGCGGGACACAGCAGTGAACAGAGCGTTGAAGCACGTGTGGCTGTGGCGATAACGACGGAAGTCAATCCGGCTGGTGGAAGAAGTCAATCGAACTTGCTGGTGAAGATGCGGCACAGACGTCGACCGTGGTGACGACGTCAGCTCCGAGACTGAGCACTTCATCTACTGTCTTGGAAATCATGAGATGACGCTGACAAGACCCAATATAGAGCGAAGAACGCAGAGCGTGTGATTATGGTTTTGATCGCTAGTCAAGAATGCAAAGCGGTGCAAGTGGAAAGCGGATGTATGGCAACATGTTGGGGCGGTATGCATGGATAGCGTGATGGCTTGGTTAGTACGGCTTTAGTCGAAAGAAGTCGTAGTATCCTGAGTATGGTGTCGATGCGAGCGAGTGTTTGTGCAGGTATGTCCGCAGCATGTAGCTCGTCAGTTTGCCCGAGTGGTCTCAGGGGTTACGTTCAGGTCGTAATGTTTTCGAACGCGTGGGTTCAAATCCCACAGCTGACATGGCCGCTTGCTTCAGCTCTCAACAAGGCGCCATCACTCTTCTTCAACACATCTCGTGTCGACTTTTGGATCGATTCTCGTCCTTTTGCCTCATATCACGATCCCGCCACAGCTTTGAGCGAGTCGGGGAGCAACAAATCTGGACCGGAAAGCTTACCGTTCGGGCATGACACTTCGGCTGCTTCTTCGCTGAAGATCGTTGCAGCTGTCGATTGCCGCTACATTCAAGACTTATGCGGGACACAGCAGTGAACAGAGCGTTGAAGCACGTGTGGCTGTGGCGATAACGACGGAAGTCAATCCGGCTGGTGGAAGAAGTCAATCGAACTTGCTGGTGAAGATGCGGCACAGACGTCGACCGTGGTGACGACGTCAGCTCCGAGACTGAGCACTTCATCTACTGTCTTGGATATCATGAGATGACGCTGACAAGACCCAATATAGAGCGAAGAACGCAGAGCGTGTGATTATGGTTTTGATCGCTAGTCAAGAATGCAAAGCGGTGCAAGTGGAAAGCGGATGTATGGCAACATGTTGGGGCGGTATACATGGATAGCGTGATGGCTTGGTTAGTACGGCTTTAGTCGAAAGAAGTCGTAGTATCCTGAGTATGGTGTCGATGCGAGCGAGTGTTTGTGCAGGTATGTCCGCAGCATGTAGCTCGTCAGTTTGCCCGAGTGGTCTCAGGGGTTACGTTCAGGTCGTAATGTTTTCGAACGCGTGGGTTCAAATCCCACAGCTGACATGGCCGCTTGCTTCAGCTCTCAACAAGGCGCCATCACTCTTCTTCAACACATCTCGTGTCGACTTTTGGATCGATTCTCGTCCTTTTGCCTCATATCACGATCCCGCCACAGCTTTGAGCGAGTCGGGGAGCAACAAATCTGGACCGGAAAGCTTACCGTTCGGGCATGACACTTCGGCTGCTTCTTCGCTGAAGATCGTTGCAGCTGTCGATTGCCGCTACATTCAAGACTTATGCGGGACACAGCAGTGAACAGAGCGTTGAAGCACGTGTGGCTGTGGCGATAACGACGGAAGTCAATCCGGCTGGTGGAAGAAGTCAATCGAACTTGCTGGTGAAGATGCGGCACAGACGTCGACCGTGGTGACGACGTCAGCTCCGAGACTGAGCACTTCATCTACTGTCTTGGAAATCATGAGATGACGCTGACAAGACCCAATATAGAGCGAAGAACGCAGAGCGTGTGATTATGATTTTGATCGCTAGTCAAGAATGCAAAGCGGTGCAAGTGGAAAGCGGATGTATGGCAACATGTTGGGGCGGTATACATGGATAGCGTGATGGCTTGGTTAGTACGGCTTTAGTCGAAAGAAGTCGTAGTATCCTGAGTATGGTGTCGATGCGAGCGAGTGTTTGTGCAGGTATGTCCGCAGCATGTAGCTCGTCAGTTTGCCCGAGTGGTCTAAGGGGTTACGTTCAGGTCGTAATGTTTTCGAACGCGTGGGTTCAAATCCCACAGCTGACATGGCCGCTTGCTTCAGCTCTCAACAAGGCGCCATCACTCTTCTTCAACACATCTCGTGTCGACTTTTGGATCGATTCTCGTCCTTTTGCCTCATATCACGATCCCGCCACAGCTTTGAGCGAGTCGGGGAGCAACAAATCTGGACCGGAAAGCTTACCGTTCGGGCATGACACTTCGGCTGCTTCTTCGCTGAAGATCGTTGCAGCTGTCGATTGCCGCTACATTCAAGACTTATGCGGGACACAGCAGTGAACAGAGCGTTGAAGCACGTGTGGCTGTGGCGATAACGACGGAAGTCAATCCGGCTGGTGGAAGAAGTCAATCGAACTTGCTGGTGAAGATGCGGCACAGACGTCGACCGTGGTGACGACGTCAGCTCCGAGACTGAGCACTTCATCTACTGTCTTGGAAATCGATGAGATGACGCTGACAAGACCCAATATAGAGCGAAGAACGCAGAGCGTGTGATTATGATTTTGATCGCTAGTCAAGAATGCAAAGCGGTGCAAGTGGAAAGCGGATGTATGGCAACATGTTGGGGCGGTATACATGGATAGCGTGATGGCTTGGTTAGTACGGCTTTAGTCGAAAGAAGTCGTAGTATCCTGAGTATGGTGTCGATGCGAGCGAGTGTTTGTGCAGGTATGTCCGCAGCATGTAGCTCGTCAGTTTGCCCGAGTGGTCTCAGGGGTTACGTTCAGGTCGTAATGTTTTCGAACGCGTGGGTTCAAATCCCACAGCTGACATGGCCGCTTGCTTCAGCTCTCAACAAGGCGCCATCACTCTTCTTCAACACATCTCGTGTCGACTTTTGGATCGATTCTCGTCCTTTTGCCTCATATCACGATCCCGCCACAGCTTTGAGCGAGTCGGGGAGCAACAAATCTGGACCGGAAAGCTTACCGTTCGGGCATGACACTTCGGCTGCTTCTTCGCTGAAGATCGTTGCAGCTGTCGATTGCCGCTACATTCAAGACTTATGCGGGACACAGCAGTGAACAGAGCGTTGAAGCACGTGTGGCTGTGGCGATAACGACGGAAGTCAATCCGGCTGGTGGAAGAAGTCAATCGAACTTGCTGGTGAAGATGCGGCACAGACGTCGACCGTGGTGACGACGTCAGCTCCGAGACTGAGCACTTCATCTACTGTCTTGGATATCATGAGATGACGCTGACAAGACCCAATATAGAGCGAAGAACGCAGAGCGTGTGATTATGGTTTTGATCGCTAGTCAAGAATGCAAAGCGGTGCAAGTGGAAAGCGGATGTATGGCAACATGTTGGGGCGGTATGCATGGATAGCGTGATGGCTTGGTTAGTACGGCTTTAGTCGAAAGAAGTCGTAGTATCCTGAGTATGGTGTCGATGCGAGCGAGTGTTTGTGCAGGTATGTCCGCAGCATGTAGCTCGTCAGTTTGCCCGAGTGGTCTCAGGGGTTACGTTCAGGTCGTAATGTTTTCGAACGCGTGGGTTCAAATCCCACAGCTGACATGGCCGCTTGCTTCAGCTCTCAACAAGGCGCCATCACTCTTCTTCAACACATCTCGTGTCGACTTTTGGATCGATTCTCGTCCTTTTGCCTCATACCACGATCCCGCCACAGCTTTGAGCGAGTCGGGGAGCAACAAATCTGGACCGGAAAGCTTACCGTTCGGGCATGACACTTCGGCTGCTTCTTCGCTGAAGATCGTTGCAGCTGTCGATTGCCGCTACATTCAAGACTTATGCGGGACACAGCAGTGAACAGAGCGTTGAAGCACGTGTGGCTGTGGCGATAACGACGGAAGTCAATCCGGCTGGTGGAAGAAGTCAATCGAACTTGCTGGTGAAGATGCGGCACAGACGTCGACCGTGGTGACGACGTCAGCTCCGAGACTGAGCACTTCATCTACTGTCTTGGAAATCATGAGATGACGCTGACAAGACCCAATATAGAGCGAAGAACGCAGAGCGTGTGATTATGGTTTTGATCGCTAGTCAAGAATGCAAAGCGGTGCAAGTGGAAAGCGGATGTATGGCAACATGTTGGGGCGGTATACATGGATAGCGTGATGGCTTGGGTGAGTACGGCTTTAGTCGAAAGAAGTCGTAGTATCCTGAGTATGGTGTCGATGCGAGCGAGTGTTTGTGCAGGTATGTCCGCAGCATGTAGCTCGTCAGTTTGCCCGAGTGGTCTCAGGGGTTACGTTCAGGTCGTAATGTTTTCGAACGCGTGGGTTCAAATCCCACAGCTGACATGGCCGCTTGCTTCAGCTCTCAACAAGGCGCCATCACTCTTCTTCAACACATCTCGTGTCGACTTTTGGATCGATTCTCGTCCTTTTGCCTCATATCACGATCCCGCCACAGCTTTGAGCGAGTCGGGGAGCAACAAATCTGGACCGGAAAGCTTACCGTTCGGGCATGACACTTCGGCTGCTTCTTCGCTGAAGATCGTTGCAGCTGTCGATTGCCGCTACATTCAAGACTTATGCGGGACACAGCAGTGAACAGAGCGTTGAAGCACGTGTGGCTGTGGCGATAACGACGGAAGTCAATCCGGCTGGTGGAAGAAGTCAATCGAACTTGCTGGTGAAGATGCGGCACAGACGTCGACCGTGGTGACGACGTCAGCTCCGAGACTGAGCACTTCATCTACTGTCTTGGATATGATGAGATGACGCTGACAAGACCCAATATAGAGCGAAGAACGCAGAGCGTGTGATTATGGTTTTGATCGCTAGTCAAGAATGCAAAGCGGTGCAAGTGGAAAGCGGATGTATGGCAACATGTTGGGGCGGTATGCATGGATAGCGTGATGGCTTGGTTAGTACGGCTTTAGTCGAAAGAAGTCGTAGTATCCTGAGTATGGTGTCGATGCGAGCGAGTGTTTGTGCAGGTATGTCCGCAGCATGTAGCTCGTCAGTTTGCCCGAGTGGTCTCAGGGGTTACGTTCAGGTCGTAATGTTTTCGAACGCGTGGGTTCAAATCCCACAGCTGACATGGCCGCTTGCTTCAGCTCTCAACAAGGCGCCATCACTCTTCTTCAACACATCTCGTGTCGACTTTTGGATCGATTCTCGTCCTTTTGCCTCATATCACGATCCCGCCACAGCTTTGAGCGAGTCGGGGAGCAACAAATCTGGACCGGAAAGCTTACCGTTCGGGCATGACACTTCGGCTGCTTCTTCGCTGAAGATCGTTGCAGCTGTCGATTGCCGCTACATTCAAGACTTATGCGGGACACAGCAGTGAACAGAGCGTTGAAGCACGTGTGGCTGTGGCGATAACGACGGAAGTCAATCCGGCTGGTGGAAGAAGTCAATCGAACTTGCTGGTGAAGATGCGGCACAGACGTCGACCGTGGTGACGACGTCAGCTCCGAGACTGAGCACTTCATCTACTGTCTTGGATATGATGAGATGACGCTGACAAGACCCAATATAGAGCGAAGAACGCAGAGCGTGTGATTATGATTTTGATCGCTAGTCAAGAATGCAAAGCGGTGCAAGTGGAAAGCGGATGTATGGCAACATGTTGGGGCGGTATACATGGATAGCGTGATGGCTTGGTTAGTACGGCTTTAGTCGAAAGAAGTCGTAGTATCCTGAGTATGGTGTCGATGCGAGCGAGTGTTTGTGCAGGTATGTCCGCAGCATGTAGCTCGTCAGTTTGCCCGAGTGGTCTCAGGGGTTACGTTCAGGTCGTAATGTTTTCGAACGCGTGGGTTCAAATCCCACAGCTGACATGGCCGCTTGCTTCAGCTCTCAACAAGGCGCCATCACTCTTCTTCAACACATCTCGTGTCGACTTTTGGATCGATTCTCGTCCTTTTGCCTCATATCACGATCCCGCCACAGCTTTGAGCGAGTCGGGGAGCAACAAATCTGGACCGGAAAGCTTACCGTTCGGGCATGACACTTCGGCTGCTTCTTCGCTGAAGATCGTTGCAGCTGTCGATTGCCGCTACATTCAAGACTTATGCGGGACACAGCAGTGAACAGAGCGTTGAAGCACGTGTGGCTGTGGCGATAACGACGGAAGTCAATCCGGCTGGTGGAAGAAGTCAATCGAACTTGCTGGTGAAGATGCGGCACAGACGTCGACCGTGGTGACGACGTCAGCTCCGAGACTGAGCACTTCATCTACTGTCTTGGATATGATGAGATGACGCTGACAAGACCCAATATAGAGCGAAGAACGCAGAGCGTGTGATTATGATTTTGATCGCTAGTCAAGAATGCAAAGCGGTGCAAGTGGAAAGCGGATGTATGGCAACATGTTGGGGCGGTATACATGGATAGCGTGATGGCTTGGTGAGTACGGCTTTAGTCGAAAGAAGTCGTAGTATCCTGAGTATGGTGTCGATGCGAGCGAGTGTTTGTGCAGGTATGTCCGCAGCATGTAGCTCGTCAGTTTGCCCGAGTGGTCTCAGGGGTTACGTTCAGGTCGTAATGTTTTCGAACGCGTGGGTTCAAATCCCACAGCTGACATGGCCGCTTGCTTCAGCTCTCAACAAGGCGCCATCACTCTTCTTCAACACATCTCGTGTCGACTTTTGGATCGATTCTCGTTCTTTTGCCTCATATCACGATCCCGCCACAGCTTTGAGCGAGTCGGGGAGCAACAAATCTGGACCGGAAAGCTTACCGTTCGGGCATGACACTTCGGCTGCTTCTTCGCTGAAGATCGTTGCAGCTGTCGATTGCCGCTACATTCAAGACTTATGCGGGACACAGCAGTGAACAGAGCGTTGAAGCACGTGTGGCTGTGGCGATAACGACGGAAGTCAATCCGGCTGGTGGAAGAAGTCAATCGAACTTGCTGGTGAAGATGCGGCACAGACGTCGACCGTGGTGACGACGTCAGCTCCGAGACTGAGCACTTCATCTACTGTCTTGGATATGATGAGATGACGCTGACAAGACCCGATATAGAGCGAAGAACGCAGAGCGTGTGTTTATGATTTTGATCGCTAGTCAAGAATGCAAAGCGGTGCAAGTGGAAAGCGGATGTATGGCAACATGTTGGGGCGGTATACATGGATAGCGTGATGGCTTGGTGAGTACGGCTTTAGTCGAAAGAAGTCGTAGTATCCTGAGTATGGTGTCGATGCGAGCGAGTGTTTGTGCAGGTATGTCCGCAGCATGTAGCTCGTCAGTTTGCCCGAGTGGTCTCAGGGGTTACGTTCAGGTCGTAATGTTTTCGAACGCGTGGGTTCAAATCCCACAGCTGACATGGCCGCTTGCTTCAGCTCTCAACAAGGCGCCATCACTCTTCTTCAACACATCTCGTGTCGACTTTTGGATCGATTCTCGTTCTTTTGCCTCATATCACGATCCCGCCACAGCTTTGAGCGAGTCGGGGAGCAACAAATCTGGACCGGAAAGCTTACTGTTCGGGCATGACACTTCGGCTGCTTCTTCGCTGAAGATCGTTGCAGCTGTCGATTGCCGCTACATTCAAGACTTATGCGGGACACAGCAGTGAACAGAGCGTTGAAGCACGTGTGGCTGTGGCGATAACGACGGAAGTCAATCCGGCTGGTGGCAGAAGTCAATCGAACTTGCTGGTGAAGATGCGGCACACGACGTCGACCGTGGTGACGACGTCAGCTCCGAGACTGAGCACTTCATCTACTGTCTTGGATATGATGAGATGACGCTGACAAGACCAGATATAGAGCAAAGAACGCAGAGCGTGTGTTTATGATTTTGATCGCTAGTCAAGCATGCAAAGCGGTGCAAGTGGAAAGCGGATGTATGGCAACATGTTGGGGCGGTATACATGGATAGCGTGATGGCTTGGTGAGTACGGCTTTAGTCGAAAGAAGTCGTAGTATCCTGAGTATGGTGTCGATGCGAGCGAGTGTTTGTGCAGGTATGTCCGCAGCATGTAGCTCGTCAGTTTGCCCGAGTGGTCTCAGGGGTTACGTTCAGGTCGTAATGTTTTCGAACGCGTGGGTTCAAATCCCACAGCTGACATGGCCGCTTGCTTCAGCTCTCAACAAGGCGCCATCACTCTTCTTCAACACATCTCGTGTCGACTTTTGGATCGATTCTCGTTCTTTTGCCTCATATCACGATCCCGCCACAGCTTTGAGCGAGTCGGGGAGCAACAAATCTGGACCGGAAAGCTTACTGTTCGGGCATGACACATCGGCTGCTTCTTCGCTGAAGATCGTTGCAGCTGTCGATTGCCGCTACATTTAAGACTTATGCGGGACACAGCAGTGAACAGAGCGTTGAAGCACGTGTGGCTGTGGCGATAACGACGGATGTCAATCCGGCTGGTGGCAGAAGTCAATCGAACTTGCTGGTGACGATGCGGCACACGGCGTCGACCGTGGTGACGACGTCAGCTTCGAGACTGAGCACTTCATCTACTGTCTTGGATATGATGAGATGACGCTGTCAAGACCAGATATAGAGCAAAGAACGCATAGCGTGTGTTTATGATTTTGATCGCTAGTCAAGCATGCAAAGCGGTGCAAGTGGAAAGCGGATGTATGGCAACATGTTGGGGCGGTATACATGGATAGCGTGATGGCTTGGTGAGTACGGCTTTAGTCGGAAGAAGTCGTAGTATCCTGAGTATGGTGTCGATGCGAGCGAGTGTTTGTGCAGGTATGTCCGCAGCATGTAGCTCGTCAGTTTGCCCGAGTGGTCTCAGGGGTTACGTTCAGGTCGTAATGTTTTCGAACGTGTGGGTTCAAATCCCACAGCTGACATGGCCGCTTGCTTCAGCTCTCAACAAGGCGCCATCACTCTTCTTCAACACATCTCGTGTCGACTTTTGGATCGATTCTCGTTCTTTTGCCTCATATCACGATCCCGCCACAGCTTTGAGCGAGTCGGGGAGCAACAAATCTGGACCGGAAAGCTTACTGTTCGGGCATGACACTTCGGCTGCTTCTTCGCTGAAGATCGTTGCAGCTGTCGATTGCCGCTACATTCAAGACTTATGCGGGACACAGCAGTGAACAGAGCGTTGAAGCACGTGTGGCTGTGGCGATAACGACGGATGTCAATCCGGCTGGTGGCAGAAGTCAATCGAACTTGCTGGTGACGATGCGGCACACGGCGTCGACCGTGGTGACGACGTCAGCTTCGAGACTGAGCACTTCATCTACTGTCTTGGATATGATGAGATGACGCTGTCAAGACCAGATATAGAGCAAAGAACGCATAGCGTGTGTTTATGATTTTGATCGCTAGTCAAGCATGCAAAGCGGTGCAAGTGGAAAGCGGATGTATGGCAACATGTTGGGGCGGTATACATGGATAGCGTGATGGCTTGGTGAGTACGGCTTTAGTCGGAAGAAGTCGTAGTATCCTGAGTATGGTGTCGATGCGAGCGAGTGTTTGTGCAGGTATGTCCGCAGCATGTAGCTCGTCAGTTTGCCCGAGTGGTCTCAGGGGTTACGTTCAGGTCGTAATGTTTTCGAACGTGTGGGTTCAAATCCCACAGCTGACATGGCCGCTTGCTTCAGCTCTCAACAAGGCGCCATCACTCTTCTTCAACACATCTCGTGTCGACTTTTGGATCGATTCTCGTTCTTTTGCCTCATATCACGATCCCGCCACAGCTTTGAGCGAGTCGGGGAGCAACAAATCTGGACCGGAAAGCTTACTGTTCGGGCATGACACTTCGGCTGCTTCTTCGCTGAAGATCGTTGCAGCTGTCGATTGCCGCTACATTCAAGACTTATGCGGGACACAGCAGTGAACAGAGCGTTGAAGCACGTGTGGGTTTGGCGATAACGACGGAAGTCAATCCGGCTGGTGGCAGAAGTCAATCGAACTTGCTGGTGACGATGCGGCACACGGCGTCGACCGTGGTGACGACGTCAGCTTCGAGACTGAGCACTTCATCTACTGTCTTGGATATGATGAGATGACGCTGTCAAGACCAGATATAGAGCAAAGAACGCATAGCGTGTGTTTATGATTTTGATCGCTAGTCAAGCATGCAAAGCGGTGCAAGTGGAAAGCGGATGTATGGCAACATGTTGGGGCGGTATACATGGATAGCGTGATGGCTTGGTGAGTACGGCTTTAGTCGGAAGAAGTCGTAGTATCCTGAGTATGGTGTCGATGCGAGCGAGTGTTTGTGCAGGTATGTCCGCAGCATGTAGCTCGTCAGTTTGCCCGAGTGGTCTCAGGGGTTACGTTCAGGTCGTAATGTTTTCGAACGCGTGGGTTCAAATCCCACAGCTGACATGGCCGCTTGCTTCAGCTCTCAACAAGGCGCCATCACTCTTCTTCAACACATCTCGTGTCGACTTTTGGATCGATTCTCGTTCTTTTGCCTCATATCACGATCCCGCCACAGCTTTGAGCGAGTCGGGGAGCAACAAATCTGGACCGGAAAGCTTACTGTTCGGGCATGACACATCGGCTGCTTCTTCGCTGAAGATCGTTGCAGCTGTCGATTGCCGCTACATTTAAGACTTATGCGGGACACAGCAGTGAACAGAGCGTTGAAGCACGTGTGGGTTTGGCGATAACGACGGAAGTCAATCCGGCTGGTGGCAGAAGTCAATCGAACTTGCTGGTGACGATGCGGCACACGGCGTCGACCGTGGTGACGACGTCAGCTTCGAGACTGAGCACTTCATCTACTGTCTTGGATATGATGAGATGACGCTGTCAAGACCAGATATAGAGCAAAGAACGCATAGCGTGTGTTTATGATTTTGATCGCTAGTCAAGAATGCAAAGCGGTGCAAGTGGAAAGCGGATGTATGGCAACATGTTGGGGCGGTATACATGGATAGCGTGATGGCTTGGTGAGTACGGCTTTAGTCGGAAGAAGTCGTAGTATCCTGAGTATGGTGTCGATGCGAGCGAGTGTTTGTGCAGGTATGTCCGCAGCATGTAGCTCGTCAGTTTGCCCGAGTGGTCTCAGGGGTTACGTTCAGGTCGTAATGTTTTCGAACGCGTGGGTTCAAATCCCACAGCTGACATGGCCGCTTGCTTCAGCTCTCAACAAGGCGCCATCACTCTTCTTCAACACATCTCGTGTCGACTTTTGGATCGATTCTCGTTCTTTTGCCTCATATCACGATCCCGCCACAGCTTTGAGCGAGTCGGGGAGCAACAAATCTGGACCGGAAAGCTTACTGTTCGGGCATGACACATCGGCTGCTTCTTCGCTGAAGATCGTTGCAGCTGTCGATTGCCGCTACATTTAAGACTTATGCGGGACACAGCAGTGAACAGAGCGTTGAAGCACGTGTGGCTGTGGCGATAACGACGGAAGTCAATCCGGCTGGTGGCAGAAGTCAATCGAACTTGCTGGTGACGATGCGGCACACGGCGTCGACCGTGGTGACGACGTCAGCTCCGAGACTGAGCACTTCATCTACTGTCTTGGATATGATGAGATGACGCTGTCAAGACCAGATATAGAGCAAAGAACGCATAGCGTGTGTTTATGATTTTGATCGCTAGTCAAGCATGCAAAGCGGTGCAAGTGGAAAGCGGATGTATGGCAACATGTTGGGGCGGTATACATGGATAGCGTGATGGCTTGGTGAGTACGGCTTTAGTCGGAAGAAGTCGTAGTATCCTGAGTATGGTGTCGATGCGAGCGAGTGTTTGTGCAGGTATGTCCGCAGCATGTAGCTCGTCAGTTTGCCCGAGTGGTCTCAGGGGTTACGTTCAGGTCGTAATGTTTTCGAACGCGTGGGTTCAAATCCCACAGCTGACATGGCCGCTTGCTTCAGCTCTCAACAAGGCGCCATCACTCTTCTTCAACACATCTCGTGTCGACTTTTGGATCGATTCTCGTTCTTTTGCCTCATATCACGATCCCGCCACAGCTTTGAGCGAGTCGGGGAGCAACAAATCTGGACCGGAAAGCTTACCGTTCGGGCATGACACTTCGGCTGCTTCTTCGCTGAAGATCGTTGCAGCTGTCGATTGCCGCTACATTCAAGACTTATGCGGGACACAGCAGTGAACAGAGCGTTGAAGCACGTGTGGCTGTGGCGATAACGACGGAAGTCAATCCGGCTGGTGGAAGAAGTCAATCGAACTTGCTGGTGAAGATGCGGCACAGACGTCGACCGTGGTGACGACGTCAGCTCCGAGACTGAGCACTTCATCTACTGTCTTGGATATGATGAGATGACGCTGACAAGACCCAATATAGAGCGAAGAACGCATAGTGTAGAATGACGATGGTTATTGTTAGCTTTGATATTTTTGAGACGGATTTCATCTAAATACAATGTTTTTGACAGGTACTTGATGGAGTTGTCTTAATATTAATATACTGATCGAAGGGAAGACTTTTTTGGTTCTTTGTCTAAATCGTTTGCACTTTGCGACATCGCGCCAAAGGCCCGTTGGAGTACAGATGAGACTAGGTTGATCAGATTGCTCAGAATCTCCTGATGGTGAGGTATTAGGCGTATCTCTCCAATAAAGAGCTTTAGCTTATTGTTTAGGTGGATTTATCCATCATTACATGTATGTTGCTAACAAATTATCTCAATTGATGCAAAGTCATATTCGCCGATACATGCCTTTTTCTGCCAGGTACACATCCTTATTTACCGTCAGGGCTTGCATTCTCCTCGTTAGTCCGTACCCTATTCAACTTCGGAAGCTCCACCTATTCCCACTTCATCTATTTCATTTATCGTGGTCGTGGCTACAACTATTTCGATTTGAACTATTGTGAATTCCGTGTATCTGTCGCCACAGTCTGACAAGTGTTTGGAATAGGCTTTATTCTCATAATCTTACATGACTTTTTTTATCTTCTGGGTAGCCATACCTCGTTGCTAGACCCATTTCGGCAAACGCAACACTTCAAGTTCTATATTACTGTCGGTGAGTAATATTAATTTACGACTTTCTGAGACTCCTGGCTCCGCTTGACTCGTAATCAAGTCTCATATAACGAATATTGTATCATTTTAGATGGTAGACATCGCTTCGTCTTGCTCTGAAAAAGGGTCAGATTTGTCAATTAAGAAAGCCAAGACCTAAAGCAATAATTGAAAACGACTTGGCGCACAACAATCATTCTTTTTAATGCCTTATATTATGATAACTTGTCGTTCCTGAGTTTTCGTTTTCAATTCCATGAGTGCGGCAAGCCCGTTTTCGCTGGCGGTGTCCCATGCTACTATATCATCTGCACCTTCATTTCTTTAGTATGTCAACCCCCGGTACGTTGTATTGTTGCCGGTATTTAACGTCGCATATAGTACTATCGTTGAGGATCCTTTGGCTACCTTATCGAGTGTACAACTTGTTTGATCGCCGAAGTAAAACGGATTTGTACGATCGGTTTTATAGCGATCTCAGAAATAGGGATTTATGTCTGCCTTCGTATTCTATTTTTCTAATAATTTGTTGGTGTTTGTGGAGGCGCGGGGATTTTTTATTCGCTAGGTTGCCTTTTCAGCAAACTTGAGGCGCAGAAATGCTTGACTATGTCATTTATTTGTTACTTGAAAGTGTAGTCAAGTGACATTTTGTGACAAAGCAGATCCCAACCGTGCGTGCGCTTAAGATCTTACCGAGTACTACAATAGGTTATACAGATTTTAGTAGCGAATAATATCTTTTCAGTCGCCCGTAGGAGGTAATCAATCCTTTATATCCTTGATTAAGGAATCTAGCGTCTTGTTTATAAATGCCCATATTTTAATTCGAAAGATTGTGAACAGCAAGTTCTTGTCTTGAACTAAAAGATCCCTAGTTTATGGTGGTGATAATTGATTCAGGTACAATAGAAACAGCAGAGAAAAGGAACAACTCTCTGGTCTCACTCGAGAATCTCTGAGGCGCTTTAAGAACATAAATATTGAATCTTGGAGTCGAGTGTAATGATTGGCAATAGCCCCTATTTTTATCTTAGGTATGGTGAAGAGGATTATGATATGATAATTATAATATTGCCTGTACAGAGTACGCTTTTTATCATTAATTTTGGGATAGCGTTCTTCAATTGATTGCAAATATATGAGCCGTAGTCATAGAGACACCGTAATTGTGAGAAAAGGTTGTGTGTAGCGTACT
Organism: Hyaloperonospora brassicae; assembly: GCA_947650285.1. Taxonomy (NCBI): domain Eukaryota; phylum Oomycota; class Peronosporomycetes; order Peronosporales; family Peronosporaceae; genus Hyaloperonospora; species Hyaloperonospora brassicae. The sequence continues at coordinate 215,235 of CANTFL010001456.1, forward strand.
GAAGTTATGCAGGTGGTATTTCTTACTATAGAATTGACTATAGAATTGGTGAAACTGACAAGGGGAGTCGGAGCACATCGATGTTGACAATTTAAGACTCGACGATAAAAGACATGACAGGTTGAGACGCGACGGGTGAGGCTTTGAAGAGTTAGCACTCGACATGATAAGAATCGACGAGCCAAGCCACGACAAGTTTAGACCAGAATTGCCTAGAATCGACGACCCAAGCCGCGACAATAAAAAAAGACGATAAGTTGTCCAATTTACCGGATAGTAGTGTATAACGAAGGAGGGGGGCGATGTTGGATAACCACTCAAGATTCCTTTTGTAATCAGTAAGAAGGAGGAGGTGACTAATACAGATCAGAATCTTCCAAGTCCAAGACACGTGTATAATTTTTAGGAAAGTTCTGCGTGGGCTAGATTATTCCTGGTATTTAGCCTCGAGGAGAAATGCTTGTAGAGGTTTCGGATTGAAGCGCAAGGAGTTGAATTGGCCAAGGGTGGGTGTTACTCACTTACAGCTAAAGATAAGTCTCGTCGCTCGGCGAGACAGTGACCCAGTAGACGTCAACGCTCTATGTCTCGTTTCACGGCGATCCGGTGACCCAGTAGACGGCACCGCCAAAAGAATAGCGAAAGGCGAGCCAGTGACTCAATAGACGGTACCGCTTTGAAGACTCGTCGAGCGATGATCCGGTGGATCTTTAACCAACGACACAGCAAGTCTTCCAGTCGGGCGTATACTACGCCCGGTGACCTGTGAAAGCGCGAAAATACCGACGTCTACCCGTTGGTAACAGGTCACAGGACTATAGGAACGGAAACCGCTGAGCTGAGGGAGTCTTCTGGAAAGGAGTGTGAGTGGTTGGAGGTACTCAGCTAGGCGAGAGCCACAACTAAGCCCGAAGGGGCGAACCGCAAAGGTAATTGACCCGAAGTACTAGCCCAACTGCGCCGGCTAGCTCGGCGATTGTTGTAAAGTTACGTTGAGACTGTATTTTCGCAGATATGAATAACTACAATAACACAATTGGTGCCGCGAACCAGAACATGTATTTAATAATCATGTGTAAAAGTTTACCTGTGTACCCGATCATAGGCTGATTTACTACACCTTTTTTAAACGGCCAAACTAGCCATGTTACTTTACTTTTCCTAGCTTTGGCAATCAGGGGAATTACAATTGACCACGGAAGCACCCGTATGACACGTAATTACGCACTCACATTCCAGATTGTCGTAATAATTTCTTTTAAGAATGAAGTAAACACTTAATTCGTCATAGCTGTTGGTGCTGGCAAAGTCTCACAATTAATAGTTAATTTAGTCCTTTTTGAAGCAGAGAATATTAAGGTATGCAATATTTTTTGTGCTTCTCATATCGTTTCGAAGTCATCTATTGAGTAATAGGTACGGCAATCACCAATATTTGGTCAGCATTGTTCTTTCATTGTGCTCTTGGTACTTTTATCCTTTTTAAAATTGATGTCTTTGAACCCATATACCCTAGAGCAGTAACATTCATTAACGCTCCTCTTTCTTGTCTTCACAGAGTGATATCATACGTGATGCGATTGTTCCTATCGTTCGTTTACATATTGCAACACTTGTAAATATTTCGTTTTTCTTTCTCCTCATGTGATTGAAGGTAAGTCTCCACATAACAGGTTGGTCATCAACTTTCATTGAATTGCTCGTATTCCACCTGTTTGATTAAGTACCTCAGGTGTTTCTAATTGATTAATACTTCGAGAAGTACATCACCATCTAGCATATCTTCGACTTCATGTAGCCTACCGAAATTGTCTAATATATATATTCGTTCCGATGAAATTTCTCCAATGAGATTTACCATACATGCCTCCTCCATTCCTATTACCACCGTGGCTGTCGACCATTTACTGTGTGCTGTCATACTTTTAATCAAAATCTATTATTGCCTACATCGCAAATTGAATAACTTCCGTCAGGTTGTCCCATCTCGGGCGTAGAATGTTAGTCATGATCCTTGAGTAGAAATGACCATGTATCAATGCGCTAAATTCTATTATAATACAAGACAAATTTGCATCATACATTTCTTTTCGCCTGAATTGGTCTCGTAATTGCATATTCAAAAAGCTTCTAGTTGCTGCGTCACCAATATTATTGTGGCCTGATCAAAGAGTTGGTGATTTAGGTGAAGCGTGTCGCTGCTATCGTCTCGCCTTTAATGTCGTCGAACCACTCTGTCGATTGCATGAGATCAATCTTTCATTCTGCTATCGTGACCTGAGTTTATTCTCCCTAATTGGTTCCCCTTCGCTATCTGGACCGCTTTTTCTCGCTTTTTCCTATATTCACGACGCCAAATGGTCGATTTTATCAATCAATTATCATGTTATCCCATTACATGGTATATTGAAATATCTGCATCATGAATTTTAGTAATAAGTTAACGTATCATCCATGCAAAAAGACTAAAAGAGTCTCTTTACTCGTCCATGATCTTAAACTGCTGATGGCATGGGCCAAATGTCTGCTGCGTCTGCCCAGTCTGCCTAAAACACATCTGCCACATGTATTCAGTCAATCTAATTTGTCTTCCTAACACTTCGCTCGTGTTGTCCGTTTGCCTAATTACAATAGCTGCACCTGTATATTGAGTTTGTCTGCATCATATCAACAATAATCCAAACACTACGATTATTAAGCTATTTTTCTTGACGAATGTGATCGGGGGAACCAGGCCACTAAAACCGTCATATTCGTACGCCTTTGCTACTTCCGATGATTTACTGGTCATTTATGATTTTGCCTATCACCAAGTCCATAAAAAATGGTTATAAAAATATAGTTACGTCGTCTATCTTCGTCGAATTTATACGAGGATCATAACGAATTACATCGACACTAATTAGAATGGTCGTATTTAATACGACGTCCCTTTGTTAACATTTAGTGAGGTTGCCTTTTATCTTACCCATATTACAGCTTTTACACGTTTTAACCGCTTTGTCACACCTGTGTATGTCCCTATTCCATATTGGGATGTCTTGAATATGTCGAGCATACTCACAATGCAATGATAATTGCAATCTAAATCCGTCTCGTATAAATTTAACCGATTATATTGACTATCGTCGTTGGAATGCTAAGTAGCAGTTATGGCTTCGTCTAGCAGCTCGATTGTCTCTTGACGTCGACCTACATCGTAAAGTATCTTATTTATTAAATATGGATCCTGAAGTCATCATTCATGCAACTATGGTTCGCCTGTGCGTGGCCTTATCGAATATTACATATTCGATACGTCTGGAGGTCTGACCAATTCGTCTTTTCCTCATAAGCCGCTAATGCCGTTACTACATCTCACTTTGCAAAGCAAGTTCCTCAATCTCATTCGAACTCAGCATAATTATGTTTAGAGATATTGTCTTTTTTGCTCGAATGTAAATAAGATTTTCATACTTTGAGTAGTCGGTGCGTATTTGTAAGCTTTAATCGACGTCTAATTGCCCATCATCGGTTGACTCAAAATATAACGTTACGTTCAATATGTGTCTTTGAATGCGTCGCTCTTAGGTTGATGAACCAATCTCGATCGGCTAGCTATATGTCGTGTGGCCGCTGGAACTGCTGTTCTATTATTCAGAACCTAGTTAGCTTCCTCAAATGATGTTTCTGTATCCGGTATAACCTGCAGAAAATCGTAAAACAATATTGACTTAGTAATGACTGCACCGCTTTAGCGTTACGTACTTGGTAGATAAGGTGTTAGCTACTGCGCTGTAGCAGCGTACAATGAGTAAATTTGATAGGGAAAAGAAAAGTGTAAAGAAATTAACTGTTACGCGTTGTTTATACTTTTAGTGATTCATGGTTACACGCAAATACCCCCAAGGAGTCACAGAGCGCGAACCTGTAGTCACTCGAAATGATAATGAGATAGTACTTTGTGATATATTTCCGCTTGAGTACCTAGGCTTATACCAGCATCCTCGGCCAGGCATATAAGGGTAGATGAATGTTATCTTTACAACAATTTCAATCGACTATTATGGTAGCTTCCTCAATTTCTACGCACAACTTCCATATATTTCATGCGTGTTGTTTTGGGGGACCCATCAACGAATGTGCAAAGCTACTACATGTCGTTAAGTAACGAATGCGATAATGGACCGTAATGGACATTCAACGAGTGTTCGGAGAAGGTAAGATTAGAGCTCGCGCGCCGCTGATTCCATCGGTTGGAGTTGATGGACGCCTAGAGTAGCTGTGCAAATTCGATGTCTTCTTCGCCTCTATCTATACTTAATTTACGGTTCGAGGAGGCCATTATTACACCCTTTGGTAGAAAAATAACTTAGAATGCATAGTCGACTAAACATAGATAGGTCATAGGCGCATTTTGAGATCCAAACGGCATTCACATAATTCTACATGCACTAATAAGCAAACTTATGATAACATATGTCGGAAATTGTTTTGTTAGCGACATCGAGTAAGAAGTTTACTGATAGCAAAAAGCTCGGTCAGTAGATCGTCCACTAGCGACATGGATAAACATGCTGACGTTGACTACACCGATCAAATTGAAAAGAATAAACAGGCGTTTATATACTACCTTTTATATTACAATTTACATTATTGAGGTAACATGGACTAGATGAAAGGATTCGAGTCTTGCCTCGCATGAAAATTACTTCCGAACCTTACATACTTCTTTCTATGACGGATTGGTACTATAAGTCCCTACTGTCGAGTGGGGTTATGCGCGAGGACGACAAAATTTACACAAAACCTTAACCATGATTTGGTAGTGTATTTACACATTGAGCAATGGTTTGATCGTTCTTCTCCAACAATTTTACCAAGCGAGCCTGTTTTGGCTGACCATACCTTGCTAAAATGTAAATTCTTACGCAGAGACTTATCTTAGCTGGTGTCCATTCGGTGAGGATTTGTAAAAATGCTATTTTATTAGCGCAGTCTACCATGTTTCGATTCCGGACTCGTGCTCAAAAGTGCAAAGCCCCGTAGACGTATTGATTACCAAACTATCCGGATGAACTTCGTTCAATACCGTACCGGCTCATAAGAGCCAAATATTAAGCTCATTCAAAGGGTCTTCAATCCTGTTGTCAAAAGATGTATGGAATGAGGATGCGTCATCGTATATGCCTCCTTTTGTTTTTTAATTGGCTCATTCGACTCTAATAAACTAGCAGACACATCTAGCAAAGATAATTCGTCATCTTCTCTTGTAATGTTTTTATGACCTCCTTCAGTTTTCTTCCATCACCACTGTTCTCGTGTATATCAATAGATCGAGAATCGGCATGATTAGATTTCGTTAAATAATCGTTGATCTCCCTTGAATACCAACTAGGTTTTCAGGGAACTCTGCGTCCGTTCAAGTTTAGTACTGCTACCGCTGTCATATTTAGGATCATTCGTGATGGTCGAGCACAAATTACCGCTAACGATGGTATACAGGCGAATGATTCCGTGCGCTTGTGAGTGATCCTGCCGTTGCACTGCTCTATTTGTCAAATCGCCATTATCGGTACAGACCTAATTTTTCATGCGATTATTAATTGATTAAAGCGCCTTCGTAGAATAACGTTCGAGTAACTTATATTTTTATGCATTAGAACGGACGAATCCATCATGTCGCGGCAGCACTCCATGCGACTGACATAAGACAATCGAAAAGTACGCAAATCAATTTGCCGTATCTTAGTTTTTTGTCTTCCTTGACTTCAATTTGAGGCAGTTCTTGTTGAATGTGGTCGTGGCTAGGAGTGTTTGCAGCCATAAAATTCACATTTCATGAGTGAACCCATGACGTTATTTTCGCTGTAGCTTGATGAACCCGGATAATAGTAACTCGATACTATTGGAGGTTTAATGTCCACCAGTAGCGTCTCTTCCATGTCGGGCGTTCAATTTTCTTTGATGACCAATGACACAACAGCTTAAGAAAGTGTCTCAGCTGTCGAATGATTCTCATGATTGAATTTTATATGGGATAATGAAGTTTGTTCCGAGTATAATCTTAACATCTGCATGATGTCGCTTGATCCCCACTTCGTCCTGGTGCACCACGTATAATATAAGCTTTAATTTGAATGTGACGTGTAACGTAGTGATCTCTTAAAAATTGATGTTACCTTGTACATCTATATTATTTTTAAACCTTCATCAGATCATTAGATACAGTCTTATCACGAGCTATGTTTGATTGCTGAAATGTCAGCTCCTAAGTCAAGTAAAGTCTTCGTTTATTCTTCATTCATTGCTTCCATTGTATGAGCCCTCAGCATCACTTGTAAGTCAATTCTCTTGTAAGAACACCATCCTGTTCGTTCACCCGGTAACAATTTATTAGCGTAGTTCGACCCAATAAATACCTTGTAGACATATCGATACCCCCTAGATTTTCTTCTTATCATTTGCGAGATTTCGTCATTTCTTCGCTCCATATGCACCCGTCTTGATCGTTACTTCGTCCCGTGCATTATATCTCGGCCAATACCTTTGCGAAACAAAGAAGGACTAGCTTTTTCTTTCACAGCTGGATCTGGCAATTGCGGCATTCTGTTGGTTCTGAACTAGTCTAAAGTGACGCCTGCTATTCGAAATAGCTCGACAAGTATAGCTCTTGGAGGCCTCTTAACACGGCTATTATATCGACTGAATACTTGTTAAACTTGGTGATAACATCAATTCACTTAATCACACATATCACCCGTCGTGCAATTCCCTGCAAAACTTGTAGCGGCACCTTCTTAAGTGAGCGTCGCGGCTTGCGGCTCCGTAAGACCCACATGCTCACTGTTTTCTAGGGCTGTCATGTCGGTAGCGAATATTTACGTGCTCACGTTCGACAAACAGTTGTGCTAGTTGACCACTTGGTTGGTTTTGCTCTTGTTCTGGAGCAATAAATATCCTTGCTTTAACACTATTACCTAACGAACAACTTATAAATTGATCGATCAAAAAATTCGCCCGCCTCACTCCTCTCCCCGTCTCAATATTGTCAAATTCATAATCCGACCCATAGCCAGTTATGTGGTCGGTGTCGCACTCTATCTCAGCAAAAGTCGTAGTGGTCCACATTTTTCTCAGTCAATGCTCCTCGATCACTTCGCACATTCATCCGGACTGACCGTCGATGAGGTAACTTGGCGATTTATTTCAATTATATTCCATTCATTACGCTCTTCACGACGATAAAAACGTCTTTGCGGACAAGCATATGATACTTACAACGAACCCGATTGTCCAACTGTCGATTGGCCCCTGTGGACGTGGCTAATTTATGGACATCGAACGTTGTAGCTCAAATGTCTCTTCGGATACTGATTCAAAAATATATCGACGATATATTGGCAGCCGACTGTTGCTTAACCAATCTCGTTGCTTCTTGCGCCTTTTGCCGAGCAAGCGTTGTTTGATGACCCGCTCCATTTAATAAATGATATGTAAATGCTGTACGTATAACAAATATATTTGGCAGAAGTACCGCAATTGAGATATAAGTGCTTTACGAGGTTCACGTAATCGTCTATACAACTTGGAGATCTTCTTTAAAGTGGCGTGCACTAATATATTTAGCCCCTGTCCTAGTTTACACGCCCAATTAAAGCTCAATCTGCGGTTAAATATGATGTTGAAATGAATTATATCTTGTTGTAAAAATTCGATCCTCATCACAATCGATATATGGTACGTCTTCATCTTAATCCTTGATTGAAGGTCCTTGTACAGTTGTTTGGGTAAATTGCTTTGAGGTCACCATGTGCCAGTCCCCAAATTATGGCAATTCTTCGACTCGAGAGATAAACTCCGAACTTATTCGACCATTTATAGTTCTAATAAAATTAGCCGAAGTTTAAAAACCGATATCGCTATTCTTGACTCGTGGCTTTTCGTATAGAAAGATGTGCCTTCACGTTAAGTATGGTCTTCCTCGTCCTGTGATAAAGTAGATGTCAGACGCTTGGACCTAGCTCAACGTAAAACTCACTTCTCAGATTAGCAATCAATATTTAGTAATTATCTCTCGACCGAACGAAAACGGAATTTGCTTCCACGATTTAGCTGAGATGTAGCACTAAACGCACATCCGATAGGATCCACGAAGGTCATTACGAAAGAAGTAAGTTTCGCCATATTCATGTCCAAGTAGTCCGTATTCCGTTTGCACTTCTAGTCCTCACGTTCTTTCTAAGCTAAATTCTCGCGATCAAAATAATCATTCGATATCCGATTCTTTGTTCCGATAGCGATTCAAATGAAGGATGCGATTATCTAACGGAGTAGTTAATTTTTTATCCGAAATAAGCCCTTTCAGAAATCAACCAATTGACTATTTATCCTCCTCCTGATCTGTTTTCATGTAGTCCTTTACCACGCATAAGGAACTCACACACCCTGCGTGTAGCCCGTGTTATTCTATATCTTCCGCGGGTACTTTCCTAGCGTAGAACCCGAATACTTATTTATTCACATCTACCTTAACATATGTCTCGAAGTTATCGCTTTCCATACATCGTTCTACATCCGTCCTTGGATCGAAGCTGATAGATCTTCTTGGTTTATCTCTGCGCGTGACGATATTCTGTTGTCGCTGGAATTTTATTGCTTAAGTGTGTCGGACGGATGACCATATTACCAATTAATAATTTTTACGTACCTATTTATTAATAGCACTTTCTGAAACCCGATTTGTGGTACCAGTTTCTGGTGTTGAACTTAGACATATTTGTAAGAATATATTTCAAAAGAATCACCACAACTAATCGTTGAGTTGTGTTGACCTGTTAATATATAGCAGGAGGATATGGCAATAGTATTTCGCATATTTTCTCTTCTGATTCATTTCTAGCTATCGCACTACAGATTTTAAACAATCAAATTGCTTAAAAGGCATACCTTAGCTTAGCATACTTCAAAATATCCACTCCCTGTGACATCACACTAAAGGGTGGACGTCAACGTTTTTGACCTTTACAAGTCGAAGCATACGCTCGACAGGCAGAACTGTGGTGCCCTCGACCGATAGCCACCGGCTAAATACTTGAGCATTCTTACACGGTACATTCTTATATGTCACGGTCTTGTCGCTTGGCAACGATTAAACGGTGCCCTATGTTGGGTACCGGCTTGAGAATCGACAATACTTAGCGCTTCTCTATTAGCAAGTGTCGACCCCGGGACGACTTGATTTATTGGTCTTACCATTAAACCTGTAAAATCTATATTTCAACAGATTTGTTGGCAGGCATAATACATTGCACGCAGTGAGCTACTGAAAGTGTTCGTGTGTCCTGGACTTCAAAGTTCCTCCACTGTTTTGATTATCTCAAATTTCATCTCAGTAGAATACCTATGGTTGAATCCTAATTTCTCTATCCATTACCATATGCATACTTGTAGTACAAAATATTGAAGATCGTCTCACACTTAGTGACATGTACTCGACGAATTCGAAGCACTTAGACCTACACACTACACTCCGCTACGTGAGATCTACTTGTTAAGCTGGACAATATTTAGTCCGAGCCGATAAGTTTGACTTGATGAGTTTGACCCGCTAAGTTTATCTCGTTAAGCTACACTCGCAAATTCTCACTCGCTAATTATGACTCGCTTATCTATATCATCTAATATTTATATGCTGATAATATCTCGTCAATTATAAATTGCTGAATTCAACTCGCCAAATTCCACCTGCTTATTTTGACTTGCTGAAGTATAGTTGCTAAATTCGACTCGCGAAGTATATCTTTTAAAGTACAAGTTGCATTTGGCAATTTTAACACCGCAGTAGACAAAGAACGACATCAAATGTGGTTATACATCCAGCAAGATAAAAGGATCACAGTTTTGTTCATCTTCTAACATGTAATTGGATCCCACGATACCTTTCTTATCTGTGACGTTTGGGTATGTTGCAAGGAGGCCGTCGTCCTCTTTTAAGGTGTCTCGCGCCCAATATGCTAACCCCGCTATCCTTAAGCAACTGGCATCGAACAAATATAATTGAACCCGCCTGATCGATTCAAGCGCAGAGAAACAATCCGTTTATCACTTCTATCGTTACGTTAATGCAGGTTAACTCGTTCTAAAACAGCATGGTGCTCTTCCCCTACTTAACTTAACCAGGTTTTTAACATTTCGCTACTGTAACGGGGTTACACGTCGACTGGTAGTCGACAATAGGTGTGGTACACACAAGGGATGGAATCTTCTTTAAAGTAATATTCGAAATCAAGTATCAATTGTTGAAGACTGATGTCTGTCAACCATTGATTACGAGATCTTATAATAGGTTTATTTAGGACATTAGTGAGTAGGTTATTTACTTTGTTCTACGGTGTTCTTTTGGGTTAAAAGAAGAAATAAAATTCCGTTCCCATTTTGATCAAGCAAAAGACACGTGGCTCTCTGAGACGTCTTGCGATCGTAGGGAAGTAGCAACGTCTTGTTAAGGCAGCTACTCCTTGTGCACTTAGTGCGTTTGATTCTTTGAATCGTTTGGTCCCCATGGAACAGGGACCGTAAGCTCTTTGAGCTCGTTGTCTCTTTGAGTCGGGTTCTTTGAACCAACCCTTAGCTCTAGGAGCTGTTGACTCTTTGAGTCGCGTTCGTAGAACCAAAGTTGCTCGTAAGAGCGTTAAGTCTTCCTCTGGATTATAGAGCTGTGTAGCTCCGCTACACTTGGTAGCACTAGTAGTCAATCTACACCTGAGTCGGTAACGACTGATCATCTGTGAGGATGGAGCAATCCTCACCCCTCTCTGAGGCTCAAAAGGTCGCGCTTGATAAGCTGACCGCGGCCGTAGGCCCTGAGTATGTGGAGTTTCTATCTGCGCAAGGTCTCGATGTGCTCAATGCACGAGTCGAGGCCTTCATGCAGTATGAAACGGCACTTTTAGGCCAGGTTCAAAACCAAGTAGCGTCGGCTATGCCAACACGCTACGTGGCAATGCCAAATGAAGAGGCTAAGCCTCGTCCCCTTCGGGTGGACGTTCAACATTACTCCGGGAAGGAGGGGGAAAACCTGACCCTCTGGATCCGTGAGATTGAGATGGCCATGAGATCTGGCCTTATCTCACTGGAGTACCAGCGGTTTTCGCTGGCCATCTCCAAGCTCGATGGAAGAACAAGAGAGTGGGCCCTGACGTGTGGCACGTCGGTCGACTTGGCGTTTCCTACATGGGATTTGCTCAAGTTAGACTTTTTGCGAGTTTTCTCGCCGCCTAACCAGGCGTATCGCGTGCGCTCACGCTTCTTGTCTACCCGTTAGGGTAAGAATGAGCTACCGGACTATTTCCAAGAGTTGAGAACTCTGATGGCTGCTATGCAGTCTGACCCTCTTCCTGAGACAGCCTATGTGACTGTCTTTATGGAAGGTCTTCGTAATGGCGTTGCCAGGATCGAGGTATTTCGGGTCCGTCCCTCTACTTTTGAGGAGGCTATTAGCATCGCTCAAATGCTGAGCACAACTTCAAGTCGGCCAGACTTGGTTGGAATGGGTACAATCCAAGCTTTGCGAGGGCAATCTCTGCGAGCACCTCGGTTTACTGTAAGCCAGAACCGATGGATCTCATCCATGCTGAAGATAAAGGTGAAGCGGAGCTTTTATGTTGCAGAGCAACGACAGGAAGTGAAACGCTGTTATATGTGCGGAAGCACTAAACACTTGCGTCCAACTTGTCCTTTGCGTAAACAACGACCGACTCCTATGAGTCGAAACTTCGACCTCAACCAGAAACCTGGTATGGCACGGGGAAACGTCGACACTCAGTAGGCGCGGGGTGCCCAACTGGGGTAGAACTGGGTTCTGTTGCTTCTCTACGAGGTGTAGTGACACAGGGCTTAGCCCCACCGAGCTATGTGCCCACCAGCACAGAGCGTGGATACAAGCCGGGCTTGTTAGTCGCCGAGGCGAAGATTGAAGGCTTTGAGAAGCCGTGGTCGATCCTAATCGACTCCGGAGCATCATGCAATTATGCTCGACGTCGTTCCCTTGAGGGAAGTCAGCGATACGCTTAAGTGATCAAAGCGCATGAGGGTTATTCAATCACCGTTCGTTTGGCGACTGGTAGTCGCGTCACGGTGCCAAAAGTTCCGTTGAACTTAAGTGTGAAATTTTTCGACTTTGATAGCATTGAACGCTGTCTTGTCCTCGATTTAGATTCGAGATATGATCTCATCCTGGTTATGGCTTGGCTTGAACGCCATGAGCCATGGATTGATTGGAGGTCTAAGACCTTAGGCGCCACGCGCAATGTTTCTAGAAAAGCTTTGGAGAGTCATTTACCCACCTTTGCTAGGCAACAAAAGCTCTATTGGCGCGAGCGATTGACGGAAGTTGTCAATGTGCTGGACATTGTCATGTCTAAGTTAGTTATCTCTAATGAAAATGACATCAATATTGAGCGGATCTCTTTCACCGTATGTGAAGGCAGCTATACTTTGTTGAGTGATACTCGTTGTAATACCGAGTCACTGCATGCTGCAGGCATGGTTGGCCTAGGGCCGAGACATCAAGAATGTAATTTCTCTGATGTGAGTGGGGTGGCACGTAAAATTTCACCGAGTGAGGGCGGCCAAGGTGGCACCTCACTAAATGTCGGTAATGACATTGATGGCAAGAATTCAGAGTGTTCAGGGCTAGCCCCAGAGGCTGCACGTGAAGTGGTACGTGTAAATTCACTGGGTGAAGTGTTCGAGTTACGTAACACTTCATTAGATGTCGTTCAAGACGAGAGCTCTCGTATAGAGCGTGCTAAGATGAATAGCAATCACGGGGACCCTACTGACCCGGCCTCTAGGAGGCGTAAGCTTTATTTGAAGAGACAATCTCAGCGTAGGGTGGAAACTGTTTAGCGACCAACGTCTAAGAAGTCCCGAAGTGATAATAGTAATAATACACTATATACACTTGTAAATGGGTTGACTGGTCAGATTGATGGCAATATTAGTCTTGAGGCTCTTCCGTCCTTATAAACTCTCGTTGAACTAGACGAAATGTCTGAGGGCGAATTTAGCCAATCCTTTCAGGCAGGATAATTATCCGGTTTAGTGGTCATTCGGCCGGATATTAAGTTGAACTCATCCTCGTTATTGGACGAGTCTGTCCTTGAGGATACAAAGGCGGCATTGGATGCCCGTAGTGGATCTTCGATCCTTAATGATTCTCTTGATCCGTTCTATCCTTTGGTAAAGGAGTTTCAGGACGTGGTGTGTCACAACCCACCGTCCGTCTTACCTCCCGATAGAGGTGTACGTCATGAAATTAACTTGGTTCCTGGAACTAAATACTGCGTAACACGGCAGTGGTCTTTACCGAAGGAACAGTGCGACGTCATTGACGACTTCTTTCGTGCAAAGCACGCGGCAGGAATATTACGTGAGAGCAAATCTCCCCATTCCACACCGACCTTCTGTGTCAAAAAGCCCAATGGGAAGTGGCGCATTGTTCATGCTTACAAAAGGCTTTATGCGGCCACCATCCCGGCTCAGACACCAATTCCGATGAAGGATGTTCTTCAGAACAATATGTTGGGATGTACAATGTACAGTGCGCTCTACTTAGTCGATGGTTATTACCAGCTTCTCATGCGAGAAAGCGATATTCCGCTGACAGCGGTCAGCATCCGAGCGGTATGCTCTGGGATTGGCTTGTTATTCCGCAAGGGTTATCGAATGCCCCGGCTACGTTCAATCGTCTTGTGACACAATTGTTCAGACCTCACATAGGTTATGCACAGACGTACTTTGATGACGTCTTTGTCCATAGTCGTGCTATGAACGGTCGGTCAGATGTGGACAATCACATTGACCATTTAAGAGCGGTGCTTGAGTGCATGCGCACAAATAAGTTGTACGCCAACGCGTCCAAGTGCATATTTAATGCAGAAGAGATTCTCTTTTTAGGGTGCTTCATTGGTAAGCGAGGCCTTAGAGCAGATCCCCTTAAGGTAAAATCCATAGTTGATTGGCTGGTTCCAAAGAACCAAAAGGATTTACGTAAGTGGCTTGGCCTTGCCAATTACTTGCACAAGTACAGTGCGAATTACGCAGATATGGCTCGGCCATTATCCAATCACCTTAAAAGGATGTGGAATGATGCTGGACTAGCACTGAGCATGATGCTTTTCAAGCAGTAAAGGAGAGTCTCCTTCATGCGCCAATCTTACCTTTGCCTGATCCTGATCGATCTTTCAGTGTCGTCTGTGACGCATCTGACTTTGTCATAGGCAGCGCTCTGTTACAAACAGATGATGATGGACAGGAACGCGTAATTGCGTTTGAGTCTCGGCAGCTGAAGGCTGCAGAAAAGAACTATCCTGTCCATCACAAAGAGCCAATTGCAATGAAGTATGCTCTCGTCAAATTCAGAGTTCATCTTCTTGGCTCTAAGCCGTTTGTGATCTATACAGATCATGCGTCATAACGCACTGTGACCCAGTCGCCTCACCTCTCTCAGAAAATGGCTCGTTGGCTTTCCTTCTTTGCAGAGTAAAACTTCGAGGTGGAGTATAAGACGGGCAAGCAGAATGCTTTGGCTGATGCGCTGTCACGCAGGCCTGACTATGAGCTTGCTCATGTTTCGACTCTGTCGTCGTCGGTCACTGACCTAACCCGTATGGCATATGCCAAGGATGAACATTGTGTAGCTCTTCTTCGTGCTCTAGGGAGCGAGGAGTTTAAGGACTCAGACATAGAATTGTCGGCACGTTTGCGTGCGAGGTTACATCGATATTCCATCGATCAAGGCCTGTTGTGCTATAGCACGAATGTGGAGGATACCCCTCGCATCGTTGTCCCTCAAGATGAGGAGTTGAAGCATCGGATCCTCTATGAGGCACATGATACTGCGTTGAGTGGTCATATCAGTCGTGAAAAGACCTACGGCTCAGTTAGCCAATGCTATTGGTGTCCCAAACTATACAAATGGGTGAGCACATATGTGCGTACGTGTGAAACTTGTCAACGGGTGAAACCCTCACCTCACGCGGCCGTGCCGCTGACTAGTTTGCCGATACCCAAAGGGTGTTGGAAGTCCATCAGTATGGACTTCCTGTTCGGAATACCGAAAGCCGCACCTGGTAATACGGGTATTGTGGTCTTTGTTGACCGTTTGAGCAAGATGGCTCATTTAGCTGCGGTGCCAGATACCATTGATGGTGAAGGTACAGCTACGCTGTTTATCGATCGCGTGTTTCAACAACACGGTTTGCCGTTGGCAATTGTCTCTGATAGAGATCCTCGCTTCACTGGGAAGTTTTGGAAGTCCATCTTCAAGGTGCTCGGCGCACGTTTGGACATGTCCACAGCGGATCATCCGCAGACAGATGGTCAAACCTAGCGAGTGAATCGCATCATCGGTGACATCTTGCACAGTGTTTGCGCTATAACGCCTAAGCGTTGGAGTTTGATGCTCCCTGTCGTTGAGTTTGCGTAGAATAACGCCGTGCATGCCTCCACCGGCTAAACACCATTTTCTGTGAATGGTCTCTTACACCCTCGCGTTCCATTAACGCTACCACTGCGTGGTTCAGGGCTTGGTGGGGGAGGAGTTGCCGATCGGCTTGCTGATATTATCCCTTCTACTGTTCAAAAACAGGTAAGCGAGTTTCTCGCCACGCGATTGAATGTCTTACGACATGTGCGTGACGCACTGGCTGATAGCCAAGACAAGCAGAAGGAACAAGCGGATGCTAAAGGCAGAGGTTAAATTGAACGTTATGAGGTCGGAGACCAAGTTCTACTCAATGCTAAAAACCTACCTACAAATGTAGTGTCAGCTGTCTTCAAGACAAAGTTGCGCCCGCGCTTCATTGGACCATTCACGGTCGTCGCCAAGAAGGGACTTGCGTATACGCTCAACCTTCCGCGCAAACTGCGCACACACCCCGTGTTCTGCGTTGGCTTGCTTAAGACGCATCGGGATACGTCCCACGTGAACTTTGAGGCGGTTGCGCCGGGTAGGTTGGACTTGCCATCGGTTGCTGAATCCGTATCAGGAGGTCAAGCTGAGCCTCCATCCGGGCTTGGCCCAACTCCAACGCCTGGACACGGGCTCGCATCGCGTCAAACACACTCTGGGTCTTACCCAATGTTTCACGGAGACCACTCATCTCTAGAAGCATCTTATCATACTCCTCCTTCGGTTTACCGACCACCTCCGACGCTGCTCGATGAGCAAGGGAACCGCCAGTTCCATGTGGAGCGACTCCTGACACGACTTCGTCGTCAGGGTCAATACCAATATCTGGTGAAGTGGCGAGGGTACCCGGAGTCGGAGAACTCGTGGGAGCTTGAGACACCCCTGCGGCAGGATTGCCCATACGCCGTTGATGTTTTTTAACATCGTGGCGGGGATCATCCCTCGACCGAGAGCGCTTCTCACCAATAGTGGTGGAGGCAGGTGGGTATTTGGGTCCCGCTTGACCAACACCCACATTAATCGGCACGGACGGAGCATAGCGTGTGCGAGTTCGCAACTTGTCTCTGGCCTTAAGCTTGGCGTAATCATACCGAAGCTTACGTTTTAGACGAACATCTGCCACATCGTCACTTGCTCTGAGAGCTAACACGCTGCTGAGGTGTCTTTTCCGATGCACCCAGCGAACAAAAGCGTTGTTTTCTTCCTCCTGAGATTCGCCTGCGAACAAGAGGATGGGTATACCCTTCATCGGTGGAATCGGTGCACCCCGTGCTTGCGTGTTAAGTCGAAACTTGTATTGACTTTGAGTCGTCAAGTGAGGTTCCAGGTACCTCTCACGATGTGCCTGTCGACTCTCCACCTCATCAGAAGATGTAGGCTCAGCGCTAATGGCCCACGTTGCGAAAGAACGACCTGTCGTTTGGCGTATGCGCTCTTCCGCATTGAGTGGTGTGAACAGATAGCCACGACGACCCTCAAGTGTTGCAGCAAGCTACATACGGCGCTGATCGCTCTCCTCTCGTTGGATAGCCAACTGTTGTTGCTCATAGATCGGATTAGTGATGATGACCTCGCCCACGATAAGTGTTTGATGCGGCGCCGATGGCGCGTTGGCTTCGCCACGCTCGGGAAATGGGTTTGGTGCAATATGAGGCGCTGCCGTTTGCACTGGTGCGTCGGACATTATCTTCTCGTCACCATGGATATCGGTATCGCTACCATAATCCACATCCACATCGATGCCAAGGTATGACGAGAGAGTCGAGGACTCATGGGGTGGCGATGCCATGGTGTTTTGTGTTTTGCCAACCGTAAGGTTGAAGCGCACACACACCGTCCTCTTCGAAGAAAGAATTCGATTGACATTTTGCGGAAACGTCAGTCTAGTGGGGGAGGGTGTAACGGAGTTACACGTCGACTGGTAGTCGACAATAGGTGTGGTACACACAAGGGATGGAATCTTCTTTAAAGTAATATTCGAACACAAGTATCAATTGTTGAAGACTGATGTCTGTCAACCATTGATTACGAGATCTTATAATAGGTTTATTTAGGACATGAGTGAGTAGGTTATTTACTTTGTTCTAAGGTGTTCTTTTAGGTTAAAAGAAGAAATAAAATTCCGTTCCCATTTTGATCAACAAAAGACACGTGCCTCTCTGAGACGTCTTGCGATCGTAAGGAAGTAGAAACGTCTTGTTAAGGCAGCTACTCCTTGTGCACTTAGTGCGTTTGATTCTTTGAATCGTTTGGTCCCCCTGAAACAGGGACCGTAAGCTCTTTGAGCTCGTTGTCTCTTTGAGTCGGGTTCTTTGAACCAACCCTTAGCTCTAGGAGCTGTTGACTCTTTGAGTCGGGTTCGTAGAACCAAAGTTGCTCGTAAGAGCGTTAAGTCTTCCTCTGGATTATAGAGCTGTGTAGCTCCGCTACAGCTACGCTGTTGCAACTGTAATAGCTACTGATCCGCATATAGATTCCTTTTTGAACGACTGACGGTGGTTACATATGAAGCAACATATTCAAATTACTAAATCGAAACGTCTTTACCTGTTGCTTGGCACAAAATTTACGTATGCAATTGATTGTAGATTGGGGCTAGATTCCTTTTGCTCTCCAAACCGAATAAGCTCATAAATTTTTTGACATACGGCTATCTGACTTCTCGAGGGACTATAGTGAACCGATGAGACTTCGTCCTGTTTGAGGCTAGAGTGTATCTGTTCCGCCACGAATATCGCTTGTTTCGGCGTATTCGATTCCAGGCGAAACATACGAGTCTTGAAGGATCCATACGAATCTTGCATAAACATAGTAGCCAGTTTTTGTTCCTGAGCGGGTTTGATCAGGATCGACTCGCAAGGTAGAAAATGCGCTGAGTGTAAGCGTTTCCGTTACGCTTACGCTCCCTGGGTTTGAGGAGATCTGATCAAGTCTTGAACTCATCCCTCGGAGGCTCAAACGTTTGTCTGACCGTCCGTAAAGGAGATTTGTAGCCAAAGTTTTATAGGTCAGTAAGCTTGGTTTATTAATGCCCAAGTATTTTTCACCATAGCCGTGCTTGAATGAAATTATTCCACTTGCGTTTGCCATCGATTATGCTACCATCCCTTATGGCGTCGCAGAACTAGACGAGCCATCGTACACAGGCATCTTTCACGATCTCCATACACTGAGATTCATCGATTGTAAAGCATTTGAATAGACGCACGCACGTGGACCCGATAATAGCAGCATTCTGCAGCCTCGCCACTTCGAGCAGTTGATCACCCTGAATTCTAAACATATCTGCCTGTCTAGAGCTTTGCTGTTGAAGTAAGTATAATTTTACCTCCCGCGTGGAGCTCATGGCGGATGAACATGTCTATGGAGACATGTTGATGGTTTTCTTTAGAGCGAAAAAACATGGCTTTGATGGCAGGGTTCACCGATGGTCAAACTCATGCGTCCAACCGCGACCCATTTGATGAACTAGAAATAGACGAAACGTTTACGCGTGGCGTAAAAGATATCATAAACATCATCCAGAACGTTCATTTTAAATGAAATATTAGCAGTCGTTAGCCGGACCTCGGAGTGCTACCCAGGTGAAGCGGGGGTACTCTCTACTTCTACTGACACACAACAACCTACCTTTACCGTCCAAAGTACAGACATGTGCCTCGTTCTCTTATGCAAACTTTTTGCGTAGACAGCAGGGGTTCTTCAAATGGACTAACTAGTTGGAAGAAAAAAGCCGAGCAGCAACTTCATCATTATTGTTGTCTTCTCAATGTGACCTCTCAATCTTACCTTACACATAAGAAAAATTAACAAAATAATTCGTATTTATCTATCTGCTCACCACCCATTCCGCGCGTCTATGAGCGATACGTGGTTTAATTGGTGGATATGATGGCCTAGGTCAAAACAAATCAGAGCGACGATTGCATTTGATATCAAAGGAAATATTCCTGCAAATATTTATTATGTTGTGAGGTAAATATTGGGAAATATTGTTGACGAAATTGATATAATACCATCAACCAATTTTAATGTCATTTATATGAAACGGGCTCACCTCCCGATATGCAAGAAGCACTCGCGTTAACGTGGCTGATGAGATTTAGCGGGTGAGTGAGAATGCAAGGTACATTGATACAACTGTACGGGGACCCATTAGACGACAGGTCTTACTCGACGGACTTAAATCCGCTAGCTTCTGTTCCACATGCAATTAAAATAGAGGTTTACATCACATGTTGTATCGTAGAAGCATTGTTGACGCATCTCATGCAGCGATGGCGTTGCAGGAGGTAGAACTAATGGTAAATCAACGTGATAGTCAGTCTCGCTTTACAAAGTTACTATTGTGATCTAGCTATTTGTCTGGCTTGAAAAGAAACATGTGCCTTAATAATTAGAGTATCACACTTAGTAGCTGCGAGGAAACACTCTTTATTTATCCTCGTCACTTATCGCTAGACCGTCGTCGAGTAGGCACTTGGCTACGCTGGTCCAGACGTTTAGACCTTCATCCCCCTCAATTTCGAAGTTTGAATAAATCTCCATCGCTGGTGAGTTGCATGCTAACAAATCTGCAGGGCTCGTGCCTGTAAACAGTTCCTCGGCAACAGCCAGGACCTCTCTTGGAGGTGACAGCGCTAGATTTTCGTGGGCATCGCTCTCATCCATATCGATGCTCTCTTGCTGTGTCGAATTCCCATCTTTTCCAGTTTTTCGACTTCTTAGTCGAGCTGAATGCCATCGGTTCTTTATAGCATTGTCGGTGCGTCCAGGTAAAAGGGAAGCAATGCGTGACCAGGCGTTCCCGAACTTTTGTTGCAGTGCCAGCAGAAGCTCATCCTCATCGACGGACCAAAAGTCGCGCTTGATCGAAGGGTCAAGCTGATTGTGCCACCGCTCACGACACTGCTTCGATGTCCGTCCAGGCAGAAAGGATGCTGCTATTGTCCATTGTCTTGCCCCATGGCTTTTGACAGATGTCCTCAAAATTTCGTCCTCATCACTTGTCCACGGTTGCCTACTGGGAGGAGTCCAGCGATTTTGCAGTTCATTCCAACGAGCTGAACAGGAATGTTTAGAGCGGTTTGGAATGGTCGAAGCAACAAAATTCCATCGGCGCACACCGTAGAGGCGAACACCATTCCGAAGTTGATTATCCTAATGTACGAGAAAACCTTTTAGAATACTTGTGGTTGCTGTCAATACGATCCCGCTACTTACTTCTTCGGACGTCCACATCAACCCCTGCATCTTGGAACATGAAAATCCTTGAATGGCTTTCTCCGTCGGTAAAGATGAGCTGGCATGATCTACCACGAATATGAGAGACGGCGTTGACTCCTCACATTTCATGACACGGTGTCGGTAGAACCAAGACCTATATGCAGATGACCCCGTCCCAGATTCCCCCCAAGGCCAATTAAGTATATGCTCGAGATTTCACTTCCTTCTCGCCGAATACAGGAGAATCGTTGAGAGCAGACGCGATTTCTAATCAATATTCTGTCGACGCGACATGGGAAAGTGTCGATGCAAGAGAACAGCGACTATTCAGCTTGGTCTCTTGTTGAACGATCAAGCCTGAATCTGCAGCACAAAGGTGTACGCTCGACACATAAACAAGTAGGGAGTAGATTGTATCTGTATCGTCCCTTTCAGAGATTGTCACTGCAGCGCTTGGTCGTTAGAAATCTGTTGCGAACCAACTTCAGCAGTAACCGACGTGGCAGCCAGCTAATGTTCTCGACACCCGGGCGCTGTGATGTTTGAGCTGCAGGACCGATACGAGGGTCTTTCAACGAAGAGGATAGTCGCCAATTGTCCAACGTCTCGTCATTGACCTCACGCACTGACGAGGCGTTCGAAACCTTTTCTGGTGTACATGGAGTACACGGAGATCCTGGGAAAGGCTCTCTCGGAGTTCCATCATGCTCGAATTCAACCACATCCTCATTCTCCGAATTCCGACTACCAGGAACGGGGGATTCCAATGGCGCCATTTTATGGTGTGGATACACCGATGACTCGCGTGCGCCTTCATCGGCCGTCTTGGGACGTGTCGACATATGGTGCTTGTCGAAGGTTGATGTCCTCTCGCCTCCCTTTCCGGATCGTGATCTCAGAAGCCGACTGCTTTCGGTCTCAGATCGCCAGCACGCAAAGACCTGTTCATCCGACCGCGTTCTATGCAAGGCGCACATGGCACAGCATATGAGTTGCCCGGCCACCACCTTGTCTAGAGATGCGATGGCATCTCCTTCCGAACGTGCTTCTTCCTTTGGATCGCCGAAATTCGCCGTGGCCATGGCGCATGTCGGACCGAACTGTTCGTTCGTTCCATCGTAGTCGTTGGTCCTGAACATAGGGGTCTCAGGGAAAGGTTTTGCTAGTAGCTGGTCACAGGGCGGAGACATGAGAGCCTCGTGACCATTGATGCTTCTCCGGTTTGTGATGAACATGATCATTTCAGGCGCGACTTGATGCCTCAACACGGAGCACTTCTGATTTAACGGATTGAGCAAGACGCGCTGCAAAGTTGCGAATAGTTTAGCAATAGCTTGGCGTTGAGTCTCCAAAACGCGAGGCTTACATCCAGGACTCCGGACTCGAAACAAAAAAAGACCTGTTCGTTCAGCTGGAAGGGACCGCTGCACGTAAGCGTAGAGCCACGGACATTCTGCGAAGCAAAAATGGCCTTGACTCAACGTCATCAGTAGCCGATCCCGGAACGAGCAGCACTCAGAGAACGATCGAACGTGACGCCACGTCGAACTCGATTTGGTGTCTCGCACAGTAAGTGCAAACGATGCGTCTCCAGAAAAATGCGATGATGTGGTCACTTCAACTATAACGTTGGCCAGGTAGGCGACGTTCGGATTGGAGTCATTAGTTGCGGCGAAAGCTTGCGAATCGCAGTGTAGACGCCTAGCGTACAGTGTTGAGCACTTGGGGTGGCGCTGTGGCGGTGTATTGCTCATCGTGTAAATTTCGACAGTTGACGCCACAGCTAGCGAGAGAGTAACTGTTCCCGATGCGATGCTCGGAATGAAGCGGATAGCAAAGTGAAAGTGGCTTGGAGAACTGCTGGGCTGTGATCCGATCAACGGAGGGAATCGCAGGATGGACCAGGGCAGGCGTCGCATACTCAAAGTCGGAACTCTTACGGGCTCAGTGACCCAAAGTGAGTACGCTTGGTGTCACTCATAAACTTGAAGTGGGATAAAGAGTCGTTTACAACTGACTGATGTGCATGACTCACGACATCCAAATGCTCATCGGTACTGAGTGACTTTAACGCGATATGAAAGATGGTACGGTTTCGCATACCGATGACTGAGGATTGCTGACCACTGATTGATTGCCATTTGGTAAGAAGCCGCATCCATTGTCATTATGTAATGCATGACATGACGTCAGTATTGTTTCCGATCCCATTTCAAATGACCACATGACAATGTCTGAAATTGCACGCGTTGTCTGACTTTTCGCAGAGCATGTGATCGAAGATGCTTTTTGGGACCAATCAAAGGCTATAATATCTGAGCAGCAGATTTCGAAAGATTGGCAGCAAGGACCTGCATACGTCCAACGCGAACGCAACTGTTCCGAACCGGAACTTCGTCGGCGAGTCATTGATTCTTAAATATCTGGATGTATACGCTTCTTTCGTACTCCAT
This sequence comes from Hyaloperonospora brassicae, assembly GCA_947650285.1. NCBI lineage: Eukaryota > Oomycota > Peronosporomycetes > Peronosporales > Peronosporaceae > Hyaloperonospora > Hyaloperonospora brassicae. Next base: position 238,371 of record CANTFL010001456.1, read on the forward strand.
TCAACTAGGTTAAGTTCAAACTGCTGCTGCGTCCACCCGGCAGTTTTTTATGGTGGGACTGCTGCAGTGCGCTATTATTCCTTTTTGAATTGATAAGCTGCTTGGGTAGATCGACGTATGCTGACTCGTACAGTGCGTTCTCTCTCTCTTGTTACGCGGAGAGGCTAAATAGACCGGCGCCTATCCATTAGACTTAGTGTTTAAATGACAACAGTGGTGACGCAGCCAGGCCACGTCAATTCGAATATGACAGGATAAGCTAAAAAGAAATGCATCTTTATCGTAGCCAGGCCACCTCTGGTCCTATATGCGCTGCAGCAGAGCTTCCATGTGTGAGATTCCATAAGTGCCTTTCTGTTTGCCTTCTGAACAATATTGAGGACATCCTGTGAATTCATAAGGATACCCACCTGCCTTCTTAAACTGGTAATATTCTATGTAAATCACATACAGACAGAAAACAGATAATGACCTGCTGTATATGACTTCAACACGCACACATACACGTGAAGAAGATCCATCTTGATGCATCTGGACGACCTTAGAATCAATATCGTCATTATTTAGCGATGCACGTCTCGCCGCCGGTAGCGCTGAGCGAATGGTCTTGCTGATAGAACGGAAGTGAACGGTGTGGCAATTGTGTACACAAAGCGTTGACATTCCCAAATTTTCACGGTTCAGCTCAAGCCAGTCTTTTTCCCTTCGGGGCAGTCAAGTCGGAGGGAATCCTCCCCTTGGGGAGCCGACGTGGTCGAAGATCTGACGCGGGCACGCTGCACTCGCAGTCGCGGGAGTGGGCGTAGGAGACCGACGGGTCGCGCAAGCGGCCCTAGCAGGGGTGTTTTACGGACTGGAGGCGTACCCCGCGCCACGTGTCGCCGCTGCGGCGAGCGCACACTCCACGTCAAGGGGCCGCGCGAGCGGCTGAAGGGGCCACCATCGCAGATGGTTGAGCTCCTCGGAGAGATATACGGCGGGTTGGCGTTCTCCACGCCACGCAGTCACTTCGGTGATCGCACTCCACGTCGTGGGCCGCGCAAGCGGCTGAAGGGAGCCACCATCGCAGATGGTTGAGCTCCTCGGAGAGATATATGGCGGGTTGGCGTTCTCCACGCCACGCAGTCACTTCGGTGATCGCACTCCACGTCGGGGGCCGCGCAAGCGGCTGTAGGGAGCCACCATCGCAGATGGTTGAGCTCCTCGGAGAGATATACGGCGGGTTGGCGTTCTCCACGCCACGCAGTCACTTCGGTGATCGCACTCCACGTCGGGGGCCGCGCAAGCGGCTGAAGGGGGCCACCATTGCAGATGGTTGAGCTCCTCGGAGAGATATATGGCGGGTTGGCGTTCTCCACGCCACGCAGTCACTTCGGTGATCGCACTACACGTCGGAAGCCGCGCAAGCGGCTGAAGGGAGCCACCATCGCAGATGGTTGAGCTCCTCGGAGAGATATATGGCGGGTTGGCGTTCTCCACGCCACGCAGTCACTTCGGTGTTCGCACTCCACGTCGGGGGCCGCGCAAGCGGTCCTAAAGGGGTTTGTTGCCTTATATGGCAGCATACCCGCGTTGTACGTGCTGCCGCTCCGGCGGTACGCATGTCCCCAGTCTACTTGGTCGCGCCAGCGGTCATGATTGACTCGTAGTTGGCTTCGGTAGGAGGGTCTCTGACCTCGTTGCCGTCGCCCCTGGCTCTACGGAGCTCTTTAGTTGTCGACCCGATACCCGGGCCGTACTTCTTGTCACACTTATCAGTCGTTAGTTATCATAATAATGGACGTACTTGACACCACAAAGCGTTGACCAGGCACTTTCTTCTGGAGCGTGCTGGTCATACACGATCACGAGCTCGTATGAACAGCCAACCTTTTTTGTCCCGCGATCTCGCATTGATGTGTGCCGACTGTGAGATTCGTTTTATATTTTCCCTGCGAACATGTAAAAAAAACTGCGCTTGGGGCCTATCGAACGGCTGCGGGATACGCTGATGGTAAAACCTTGGCGTACGGCGTACTGCTTCAGAGTCTCTACAGCCATCTTTTGACTGTCAAAAGGCCCGACCGGTCGAGATTCTTCACAGATCCATGAGGGATCAGCGGCGGCAGGATCAGGGCCAGCATCAACTTGAGGCGTAACATGATTGTCAGCGACGACGGAATTAGTGTCAACATCAACGACCGTAGCAGTGGCAGCAGCAGTAGTGAAGGCGGATGAAGTGCTCATCATCATGCGTTGGACAACGGATGATTTCTTTTTGAATTATCGTGGCCTAATCATGTTACAGGTGCAAATTTACTTAGCTTATCCTGAAATATTCGAATTGACATGGCCTGAATGTGATACCACGGTTGTCGTATAAACATTAAGTCTAATGGATAGACGCCGGTGTATTTAGCAATAATGTTCGGTGTATTTGGCCTATCCCCTTGTTACGCACATTGTGTTTGTGTGAACTTTACCGCACGTAAAAAGCTTTGTACTGACAGGAATAAATAGGCGAATTATCCGTGATGAATGAAGATAGAATTATCAGAAGTCATCAGAAAAAATTATACGTATGCGACATAATGTATCAATCATATATATATAACTACCTGCTCCTCCCTTACTTCGGCCTGCACGACCTTGAGGAAGTCATCGTGTGATCTGCATGTATCATGTTCGTCGGTTGGGCATTCTTCAGGTTCGCTTATTATTCTTGGCATACATTCATCGTAAGAATGGCATCCGCAGTCTACCGCCGACAGCAGTTCCATGCAGTGAGCTGAGGTACACAGTCTTCACCCACATCTGCCCCCACCTCGTTGTGAGATCGCTTTACCAACGAGTGAGCGCACAATGAGCAATATGTGCCAATAATCCTTGCATCAACGAAGCAGACGGTCTTGCGCATTGTGAGAGCGTGTCGAGTCTTCGAAATCTCCCTTGTGCCACCTCTGCAGTAGCAGGCGAAGCCATTCTGGAACTTCCTCGTGACAAAACTGATCAACTTCCCGATTTTTGCCCACGACAAATTCCAGCAGCTTCAAAGCCACGTCCTGCATCACCACAGAACATGCGTGGTTAGCTCGAGTCATCAAGAAGCTCCGAATGGTCGCCAAGCTGCGTGTCAACGTCTTTCGGCGTCTATCAATCACTCGCACTAGAGAGCTCCCGACCAATTGCGACTTTGGATAGTAGCTTTTGAGAAACGTATAAAGCCACGGACAATCAGCACGGCAGTAGTGGCCTTGCGTTAGTGCTGTCACCAGGCGCTTGCGGAAGACCCGAAACTCGTTGAAACTGCGCACCAAGCGCCAAGTTTTGGGCTCGATAGAGTCTTGGCTGTGATACGTCACCGTAAGCACATAGTCAACATGCCGATACAAACGTCGCGGCCATGATACGATGGGCGTTACGTCCATCGAAGTGCCGTCGAGCCACGCTACTTGAGGCGGCAACGTTTTCATAGGCGACGGTCGCTTCCTCCAAATACGCTTCAGACCCATTCTCCAAAGATGTCTAGACCGGTGGGTGCCGAAAGAGACGAAATAAATGTGGTAAACCCGAGAGCGCGAAAGACAGGCGGCGGTCACAGACAGTCTGATCCATCGCGACTCCATCTGCGTTGGCTTTTATAGTAGACGTGGCAGCAACGCGGTCAATGATTGATGAAGAGGGACATGTTGAATCGACCACGTAGAGATGGGAGTGCACAGGAGCAGCACCGAACATTTGCCAAATGTAGTCCGAAACGTCGTCGTTTGCGGAAAGTTTGCGCAGAGGTGTCCGCCACATCCCGATCCGTTTCGTTGCGAAACGCCCAATACGCGTGTGATACGCAGGTATACGTATGCACTTAACGTGTGTCAAGGGCATCAACTTCTCTCGGGCTGAGCCACGCAAAGCGCGCGAATTGCCATAGAAGCGCCCCGGACGATTTTTGTCACACTCACTGAATGGCCGCAATTAAACTGAGTCATGAGCGTATGGGCTCGAGCGGCGATGCTGTGTGCGAACGTGTTCGACCAGGTGGTGACGGCTGCACGACTAAAGTGGCAGTCGACAGGTGCAGGATTGTCTCACTTCGAGACAAGCTCTTCAGTGATCGTGACGCGCGAGCGACGATTTTCTAAATCGGCATTACACGTGTAACAAAGCGCTTTATACGTCAGGATATGATCAGTTCTGGGAATTACTTCTACTTTTTTTATAATTCCTTTTATCAATGTCGTTTTTTCAATATGAGGGAGGCAAGACATTCTACCATTTCTAGGCAATCGTAAGCAATTCCTGACGAGGCATTTGAAAATGTTGGCTTCGGCCGTCGATTTGTATTCGCTGGTGGTAACATGTTAGCGAATAGAAAGCAATGTCGACGTAAAATAACGAGGGTGCGGCATTGAGTAATTTATATTATTTGGGTGATGCAAAATAGAGCTAGAAAAAGAATTTCGGCTGGTGGAATTGGATTGTTGTACAAAGGGTTTTCATAGCCTACGAAACGGGTGGTAGGCAAGAAAATGAATGGCGCAGATCGAATTCTATGATTCTAAGTTGCACATGAACGAATATAAAAGGACAATGCAACAATTTTTCTAAAGTACAAATAAAGAATTTGCCCCTCTATTTGCCCATCTGTTCCTGTGTTGCGCATCTGCGATGAAGTGGCGATTGATAAGGCCACTTATGCAACCTTGCCCGATACGAGTACAGAAAAGAAAGGTGAGAGCACGGGTAGCTGCTATATGCGTAGAAATACTAAGATATTGCATCACATGGCAACAAAAAACTCTTGTAATGCCCATAGTCTAGTATTGCTCGTGGCAATTTCGCACAAGTTGACTGTACAATCAGTGTACAGCGGGCCATATAACTGAGGTCTGAGAACGACACTTGCGCAATGTCAATTACCTGCAAGCACCTGCACTGAATAGTGCTTCGTTACGATACCTGCAGCGAAATTATGGTCACAGGTTGAACGATGAGCCTTATCGGCTAGTCAACGTGATCACATCCTATTTGCAAGTTGCCGGTAGCACCATTTCAATGTAGCTAACGTCCTAGTCCATGTAGACCACGATCGACTACCATGTCAAAATCGACTGGTAAAAGACTACTATCTAATGTATCACTAAGCTCTATTGGCTATGTAGCCGATATGATGTAGGTCTCAGTAGCCAAGGTAAGCGGTGGGCAACTCGCCACATCGACACAGTTTACCTCGAAGTTCCTATTCATTTGTAGTGACGGTGATGTCTCTTCGTCTGCGCGAGGATACTCGGTAGATTTGTGTTGACTTGCTTTTGTTCATTGTGCTCTGTGAAGCCCCATGCCTGATTTTATCGGAAAGGCCGTATACTCGCTGCTTGACTGTAGCATGACCACGCTCAAGCGCGGTGGATAGTTTTTAAGAATGTGAGTGTGTCGCGACAAGATGTGACGTGGTGTACACAGTATAATTGAAGCGGAAGCATTGTTGTACCTGGTACTATTCTAATGTCGATATAGCACGCAAAGTGCGACATAGCCCAGTCATAGATTGGACCAGGTAGGTGCACGACTAGGGCGCGTGAAAGCGCTTCGCCTCGGCTCGCCATGCTGGCCGTTTGTCGCAAACGCGACGATTACAATTTACCTGATCTTACCACTAGTTGGTAGCTAAAGGCTGTACCTGACGAAGGGATATCAACATGTCTCGATGCGCAGTTCAAAGGACAGATTCGCGGTATCCGATGTCGACGCGGCCGACCCCAGTAACAAGAAATCCCTCCATATAAAGAAAATCGACTCGCTGTCAACACTTTCCAAGGATTCTGGAGCCTTGTGATGGAGCAGCAATCAATATGTCGTTGATCACGGTCGCAGAGTCAATCGAAACTGCGCTCTGACACCCCTGTCACCTTGCTGTAGCCGCCGAGAAAAACAGAAATATTCATTTCTACTGCTGCTACTGCTCCTTCGATTGCCACCATCAGCAGGCAAATACTTGGATCTGCTCGAAGCCTCTGTATGTCTGCCGCACACGTAGCCGATTGAAGTGTTGTGGACTGAATCGGCAGTAACGGCACAGGCTACTAGTACAACACGAATCGCAGGCGAGTAATACGATGCCACGCCCGCGTACATGTTTATAACCCATTCGGCGGCCTTCCGTCGCTCCGCAAGCATACCTGCGCCGATGGTAACTGGGAAGCGCAGACAGTTTGTGCTGCAGCAAAACACGCTTCTAGAGTTCGGGACGTTAGCCGCCAACTCGGCCCGTGTGGTACAGGCTTGGCCATCAACGCTGGCCGAATGCGCCAATGCTCTTTCATCGCAGTCAGCAATCACATCAAGTCTGTGATGTGAGCGATAGAAGGCATCTAAAGAGTGTATGACACTGGCATCCTGAGCGAAAACACCTAGTCGCCTGGCGTGTATGCCACGGGAGTGCATACCGCTGTACCAAGAGAAGACACGCGACTCATTCGTGCCTTCTGCACCGAATTGCAGCAACGACGCAACTACCGTGCGGGAAACTGTGCCTTTTGACGACTAATTTGCGGCTGAGAAATGGCTCTGGGTTTTGCAAGTTGAGTCCAGACAGTGGAGCTCAGCAGTAAGATAACAGGAAGCCAGTCACAGCAACATAGACTGCTTCGACGCCAATTGCTCTTGTCAATCACAGAAGATAGAGAAGTGCACGCGATCTTCACAGCGTAGCGAGATGCAGGAATGACGCAAGCAGTCTACCCATTCGTGGGATCGGGTACGAACGGGGTGGTCCGATGATCATGCACCGCTGACCTTCGAGAATTGAGGACACGCACTCATTCTAGCAGTGAGAAGTAGCCAGATGCATTGGGCGTGAGATTTGCGGAATTATTCGATAATGGGTGCGATTGTCGATGCAATTGAAGTGGTTACTGCTTCTCTGCGAGTCACGAAGCAGCATTTACGCACTCCCTTGCTACCAAATTCTGCGTAGTGCAGGTAGAAGTGCTAAACGGCCACGGCTTAGCGCGGCGTTCAAAGAGGTTGGGGGTGCCGGATCCGGTATTTCGATTTGGCACTACCAAGCTTCCTCTAGCATCTTATGGATTTGGCGAGTTTAGATTTCATAAGAGAGCGGAGGTGAAGCTGGTTGGATCATGTGTAACACGCGCACATAAATTCAGCTCAATTTACTTGACCACAAATCAGACCGTGACAAACAAGCGAAACATCACCATTTGAACAGGCCAAAAGCACCCCATTTCGGATAGAAAAATAGCCCCGCTGTTACGATTTTTTCGACAGCTGGTCGTATACTTCGTCACTAGGCTCATATCAAGGGTGCAAGACACGGTTCGTACAACTTTTACTGGGCTTGAACTTTGTGGAAGCTCTACCCATGCGGTACTTGACAATATCTGCTATCGAGTGACAGCTTTCCGCCGCATCTCACGCGAAAGTGTCAAACTTAATCCTCGTTCACCAATAAAGAGGGCCAGGATGCGCTGGTTGCTGCAAACATCATCTCGACACGGAAGTGGCACTACGCTATTACCCCATCTGCACAATGCAATTCGATTGTGACGAGTGTGGAGAGTCGACAACACCTACGTCTAACATTTTACTTCCGTTCGCTCGTCGATATCCGCATGAACCGAGATCTTATATACCAACCAGTATTGTCAACTGTTCAAAGTTGTCGTTTGCTAACCCTCCTGCCTCTCCAATTGCTATGGAGATGGAGAGGAACAAAGAAGGCTTGAAGGATACGGTGGAGGCAAAGAATAAACTGGAGCAGGAGCTGATAGCTCAACTCAAACGTCGAGACTGCAGAATCGCTTGCGAGTTTTCGGATCTACTTAATCACATGAAAGAGAACGAGCGCGCAGCAAGAGCTGACCGAAGACGTGGAAGAGGGCTAAAGGCAGAAGAAGACGAGAATAAGAGTGGACTAACTGTGAGTAATGGACCGTCGTAAACGATGTAAACGATGTAATCAACGTCGTACGTGGCACAGATCCTCGCACAAGGTCACCCAAGAGATTCTTAGGACTACTGATGAAGTTTTCCGCAACAGCGCACCCCGCACCTGGATCACTTTGGCGTGTTGTTTAAGTTATACCCTTCTCGGGCGAACGTATTACTGTGACAGAAGTGTTTGAACAGTGTCTCAGTATGCTGCGATAATCAATAAACCTAAAGACGTCACAATTATCACATTTGCTAATTCCAGTCATGATGGGTCACTCAGTGCTCATACATTGAGCTTGGTGGTCACCTGACCCAATTTGACAGCGTACTGGAGGTTAACACTTAGTGGAGGACAACTATCTGGAGGGAGTACCGTAGGTAATAAGCCGATTCCACGAAAGCTGCTGGCTCGATAGCCTCTCATATCTATACGGACCACAAGGCACCTTTGCATTTCTAATGCAATGATTCTGATCGAGCAGCGCCGTCTCAAAGGACCGTTCTAGACGGTGTCAAGGGCTTTCTTTATGGCCTCTATGATTGGAGATGACCAGAGCCTGAGTTCGATCGTCCATTACTCCAGGCAGTGGTGAAGTGACGAGTTATCTGATGTCTTGTGAACTTTTGGGCATTGCACACTCTTAGAGCGACAAGTCGGTGCTTGTGGCGAAAGAGTACCAGCATTCGGATATAATGACGTATTCGTCATGGCCGTTGCGAGAATCTATGGCTTACTAGTTATGTCTCCCGACCAACGACGACCGAAAACTGAAAGAAGCATTTGTGTTTAGCACGTAGCTTGCCGTTTGCTCACTTTCCCTTGGGATTACTTTAGCGAAGGCGTGATACATTTTCCCGCTAAGACCGCGCTTCGAAACCCATCAAAGCTGTTTGCGTCAAGGTCTGCGACATCGACAATTCCATTTGTTGTAGTGAAGTGATCGAACTACCGACGAATGTACAACCAAAAGTAATCGCGACTTGCGAATGGCTCTCGACGACACATGACTTGTTGCTTTTCCTCAGAAGCTGTACCTCTTAGCTCTGCTTCACGTTACAATCACGTGTGTGTCAGCTGTACATGAATCCCGAGGTGGCTGAACATGCAACCTATCGCGCGTGCGCGATATAGGTCTGACTACACGCTCGACATGACCACTTTCTAAAAAAATTGCAACACATCGTGCAGCTGGTAGTGCGAGACCGAACCCCGAGGTCTCGTCGTTTCATGTTCTTTCGCCTGAAAGACGCGGACTCGACCGTTTGGCAAAAACACTGCGATCTCTAGTCAGCGATCCATGCTTCTGTTGCAGATTGCACTTGAGCGCGTACGAAACGCAGACCAACCGTTACTAAAGCTCGAAAGCCCTAACAACGAAGCAACGCGTTCTTGATCATCTCTCGGCTCTTAACGCGCGAGAATACGACGACTTCCAGTCCTTTCCTCACAACAGCACTACAAGCGGCGTTTTGTAAGCGGGCCCTGTTCGTGCCCTGTTGGCATCGGGTGCCGAATTGTTGCTACCCGTTGCAGCAGTTGTTCCATGTATCAACGGATGTTGCGATAGGTCGATGCGACACTCGTCGCCAGCATGTAGACATGAATCGACACGAAGAGACTCATGGGCGATTAAAGCAAGCCGAAACTACCGTCCATTCGTCGATTACGGCTTGAAACGAGTAAGTGCATTGTAGACTCGAGATCTATTTGTAACGAGCTGGTCGCTCGTTAAGAGCCGGGCTCGCACTTAGTAATTTGTGGAAGGCTTTTCTGTGCATGTCGTAATTTCGCCCCGACGTGGACTTTCTATTCTGGCAAAACCGAACGAACGTTCTCTTCACCTTAAATGCTTATAATAGGTAATGCGCATTTATGCTCAATCAGGTCGCACACGAGCACGCGCTGATGTGTGAGTATTCCTCCGTGCATGATTTCAATCCCCTCAACGTATCGATCGTATGTCGATCTGAAAGACGACAGGTATCTAGCTTCCAAAAAGAAAAGATACAGGCGTCGCCTGCGCGCGATGGCGTGTGCTTTCGTGGCTTGCGTATCGTCGTGGGTAGAGCGAGTTTTTCACGATGCCAGCCTTTCCCGCGACTTACCGCCACGCCAGGGAGAGGCGAGTTGAGCACAAGTGTCTGAAGAAGCATTGAATGGATTTGCAGGCTATTCAGAGGTTCTACGAGCGGACGTTGTTAACACCGCATCGACAGGGTAGCGCCCGTACGGCTCCCCGAAACGCGACGGTGTCGAGTATCATAATCGACCTGTAGATCAGCAATGGTTGTCCAATTGGTGCGCACCAGCAGTTAAATCGCCTGCAAGAGCCGAGACTAACGTCACCTGGCCTTGAGGCCAACTCATTTCAAAATTTGCGTTAAAGCGCGATGACGTCCCCGACAACGACAGCAGCTCCGCCGCGCTCGGAATACAACTCGACCATTTCGCGCAAACGGTCTTCTCCAGCCGTGAAGCCTCTTCCGGAAGAGGTAGCATGGCTTAAGGACATCAAGCTGGAACTAGGCACTGCCAATTCAATCCGCTCCTCCGTGCAATACATCATTCGCGTCATCTACCAGCCTACGGGGACCGCCACAACGACGTGGGAAGTGAAGCGCACGTTTGACCAATACAAGTGGTTCCAAAAGCGCTTGTTAAACCATCTACAGCCCAAGCACAGCTGCAAGGCAGAGTGCCGGTGGCTCCATACCACCATTAAGAAGCACTTCCCCAAGTCGACACTGGGCTCGCGCTACCCGGTGATCGTCGAACAGCGGCGGAAGGCGCTGCTTCAGCTACTGACTACTGTGCAGGCGTCGATCGTAAACCATGGAAACCGCAACTGCAAGGTGATGATGGAAGCCGTCTGTCAGGAGCTTTCCTCGTTTCTCGTGGGCGACCAGCACCCAAATTTCGTCGGTGTGACCCCGCCCGTGACGCCCACGACGAGCTCCGAGATAGAAACGTCGGCGCAGTCGCGGCTATCGTTTGCGTCATCCGTCTCGTCCGAAGAAGAGGAAGAAGCGGTCGTCAATTACGACGGAGAGTTGTTTATAGGTTGGAGTCTGCCTGTCGAGCACCTCCTGCATGAGCACACCCTGAGCTCGCCTGCATAAGTCAAGCAGCTAGAAATAAAGCAGAAAACAACCCTACAACTATCAATATGTAACTTATGTCACGTCTGGACGATTCCTATCGTCCTGGATTTTACTATCGTGTGTTCGGTCGACACTGTTGGCTATGAGTGCACACGCGTCAAATTTAAGCTCTGCACGATCCCGTAGCGGGATTGTGCGCAACGTGTGCCACCGTACGCTATTCTCCAGATGTATGATGCATCGCGATCGTGCGAATAGCTTAGTTGTTGGCTGTGCGTATGGTCAACGCCTCTGTGCTATCGACGGCACTATTCTCTCCCATGAAGGAAGATGACCGGACACAGGTGAGACTGAAAGAGACAGTATGAACGAGTTCGATCATTTGGTCAAACATCATGGTAGGACACAACAAATAGCGACTTGTGATGGACAAGGTGTAGATGGGACTAATTGGTCGGTGCGTCCGTTCTTTGAAGAGATTGACTGAGCGCCCAAACTCCGGCTCGCGCCCATCGTCGATATCCACTTCGTATACCGTAGATTCCAGTCTGATCCTCCTCCATCGCACCGGAGCTCCAACCTCAAAGGTGGTGGCTGCGATGCACGTCGGCAGGTCCGTCTCTCGCAGAGTCGTCGACCAGCGAGCACATGCTCTTTCTCGAGCCCTGGCGTCGTCCGGTCGTGCGACGTTGGAAACGGCCATGCTCACGCAGGATGACTGGACACGGACGGCTCAGCGATGTCAACCGCGCGCTGAGGTCTTGGCTACGACCCGCATACGCTATGCCCTGTACAACATGGCAATACAGACCGGCGCCACTTTGCAGGCTGCTTCGTCGTCGTTCCTCTTGTCCGAAAACGTCAAATGTCGTAGGCTACCTGTCGTTCGTTACACAAATGGTCCAATCGCCATCGTCCTTCGTTGGCTCAACGGCTGGGTCATTCCGCGAGTTGCCCGGTCGCGACGGACGTACATCTCAAGCGGCAAAGAAGCACGAGTATAAATTGTACAAGTCTCAGAAGGATCCCCGGTCGCCTACGACGTCCATAAGTTAGCACACAAAGCCCAGCGCAGCACAGCGGGCGAATCTCAGTTCAGACACACAAAGCCAGTCGAACTCATGGTAGACTCGACGGACGCAAGCTCGGACTGTAGCGCCAGCTCGGCGCCGCGCTCCGCCGCTGTCCGTAAGCGTGCCGCCCCCCTGGCCGTGCCCGAGGCCGTCGCGTGGCTGGACTTTCTCACGCTAGAGCTCGCGGCGACCAGCAACAGCGGCAAGACACAGTACCACTTGACGATGCGATACAAACCGAGCCACGCGAAGCTCTCGCCTTGCGCGTCGTGGACGCTGAGCCGTAGCTTTGACGAGTACCGGGCCTTTCAAAAGCGGCTATCAAAGTTGCTGCAGCACGGCCATTCGTGCGGCGCTGACTGCAAGTGGTTGTACAAGGTAGTGAAGCACTACTTTCCTCAAAAGTCTCTTTTCAGCAACAACTGCCCCAAAGTCGTCGCTGTCAGGCTACAGACGCTCATTCGCTGTCTCACCACCGTCCAGGCTTCCCTCGTGAACCGAGGCAACCACGGCTGCAAGGTGCTTGTGTCCGATGTAGGGGCCGAGTTCAATCGCTTCGTCGTGAAGGGCATGAAGGATCTAGAGGATAGCGCCGCAACTAGCGACTCGTCCGAGTTCAGCGCCGTCACGCGCGACTCGTTAGACTCCTTGGACTCAGAGAGTGGCTACGATAACTGCGAATCTGATGATGATGACGACGACGAAGGAGAGGAAAGCGAATGCGACGCTTGCCACAGCCGCCACGCCATGTGTCGCACCCATAGCAAACAAGCTGCTCATCCTACGTAGTTCGTAATCCTCACAACAAAGCAACTTATCTCTGTCATCGATTGACGATGCTTCATTCACTGGGACATGAACTCCCTTTCACTTAGCGCACGGACCTAACGTCGCACCCTTCCTACACGCCCACGTCTAGGCTAAACTAACAGTCGTGTACCTATAGCCGAAACGTATTTATTTACTAAGGCCTTCTTTGCTACAATCGAATGTGCTGGCGCGTTCTGCACTTCCCCGGTGCTGCTGGCGAATGTGGGACTATTGAAGGCATAGCGTGGGTAGGACGACCAGACTGTTGATCACATCTCTCACCAGCACCGCTCTACCGAGTGCTTGTGAGGCACGTTCCGCTATATCGGAGACTTTCTGATGGTCAGCATCGATGGATGACACAAGCTATGCGTCACGGCCACTCCTGGTGTCAACTGTTTACAACTTGTTACAGATAAACAACGGAACGACGTTTTTCTTCCAACAACTTGTAGGCCCAGAACAGACAAGGTGGAGTAGCTGATACAGCTCATGTCCACGCGTCAGATATAGCTGAGCGAAAATACCACCTTTGGACGGTCGTCACCACCCACAGACGGTGCCAATCGCCTGCTTCTTCAGCAGGAAGACGAGGCATCGGACTCAAACGTCAAGACGAATTATAAGTGTTAAGTGCCAACGCACGGTTCGAGTAGCGCGCTCATTGTATTCCGGCTGTCATTGATCGTATCAGCGGAGTGTTCAGCGATTACATCGACTGCAACGAAACTGACTTACCCGTCACTCGCCATCTTCCCGACAAAGCTGTTCAAGCGGATGCCGGAGTGAATGATGTGCCCATGATGTCTACGCTGAAAAATATATTTCGTTGTCTGACCACACCTGCGATTGCCTGGGTTCTCGAGGCGCTCCATAGTAGACGCTGAAGTGTGACCCGTTTTAGTTGCTCCAGTCTCAACCTACATCAGCTTCTTACCGTCCACATTTACCAAATCTGTGTTCTCTCAGGTCCGGTGCAATGCACGCTCGCGCCTACGTGCCGCTGAACTCTTTCAAACAGCCCGACTTGACCGTCAATGCTCGAAAACCAGGAAAAACGCCGAGTACATGCTTCGTATCGATCGCTTGTATTTGGGGCGGCGCCAGATACCTACTGTCGATGCACGTAGCATGTTTCGGCAGAGACCGGCGCGTGCTGTACATCGGGGCTACTACCGCATCAGGCGATGCCATCTCCGTTACCAGCATGCGCTTTCTTTACAAAGTGTCCTTTGACCGGTCTATTCCAAGTGTTTCGATATCGCCAAAATCGTGACGACGCCAAGCTTGCAGCCGAGTGGACCTGCTGTTTGTATCGCGCAGCAGAAATGGCAATAGCCGACATACGTGCTGTCGAAACTCCTCTTGAGCAACAAATCGAACCTCTCCTTACTGGGTAGGACGAACTAGTAGGCCCTGCGTACATATTTCTTCACCGTTGGCACGTAGAAAGGGCTGATAATTGCAAAATTGCACAGTTCGTTACCTCGCTGGGTCCCCTAGTAATAGTGTAAGGGAAAGCCATATGAAGGACGTTTAAGTGCTCCTGACAATGATGCATCATCGGTCGATAAAGTTCATAAGTATACCTCACTTTCACCACTACCACCTACTTCTGACACCGTGACGAATACTAAGTAACTTATGGACTATTTTTGATCATTTGATCACGACCCCTACTCGATTCATTTGTACCGAGGTGACCACCCAATCGCACGTACAAATTTAAATATTGTACTAATGACGCACTTAATTTTTGAAGATAATATAAATAAATGTCGAGAATCGATATATTTCAGCGATATTACCCAAAGGGGATGGCATATAAGAATATTATCATGTGCGGGTCGTTTGTCGGGTCGTTTGTCGGGTCGTTGAGCGAATAATACCCGTGAAGATTATATTCCCCTCTAAGTGTCAACGAGTTGCTCACAGACTGGTAGAGGCTATGCAATCATACACTAAATGATCAACGCTGGACGCGTACAATGTGTGGTGAGCAAGAACTTGGCACACTTTTGTGCATTTGAGATAGTCAACGTATAGTACATAATTCATTGAAGGATTGCAATATGCTCAATGCAATTCTACTATGTTCATTCGACTAAGCTTTTCTTGTAAAGCTTCACTACGCTTGATCTATATGTTACAGTATACTTGAGGTTCTAGATCACTATATCTACACTGGCAATCAGTGTAGATAGCTGATACTATCGTCGTTAGAAGCGTTTATCTCCCAGATATGGCATTCCTTTCCCTCCGTTCCTCAATATACATCAATTTCAACAACAAATATGGCATTCCTCTACAATAATACACTCAGCCCGTCCTTTCAATGATCCACTTTTAGGGACATGATAGTAGCGTACGGTGTAAGATTTGAGCAGTTAGACAACCTGTGATTCTGCTTATACACTAAAGCCTCGACGATCATACAGATAGGGTCTGTACTTTCTCTTCAAAATGGGTGGAAATCAAAACATGATCGCAGATCGTTGTAATTATGGAGTCTCAAATCCAATATTCTAATAAGTATTCCTGCTAAGGAAATACGAGCGCAGATTGCATGCAAAAGGTGCTGCACAGCCTGTAAATTCCCCCGCACTCTACTTGCCAAGTGCACCCACGTTGCATTCGCTTTTTGCGGCTAGTGCATCACCATAACCAGTCGTTCATCAGTACTTCCCCAAGGAAGCGAAGCAGTGCATCTACGGCATGCGTAGTTGGCATTCGCCGTTCTAATAAATAAAGCGAACATACGGCATTTATTGATGCCATCATCCCTTTCATGAATTTCGGGATGCTCACCTTACCTCCCAACACGAAGATGTAAGCAATAGTGAACTAAATATGGATTGGCGCTCACCAGCCATTGATTTGCTCTTGTTTATCGATGCTAGACAGACCATCTTCTGCGAATGGTGTACTTACGAGGGCCAACGAGCTGCTTTAGATCTTGCTATCGTATTTGATACTTGGAGTACAATGTCGTGTAAAAGGCATTGTAAATGTGGTGTCTAAAACTTGGTTGCAAGATAAAAGCGTCAAATACTTACGAAAAATAAGAAGCACAACAAGATGAGAAAGAAGTGCACCACGTGCTGATATGTATCTGTAATGCACGGAATAATAAAGTATATAAGATGAACCAAGTTATGTATCCGATACGTTTGGACATACACATGCTTACGATCGCATGGAAAACAGCTACTGGGTTGTTGAACTGCACACGAACGTCGTAGCGGTGTCTAGAGGGATTTCATGCTTGTCTGGCGATTTCGGACCGGTTTTTTTGTATCCGTCGAACACTAGTGATTACCAGATAGACTGTTGTCGCACACGCACCTTTGCCACGGTAAACATCAACTCGACGACAAAGTATTGACATTTATGTTTGCGCTGACGACATCTAAACTCATGAATTACGAATTGCCGCAAGTTGTCCTTCATGTTCGATGTGAAACGAGAGAAACGATGCAGTAACGGTTTTGTGATGTTAAGACCCCAACATTAATTACATCACTGCAACCGTCTACAACGTCGTTTGTGGCGATCCACAGGCCACTAGCATCGTGGTCCCTATCCGCGTGCATCCCACTTATCATGTCCGTAAGCAACCTGTATCAACCAGCGCATGTCTGTAACATCTTCACGATGCACAACTAGTTGGTGTGCGCGCATATCTTTTTGCGCCAGTCTTTGTCGCATGACGGCAGAGGTTTAAGAATCGGCAAGTTTTTCATCTGCAGTTTTCCTTTTGGCCAGAAAGTAAGACCAGTAGCACTAATACGCAGACTCTTTAACAAGTAGAGTGCCGCTCATGCCTTGTCGCATGCAAGTATAACACGATTACAAACATAGGCCAGTCATGGACGCAATGTATAGAATATAAGGCTATTGCACTGTCATAACTACCATACTATTATCTGAGAGCGTCCGAGCGTCTTCATCCTGATGCCATCAACGATCCAGAGTAATCAACCTCGTCAAGTCTCCTCGTCTCTTTTCCACACCGTCTGAATAGTCTAAGTCCAGCACGTCGGTCTCACCTGCCAAAGTTGCAACTTTATATGCTGAAGCTTGTAATGACAAAACTGTTGTAGAAGTGATCAATGCAAAAGTTAGATTCGTGCTGAGAGCGTTGCTTGTACTCTCTGCCTGCGAAAAGTCCAAGGGTTTTCATCTCCACTACCGAATCAAATCATCGTTCACACGCTAATCTGCCCATTTATGCCCACAGCGTGATTTTATCTTGACGCAGACCGTTTCGATTCCATCAAGCCATGACAAGAAGCTCCTCGAAACAATAATGCGACCAGTTGATTGCGCAACCGACTTGATAACGTAAACGATTACATTCATAAAGCGTTTACAGGTACTTGTTGGACTTTGCAATCGAACAAACAAATTTTTGTCAGCTATCCATTGTAGACTGGGTCCTCTTGCCACCATCGTTTATCCGTCGTCTTTTGCAGCACAAGCCGTCGTTTTTTCAACACCTATTACAGCATCGACAGTGATACTTGACACTCTGCTGTCTGTTCACTTCTAAGCTTAACGGTACCATTAAGGCGACAGATAGCCGGTGATACCATGTCGGATCAGTCATAAGTAAATGAAAGAGATCGAAGGATGAATGAGATAGAAGTCGTGTAGCAATGCAGACGAATGGTGAAATGTACGGTAAAAAGCTACGTTCAAGCCGTCAACAACGCACCTTTTCCGTCTTGCGTGATAACCTGCCGATGAAAGAAGTTGCGATGGTTTCTTAATTATTTGGTAGCAAAGGAAGTGATAAGAGAGACGTGAGTACACATGAAAGATCCCAGACAGGCGCATATTGGCATCTGTGGTGAGAACCTTTGGTTACTACTGCACCTTTTCTTTTTGCAACTATGTTGTGTGTATTTTTGGCTTTTTTCATCAAGGTGCATAAAAAAACAAAGTGTGCTTGTCTTGCGCAATCCTCTATCATGCGACGCAATAATATAAATGGACTAAATAAGGATACATAACGCATTAAACTTGAGGTTGTTTTAAGCTCGATAGTTTTATATTTTTACTCTTGAGGTATAATTCTATCGTGTGGTCATTGTTTTACTAATATTCTTTGTGGCATGTTTCATTTTAAGCTTATTGAACATTCTCTACAAACGTTGAAGCGTCGCACATGAAAGACAACAAATAGTCACCATCAATGCTGCTACCATGCATACGCACGTAGACCCGTCAAGATTTTGGCGCATTCATCTTGCAAGTAGCTGTTGCTGCACCTCAGTAATTACGTATTGTCTAAATCGACATACAAAATAATAATGGTGTTTATGGTGCCGGCAGAACTCGACGGGCGCCCTGTTGCACTTTCATCCCTCACCTTGCGAAGCACAACATTGAATTTGCTGATATAACATAGCTTTAACACCCACCAAAAGCTCTATTACCCATTCAACCAATCTTTCGCTTAACGGCGACACTAAGATCCATGTCTTCGTCTTCGTCTTCATCAGAGCTCTGCGCCACAATCTCTTTCTTTTCTTCCTTGCTCGGCTTCGCACGAGCGCTTTCATCTCTTTGTAATGCCGTGCTGAAGTCGCTCCGAATCACACCTCCCTCTTCTTCACTGTCGCTGTCGTTGTCAACAGGCTTTTTTGTAGCGGATCGAAAAGGAGTTGACTGCGCCTTGTCGCCACCGCTGATCAAAGTTTGTATCTTTTCGCTACCAGCCAGTCGGCGGAACTCACATCGAGCTGCATCCGTCATCGCAAGACCTGTCGCAGCGGGCACCAGCTCCCCCTTCGCGAGATCGGCGGCAGTCTCGAGCGAATCTAGGAATTCCGCCATTGATGTGACCTGTTGTGTAATCTCCTCCTTCGTGGGGTCATCCCGCAATGCAATCGGAGCATGCAGAACCGAAAAATCTGTCATCGGGCCAAGATCCACCTCTTCAACGCTTCTAGTGGCACGAGCTTCGTCCACCGTCGACGAAACATCCGCGAATGCCAGCCCTCGAAGCAATGCGCGCCGGCGCTGCACGGCCTCTTTGTCTGCTTTCTCTTCCTCCTCTTTCAAGAACGTCGTCAGCTCAATCGCACGCGCCGCTGCCACATTCGCACACCTCAGCACAACAGTCGGCGAAACAGCTGCCCCGCCGATTTTGTGCACAGCGCAAAGCTCACGGAACGAGTTGAAAGTAAGACTCATACGCGCATCCGTAATGCGTTCTTCTCGGTCAGACGGATCCATGAAGATAATGTGCTTGTCAACATCATCCTCATTTTGATTGGAACCTCGCACGTTGGCAGTGCATTCCAGAAAGCAAAACGAGATGGAGACGGGGATGTGATGAAGACTCAATGGCACTGCTGCACGCTCATCCACGCTGTACACAGTGACGCCACTATTGTGGTCATTACTTTTCATCACTGCGACCTCCGGTCGCCGGTAGTGCATGAGAGCTGCAACAGCTGCAAGAGACGCAGCGTCGACGAGATTACCGCCGTGATCCACCACGTGAACGTTGCAAGTGATGGCCCAAACCTTTTCGCCAGCAACCACAGCAAGCGCTTCTGTATCGAGGGCACGGCTATCGCGAACACTGCGCTCGATCAGTCGCGCCAGCTCTGCAGCTGCAACGGAAGAAGCAGAACCACGGCCTACAGAGGTCGACAGATCAAAATTGGGTGACGCCATCGGGGACAATTCCACGGAAAATTGAAGAAAGCCTTCGGTCGGGCGGTCTGGAAAAGGCGGCACGATCTCGCCATGTACATTGCCAATTACGCTATTCGGTAGCAAGAAATCGGTAGTTTAGTTAGCAGATTGACGTAAACGCATGACAACGAGACTATTCAAAACATATACGTTGGCCGTACCGAGTTCGGCCGAGCTGTACTTCTGCTTGGCTCTCACTCTCATTGCGACGAAACTGAACCCGAATCTGACGTTGCTGAAGCAGCTCCCGTCCATCGGCTCGTACATGCGGTGGCTGGCGCAGGCAGTTAGCCAGAAACTGGCGCTCGTTCTCGCTTAAGAAATCGTGCTCGTCCCGCAGCGCCATGGTGTGCTGCTGGTGGACGTCGCTGGTTCTAGAGTATGATTGCTGATTGGTGCATAACCGATGGGCTTAGGGAGGCTGGCTGCGTGCAAAAGTACGTAAAGCCATTTCTAGAGCTAAATATTGTCTTCGATTATCCTAAATTTGGCAAAATTAACTCATCGCGATGGACGGGTACCGGCAGACACTACTTGGACGAGCGTTGGCCGACGCGCTACAAGAGCTGGAAAATGAGCAGAGAGCGGACGGTCCGAGCGTCGCTGATTTGGACGTAGACGGTGACCACTTGTTCGTACTGTTTGACGAGGCTATACGGGCAGAGTTGCGCGATCTGCGCAACAGGAGCCACAAAAATCAGGTCCGCAGATTCACGCACGAGAAGCTAAATTTATCAGGGCAGATCGTGGCATTTAACCGTTATATGAACGATTGGAGTGTACAAGCGTGCATCAAGGCATCGGGCATAAAGCTGGATCAAAGTGTCGCTGATTTACACTTGCCAAAACAGGGTCGATTGCTGAGCCACGAACAGGAGGCAAACGTCCGGCTTAAACTGCGACAGCAAATATGACCGTTCTATCGATCTGCGAACCAACGTATTCTAGAGCTATCACTGCACCGCCTACTAGGAACAATACGTAGAAACGATCCGACGAGCATGGCCCAAACTGCCACTGACAGAGCAATTGTTGATGCTCCGCTTACGCACGTGTGTTAGGGTGGTTAGCCGTGGTATTAATGTCGGCGGTAGCAGCTCAGCCGACAATAGCAAAAAGCACAGAAAAACGTGCATGTAGTGCAGGCAAAATTAAAAATCATTCGACGAAGTCCACAAACAAATAATAACAGCATCAAGTTGTAGCGCCAGATGTACTCAACCTATTAAATTCTTAACTAGAGCTCGTTTTGCGTGACAGTCTCGAATCTCGCAGAGTAGATATTTCGCTCTCGATGCTAAATAGTGTCTTAGAATGCAAGATGTTAATTGCGCCTCCATAATTATAGCGCGAAGTCATATCGACGTATAATGAGCCTTGTATGCTCACGCGTGTTTTGTAAATTTAGAATTACACGATTACACGGCTAAAGACCCCCACGCGAGAAATTGATATGATGAGGGCAAACGATGATTATATGCTTCCTGCTCGAAGCTGATAAGGAACGAAACACTGAAGCTTAGCGGGATGCACGGACATGCTGTTTAGTGATGTGTTTGCAAATCAACATTAGTTGTGCAGGCGCAATCTAGCCATACATGTCTCACTTTGTATCGATAGAAGATAGGAAAGACTACAGCGCAAGAAGCATGTTGTCGTCCACAAATGCCAACCACCACATTCCGTGAGGGCGATCAGACTGTCTATTTTGTACATAGTACTATTAAAAAATGATTGTGTAGGTATTTGTCTGTATCATCCTACGATGGCTATTCCCGGGTAATGGGGATCATCTCTGACAAACAACAAATCAGCCTGTGTACCGTACCTGAAACGAAGTGAGCTCATAACATAAAAATTGATACGAATGTATCAATTTTTGAATATTATTATTTTTAAATAATTTTAAACAACATTACTTGAGAAGAGAAAATGTTCGCGGAAGATTACCCCTGAGGAATATATTCACTTGTTGGTTGATGTAGACACTGCATCATCAAAATTTAACAACCGATTGCTGCTAGAAGCGCGCAATGGGTGGTGAGCAAGAAACCCACATAGGAGATTGTAAATGCATATAGTCAGATAAAGACAAAAATGGTTTATTTACAAGACTTAATTATATTTAATCACGGTTCTACTTTTCCCTTAAACAGAGCTTCCGAGATCTATTCACTTCTTCGCGCTTCCTCAAGCCAGGTATACGTGAAGTAGAAAGTACGCAGCCTTGTGTTCTATAAACACGAGATCCTTACCAGTCATCTCGTAAGAGCGTGCCCGTTACACCTGGTGGCACTTAGTAGTCCGTCCAAAGACCACTACCACCTCATTTGAAATGAACATGTTGAATGAAGAAAGGATCTTTCACGCCGCTCGTGAAGGCTTTAACCATTCAGGTGACATCGAATGGAGTGCGGTAGAACTGATGAGTTCTAGCGTAGGCGAATTCGCCATTAGCGCCATGTTGGAGTCTCTTGACAGGGATTAACAACAAGCCGCTATAGTTAGGCTCATTCATAATGATCTTGTCGCTGAAAGAGAGAAAATAACCTTGCTTCACCATCTAGGCTCTCAACAGGCCAAGCAGGTGTGGGAAATCGGTGCTTAAGATACATATCTGTTTAGAAAGCATCAATACAGTGCTGCTGTGGGTGGGACGACACACACGCGTCATCCCTAAACTCTGAAGATAGACTTATCCAAGTACAAAGGAGTCGAGGAAGACTACCTGTTGAGATTGTTCGTCGAGTTGGACAATGCCATAAGAGCTCGTCGCATCGTCGAAGACGAAACACAGGTTGCAAGTCGACCAGTCCAACTTGGCTGATCGTGCGAAGGCTTGGGACTTAAAGATCAAGCTCCACGACTCATTTTCATTTGGATCGTTGCAAATATTTGAAATCCGGATCAGAAAAACATCTGAGCCGCCACAAGCCGAATTTTCGGGCTGGTACTGAGCTCTCGAAACACTGACAAGGTAAGCATGATGTGCATGCTTACTCGCAGCACATCCGATGCCTATCGAGTTGCAAAATACCGCCAGAATGATAGATGAACAAACGAAAATCACTGTGCTCATCCAGTGTCGACTTGACGGACCTGTCAATATCCACCTGTTCCTTTGGAATTAGAGACACTAGATCAAGCGGTCTCAGCGTTGGAATAGAAAGCATTTATTTTTAGACAGACTCAAACTAATTCGACTACCTATCGTCCAGCCAGACGACAGAAAAGAGAAGGTCCAGAACTAATGGAAATTTGTTATGTTGAGAGCAAGATACTTCAAACAATAAGCGATTGCAGAAGTGCATTTGCTGTCACTAGTTATGACACTACAGTCATGATTGTAGTGCCCCGCGCATAGTATTATCAAGTACTGAGCGAAATGATCTACCATTTGCCAAGAAGGGCAACGGGCGTAGGTCCAACGCTGTTGCGGAAACGCAACAGCAAAGCGAACCATTCAAAAAATGGTCGGGGTCAGTAGGGACGGAGCGCCCTACCGATCCAGCAACCCCAAGATAATTCGCAACGAAAGTTGGTCCATATGAACAATCATTGTGCGTCTCTACAACTGGTGATGAAATATCACTTATCACATTGAACTTGCAAGTGACTAAAGATTTGTCACTTCGCGCTCTAGTTGACTGTGGGGTGTCGAACAAATTGCTCGTCGTCAGTCACTAGAGAGTCGTAGGCTCAAGATCGGTGAGTGCAAAACCCCTTAAACGAGAATGACGGTGCGCCTTGCCACATGCGCATTCAACCGTTGAAAAAAAATCGTGTCGTAGTAATCCACTCTACGTTAGAGGGCGGACAGTATGATGATTGCTACATCGTCCTAAATCTGGATGGGAAATTCGATGTTATTCTGGGATTATCTTACCTTAGTAGGTACGAGCTTAGGTGAAGCGGCAGCATCGATCCTTGAAGATACCGGCCACTTATTCATGAGATGGCCATATAATGAACGTCTTGGACGTTCACAGGCGTGTGGATGTACTGCGAGTGAATTCGATGGCCTCACTTGCGGTACGGTCGTTAGCGCGACTGCTCAAGACTTTAGTGTAGTTAATCACCTAATTATTGTTAAGTTCCCGACGGCTGGAAAGACTTACAGGCACCGCCGACGGTCCATTACTCGAATAAGTCTAGTGGTCCGGGGCACGGATGCATGCCAAGCAGGACACATCCTAGTCAGAACAAATTGGCTGTATAAAGCGGCAATACGGTTATTCTACATCTACTGAAGAGTCGACCCTAGAGGATCGGTACCCAAATGTGGTTGCACAGCCACAATCAGAGAAATCGAGTTAATAAGTCCCCACGTGCTTGAGGAAGGAATTACAAAAGAGTTACTTGCTAAAATATTTATCTCGCAGCAATCTAAGCGGACAAGCTCTCAGCAGCCCGTAAAACAAGTAATTAGGAAGCAAGCGAGACGTTAAACGTCTTGGTCAAAGAAAAATCAAGAGTAGGCGCTTATACACTTGATCTCATTGTTTCCGAGTTCAACTTCGAAGATAACTCAATTGCCAACTATAGAATTGAAACGACTATTGCGTGATTTGCGTAGTAGAAAAGTCACGCAAATTTGCATACTCGTCACTGAGGATGAGTGTGTGAACGATATTCGTCGGCAACAGTATATGATGAGAGCCCGTTAGTTCTCAGCAGCTTATTGATGGAAGAAAGTTTCCTCTATGAGAAGGCTCGGATTGAACTACACACGTCTCAATCCTGGGAGTCTCTTCCGATAAATATTTTGTATAAAGATTTGATCGAATTCAGGATTTTGTTTCCTTAACTAATGCCATGCGATTTGACTAAGGACAAAGGCACCCAGCACGAGATCGAGCTCAGAACGGGCTCGAAGTACTGTGTCATAAATCAGTGGCGAAGAACTTTTAGACAAGTACAAGCGATTGGCAAGTTCTTTTCCCGTAGATTTTCAGCGGGCCATATGAAGAAATTAACATTCCCTCACAGCTTTCCGATCTTCTGTGTGCAAAACGCCACAGCAGGATGGCGAATTATGCATGTATTTAACAAGTTGAATGATGCAACGGTATCGGCGTCCGAGCCGATACTCGAGGAAGGACGTAATCATAGATGACATGTATAAGGGTACCATCTTCTCGTCTATGGATCTGATGGAAGCCTTCTGTCAGAGCTTCATGCGTGAACAGGACATCCCGTACAAAGCAGTGAGCACCCCCAGCAGCATGTTGTGGGAGTGGCTAGTGATACCACATGGATTTAGTGACAGCCCTTAAATCTTAAACTGATGTGTAACAAATCTGTTGAGACCGGTGAGAGAATTCGCACCGAGTTATTTTGGCGATGTGTTCGTACAAAGCCGGGCTATGGACGGAAAGACAGACGTATAGGTTTATAAAACACACATCCTTCAGGTTCTTCAACTTATGCGGAAGCATAAATTCTACGGCAACCTTAAGAAGTGTACTTTTGCGGCTACGAAATAATACGTCTTGGGTGCTTCGTGAATAAACACGGTGTACGCCGTGATCCTGAAAAGATAGAGGCAATCACTGAATATTGAGCGCCAGTGAGTGTCAAGGGACTAACGAAGATCCTTGGTCTAGAGGCGTAATTGCACATAGGCTCGCTCAACTAAGCCGAGGCGTCTATTCATCTTTCTTGTTTACTCAAGAAATATGTGAAGTGGTCATGGAACGCTGACTGTCAGGTTTCCTTCAAAAATATCAAGCAAAGTTTGATGAAATCGCCCATACTGGCATTGCAGGTCAAAACAGGCCATTCCATGTGGTCTGTGACGCCATATATTTTGCGATCAGCTGTGCGTTGATGCAGTTTGATTTAGATGACGCAAAGAAGTTTATCTGTAATCAATCGCGTCGGCTCCAAGCAGTTGAGCCTAATTACTTAGTGCATGGCAAGGAGCTCAGTGCCATGAAATGTGAACTGGCTAAGTTTTGTGTCAATCTCTTGGGATACAAACCGTTTATCGTCTATACGTACCGTAACGTCACTACGAACGGACGTAAACCTTCCAAACCTCTCGCAAAGAATGTTGAGGCGGCTGTCTTTCTTCGCGGAGCTAAACGTCTTCGTCGAATAAAAAACAAGGACGATTTACCGTTGTCGCTGACGCAATTTCGCACCGGACCCAGTTCTATTCGGGAGCGCACTCCAACAGTGAGAATAAAACCACTGTTACGACACTTACAGTCAGGTTCCCGACGTCAACGTTACTTGACGATTTATGGAAGACCTGCGCGGAAGAAAATGAACTTCTACGCTTAATGGAGCATCTGGTGAATCCATTCGTGAATCGTTGACCATTAATTGGCTTTGTACCATTTATCATCGAATAGGTACACAAGACGCATCAAGCTGCTGTAATATACAGCCATTTTCGGAGACACGCGTCGTGTCGTCTCCCCCGCTCATGACAACTTGCGTTTGCGCATTGTGGTGTAGGGAATTTCCAAACGTGGTATTCCCCACTTTAAGCTATCTATAGGAGTGGTGAACTCGACGAGAGAAGCCGGACGTCACCGAAGTCGACAAACCATGGCTCAACCAGGCATTACCCGATGAGGGAAGACCCGACGAGGCAATATTCGGCGAGTCAAGGCTCGACAAGACAAGCCTCGAAGCGAGAAGACTCGACGGGCTAAGACTAGATGGGCCAAGACTCAACGAGGAAAGACTCAACGAGGAAAGACTCAACGAGGGAAGACTCGATGAGGGAAGACTCGATGAGGGAAGACTCGATGAGGGACGAAGATGATGACGAGTCTATTCCACTAGGTATTAGTATAGGACGACGAGGGAGATGAAGTAGAACCACTCAAGAGTCCTTTTGCAATCAGCGAGAGAATAAGAGATAATCAATACAGGGTGCAGAATTTTTCAATTCCAAGACAAGTGTACGCTTTTGAGGTAACTCCCTGCGTGGGGTGGATGATGCCTGCTGTCGATCCTCGAGGAGTATATATCGTAGATGTCTCGATTAGAAGCGCCAAGCATTAAGCTGGCCCGGAGTGGGCATTACTCGATTCCAGAAAAAGATCAGTCTCGTCGCACGGCAAGCCAGTCTTCCAGTAGCCGGTACCGCTTTAAGCCTCGTCGCACGTCGAGCCGGTGATCCAGTAGACGGCACCGCTGTGAAGACTCGTGAACGGCAAGTCAGTGGCCCAATAGACGGCACCGATTTGAAGACTTGTCGAGCGACGAGCCGGTGGGTCTTTAACCAAGGACACCGTAAGTCTTCTAGTCGGGCGTATACTGCGCCAGGTGACCTGTAAAAGCGTGAAAACGCCAACGTCTACCCATTAGTACGAGGTCACATGATTTGAGGAACGGAAGATGCTGAGGACAGGCAGTATTTTGGAAGGAAGTGTGAGTGGTTGGATGTAATCCGCTAGGCGAGAGCCACAACTGAACCCGAACACGACAATCGCCGAGCGAGTAAGCTCAGTTGGGCTTGTACGTCGGGTAAACGACGTACAAGCCCAACTGAGCTTACTAGCTCGGCGATTTTCGTGTTGTTACGTTGAGACTGTATCGCCACAAATCTTACCAACTACTATAGCACAATCGGTACGGCGACTCGGGAATTTTGGGTGTGCGATTGTTTTAGCAGGTTTTAAGCAACCAAGGATCATTGTTGTCAACGAATCGAAAGACACAAGGGGTACGACTCCGGCGACAGCCGGAAGGACCCCGCGTGCTGAGTCGAACTCGGCGAAAGCGATCGTTAAAATACGCCGACGCAAGGGTAGATAGAGCCTTTTTTTCGACGACTTCGAAGCGAGTGACCAAGATAGTGAAGAAAATGGACAAGCTGATGACAACGGTGACGTTGAATTTAGCCATGAAGCGGAAGAACGTTCGCTGCATATGGGCCACGTCAGCAACCACCGTAGGTTTGATGGACGTTCAGCCGTCGAGCGCGACGAAGAAGAAGATTGTGGTCAAGGTGTGACCTCTGGTGAGTGACCCCCGCTAGATCCCAGGGCCAGGATGAATGCCGAGATGCCAATGGTGAATCGGGGTTTGTGACCACTCGCCAATGAAATGAAGAATAGTCGCTAGATCCAACTGTTCAAGCCAAAAGCAGCCTACCAAGCAACGTGGGCGAACCTAGGCAATGAGGTAATGCAACTCCTCAACAGCCTGTCTATAGAACAGCTAGTCGACAGCACGGTGCTGATTCTACGAGCAATGGGGTAAAAGTGCGAAATGGCGTCCACGAAGCTAATGATATCGGACTTAAAGGTTCGCCTGGTGGGCAGCGAGTTGGTGATGTGGAATCGTAAGCTGAAGGATGTGCTCGAGGTACAAGGCGGAACGAAGTTACTCGTTCCGTTTAACCGTCGAACTCAGGCGGACATAGTACTCGTGGAAGAGAAGAGACCGGCACCACTCTTAGACGATTAAGTCGGGGAAGGAATTGAAGACCTGGGACCGATGAACACGCTGCTGCCGAAAACCTCAGAGCCGAAACGCGGAGTCTTTTCGAGTGTGGAAGGCACGCCGTGCCAAAGTGATGTCCACAAGGTCAAACCACAGCGCACTCTACAAACGATGGAGATTCCACGACTAAGGTATAAAGAGGCGACGTAAATGACGACATGTGATGAGTACTACGAAGAAGATGAAGATGCGTACGAAGACTATCAAGATGCCGATGAGCGATCAAATAGACTCAACAGACAGTTAAGCTACGGTTATGCTAAAAGCGAACGAGGACACGTCGTAGATATACGCACACACGCGCCATTAGACCAGATTGACAGGTTTTAAGGGAAGCGCTATCGCTCTGACGATGCCCTGCAATGGATCAGATGGTTCATCTACGAGATGAAGGGGACTTGTCCATCGCAAGATGAGTGGTGCAAGTCCTTTTTGCTATGCCTGGACAAAGCCGCCAATTGTTGATATCGACAACTACCGAAGAAGACTCAGCGGATGTGGAAGCTGCTCAGCGAAGCTTTTATAAACTATTACTACTCGCAGTTCGACCAATCCGCTAGGTCGAGGTATCACTCAGCGAAATTTGACGATACCGAGGACGTGTGCGATTTCCTAGTGCAACTGAACGGTCATGCACGGACGGCGCAGATTCAGTATAAGAAAGGAGGTGCGGATGCTGCCGACCACGTCGAGACCTTCCTGCTAAATGCGGTGACGACAACCTAACGGATATGATCTATCCGCAACGTCTTGATGATATCTAGCGCGTACAGAAGATCATCAGTCATCGATTGCGCGGCGAGAAGCAAAAGAACAGCGTGACCGAGTGAGTATGAGAAACGGACTAAGTCGCCACAAGAAAGAGACACGGGATAGCCGACGGAAGGAAAGAGATGATGGTCTTCGTCGGAGTGAACCGAGACGTGAGTTAAGGTTCGACGAACGTCAAAGTGGCTGATCTGATCGTCGGAATGAACGTCGGATGAATCACGGTGATGAGCGACATGGTCCGTCGGTCTGGAACAACAACCGAGATTATGCTTACAGTCGACGTGTCACTCTGGCATCAGCATCTATGGAAGATTTGTGAATAGCGCTCGATGAACGTAGAGGAAGACGTATAAACCAACATTTACGAATCTTCGTTTAATGGAAGTGCACGAAAACACCTGATTGAATACAGTTCCAAGTATGACTTGGACTGCATGGAAGTAGGAGAAGAGTTAAGTCAAATTTGGAACCCAGTCGGCCGTCAAGATCACCCTCGAACCCACTTACATCTGGTATAACGGTTAAACAAGACGTACGGTCGACTTAAAAGAGCGGTTATACAAGGGCGAACTGATTCTTCACGATAGCGTCAAATGTACGGAATTTGCGGTGCATGCGGTGCCATGGGACACATAGCTCGTTTTTGCAGGCGACGGTGCAAGTTCTGTAAACAGGTACATGACTTCGGTCGGTGCTAGTTTTTTGCACGATTTGAGGAGCTGACCTAGTTCTTCAAGACATCGGTGGATAAATCTGCTGTGCCAGAAGACCTCCATGGCATATACCCGTGGGGCCGTTTAATCGTACAGGCTCGCGGAATCTGGCTGGGTCGGATAACAACGGGCTGCCACATTTAGTTAAACCAGCGGTAGAAGCGAACTACGTGTTTGCCTTCGTTGGGGGATACTCAACGGCCCGACCAGTGGGGAGGTGGATAACAGGAGACAGAACGAGATGATTGGGACGATGGCCAAGGCCGATCGGTCGGAAGAATACGCAAAAACAGACAGCAGTGTGCTAAGATAGGGGTGACGAAAGAATTGAAGCTGCTATCGGGAGAACGGTTGGGATGGTGGTCGTCGATGAAGTTCGATCGACGAGTACGGATGAGAGCGCTTGTCATGGGTGCTGTCAATGACGGACGGACAAAATATTTCTGGAGACAGGCGCTAACATTTCGGCCATTAGTGACTCGTTTGCGAAGAAGCTACGATTACGAAAACTCACGATGAACGGCAAACAAATTGATGTCCAAGGAATCGGACGGTCGAAGGTCATCACCACGGCAAGGACAACAGTAAGGATCACCTTAGAATGGGAAGTAGTTAGCGATTTTGAAGTGTGTACTATGCCACGTCATGCGGGGGTGGGTGTCATCCTCGGGACGGAATTTATAATACTAGCCGGCATCCGACTCGACGTGTTCAATGCGACGGCCAAACTTCCAGACGAAACCTCTATTGAGGTCGGCGAGAGAAGTAGATGACACCACATACGGAGACGAGATCGCTGTAGGCTCGGCTAGCTCGTTGGATGTCGAGTGCCGGTTGTAGAGAGGGTTCTGGCTGCAACGGATATAACCCAGCAAATTAACTCATGATCTATGGATCCGTCGACGACCCGCACTCGTGCCGACCGTGATATCAAATAATAAAGAGACGCCAACGAGAATATGGCAGACGAACGTCTCGACGAGAAGTGCGTCGTGTCTAGCACAATTTACAGTCTTTATATGGCTACCACATGAAGTGCTGCCGCGAGACTACGGCTACGTCAGACTTAATGCGACGCAGTTTCACGACTGGCAGGTGCTAGCATATGAAAATGTGATGGACGGACTGTTGTTCAAGAAAGAACAAGAGCAGTATGGAGAATGGTTGAGTCAACAACTGCCTGCGGTCGAGCGGCGAGCGTACACACGACCTAAAAATATTACGACGGGATGATCACGTTGGAAATGACAGAACAAATGCGTCTGACTGGAAGTCGACGTACCCATAAAGTGCAACGACGATGAATAATCCCAGAACGAGATAGGTCGGGCGCACTATACGAAGAACAACACGCTACTGTACGAATCAACAGCCACTGGACAAAGCTCGGTCAACAATACTCCTTTGAGCAAATTGTGCTCAGTAACATGCACTAAAAGTGTTGGTGAGTTTATTGACCTATGCTATCCATCCCAACTTGACGAGTCGTGCGCGGCATACGGTTAAGTTGATCTCAGAACGTTTCCCGCCGATCGAATCGACGATCCGCGAGATGGAGACGATACGACGACAGGCGAAAACGATCACAGTTTGACGACCTGGATCACCTATTCCTTTGTGCGGTAAAGTCAGTTGACGCGACGAGTACGGATGACCCTTCGACGCCTTTTCCTATCGATACATCATATTTCGAGCACATCGCAAGCGATAGTATCTTGGTAGATTATGCTCGAGAATTCGCGTTCTTGCCGGATCTGAGCGAGTTAGCACCAAACAAACTGAATTACACCGGGGACAATGTGGTACGTACTGACAACACGGACACCCATCGAGCACAGTTGATTAGTGCTGTAGAAACACGAAGTAACTATGATTTCAAGTGGTAACGCTCTACCACCTCCATCACATCAAGTGGTGTGTAATATCGACGTCCACGGTCATGATCCTATTAAGCAACGGACCAGACGGGTTCCACAACGCCACCTATCGAAGCTGGAAGAGCTGCTAAAAGAGTTGTTGAAGGCAAGACTGATTTCGTTTTTTCAGAGTCCTCGGGCGTCGCTCATAGTGATCATCCCGAAGATGAATGGCGTTGACATCCGGTTACACATCGATTATAAACCCGTTGGTGCCATCAAGGCCAGAACAAAATACGCAACGCTCTTGGTCGACTATTAGTTGACCGAGCTCGACAGCTACCAGTGGTTTTGCTCACTCGATGCAGCTAGTAGATGTTAGGCGGTAATGATGCTTGAACGAGCGCGTCACGTGTCAGCGTTTGTATGTGCACTGGTGCACTTCGAGTGGTTGTGTTTGCCATTTGGGCTTAAGAATGCTCCCATAGTCTACCAACAACTCGTCTACAACGAGTTGTGGGTGTATGTTCAGCCGAAAGATGAGTGGAAAGACTTTACCATTAATGTTAAAGTCGACGAAGATGAAACTGCGAGTAAGCGTGCAACTAAAACCAGAGCTCAACGAGTTTGGATCTGGTGGATCGGCGTTGACGAAGCTCGAAGCCGACTACCGAGCACTCTACAAGTCTGATCCGTTGCGACGTCTGGTCAATCACCCTGCGAGCAGCATTTTTGTCGCGGGCGAGCTCGATGAATCAACAGTTGCCTCAGTGTTCCGTCGCCGATCGTTTGTG
The DNA here is from genome assembly GCA_947650285.1 of Hyaloperonospora brassicae. Classification (NCBI taxonomy): domain Eukaryota; phylum Oomycota; class Peronosporomycetes; order Peronosporales; family Peronosporaceae; genus Hyaloperonospora; species Hyaloperonospora brassicae. Next base: position 270,596 of record CANTFL010001456.1, read on the forward strand.
GACGATATTTGCTTTGGAGTTAAAAGGTTTGACAAATCTTTAGCGACGCTCGACCGGTTGTTGGTACGCTTCATGGAGTGTCGAATTAGCATTACCTTCACAAAGAGCATCTTTGTGCAGCATCAAGTAGACTTTCTATCACACAAAGTGACAGCGCAAGATATTGCAGCCGACCTGACCAAATCGATGAAACTCACTGAGTGGCCATTCCTAGCATCAAAAAAGGGTATGCAAGCGTCCTTCGGAGCGATTAACTACTACATCCGGTTCATCCAGAACATCGCTGTGTATGGAGAAGTAGTGTATCAACTCAAGGAAGAAGATTTTCTGTCAGAGGCAAATCTGGTCGGGGTGCGCGCATCTTTCGCTATGCTGCAACAACAATTTGCCAAAGCATCAGTTATGCGTCATTTGAATCAACAGCCGACGTTCATTTAACGGGGTTTTCTAATGTGTGAGCGTTGAGCAGTACGTTGATGAAAATTAATGACGTAATTTTACGCCCCGTACGGTTTTGTTGTCGACTATTGAAAGAGAGCGAGATCAATTGCCACCTTGCCGAGGGCGAAGTGCTAACGCTGCTTCAGTTGCTGAAAATCACGCATACTCTCCTCGCTGGAGAAACCATCCACATAAACACCTGATTCTCTACGATGAAATGGATCTTCACGTCTAATTCTTCCTACGAAAGGTCCGTAAGCTTCGATGTATTACTCTCCCCGTATCATCTGAAGATCAAGAGGGTGAGCGAACGCGATGTGGACTTCGCCCAGTTGTTGTGAGCGTCCGTCACACCGACTATCTGTCTCGACGAGTCACTAAGATACATTGCCCCACCTGTTAAACACTCGGCGAGTATTCGACTGCATCAGGAGCTTCTCTTTGCGCGTGTACTTCCGACGGCTCCGCGAAGACAGAGAGATACGGGTTTTTTGGAATTTGCTCGTGGGTACTGTGGAAATTGCCGGAATGTACCACTGTGATTGCTGCGAGTGCTTACCTATCGACAAATACAGTAAATCTTGCGGATTACACCGGAATGAATAACGGAACACAAGCGGCCTTAGAACATAAAGTGCCTGAATTGATTATCGTGGGTGAATCCAGGCTCGCAATCCAGCAATCCATGGGGGTGATCGCATGCAAGAAAGAATCGCTGCAGGTGATGCTAGCGCTTCACCAGGAATTAGTCGCCCAGTTCTACTCTGTCCGGTATTTACACGTTATACGGTGTTACAATGCGGCCACAGATACGCTAGTCACCGAAGCGTTGGAATTCAAACCGGGTAAAGTGGTGAAGGACCCAGGACGACTGAGCGAGCTGCAGAATCCCAACCGCATACAAGAGAGGTTACTTGTTTAGTCTTCCCCGTCTAAAGAAGGGAAAGAACCTCCAACGGTAGCTACAACCACACGGAGTAGAACTCGACAAGTACGATTAGCTGATCAACCAGAATGAAAGCAACTGGACACCCCAAGCTGCGCGAAGAATCACTAGGACAGGAACTACTAAGCGTCAGAGTTGTCCGATGAAGCAAACATGCGGGGTGAATTCGAGAAGACCACCCGACAATCCGAGACTCGACGAGTACCAAAGCAACCGACAGAAGCGCCTAGGCGCCGAGAACTGCCGAGTACTGAAAACATCGATACGCTAGGAGTACAAGCCGAACGTAGAGAAAGGATCTCGATAGCTCAAGATGAGGAAGAGAAGTGGGTAACGGTCAATATGTTTCTTAGAGGCGAGGTTGACAAGCTGACCCATGAAAAAATTAACTACGGGGTGACAAAAATGACGAAGACCTCAAGTTACGATTGGTAGCTGCAGCTACCTTGATCGATGAGATTCTGCTAAATTGCCATGACTCTGTGGAAGGCGGACACCAAGGGATCGTAAGGACGTTTCATGAGTGAATTCCGATTATTACTGGACCGGGCTCTACGCCGACGTAACGAAACATACACAAGCATGTGAGGATTGCAGCACCAGCAAGAGCACGCCTTAATTGAGAGGCCATTTGCCGCGTAACGTCGTATCCGACCGGCTCTTTCAGATAGTATCAATCGATTTCGTAATTCCTTTACCAGTAACTCGACGAGGGAATACGGTGCTGCTACTATTCCAAGATCACTTCACGGAATTCGTCATTGCCAAGGTGCTGAGTGCAACACGGGCATTTGAAGTTGCGAAGGCTTCCGAAGAGAACATCTTTTGTCGTTTCGGAGCTCCCAGCCTCGTTCGCCATGATAGAGACCCAAGATTCATGAGTGAAGTGTTTCAAACCTTCGCCGAGATGATGGGGTCCAAATCACGAGATACGTTAAGTGCAGACCCCAAGCGAACGGACGACAAGAACGTAGCATGAAGACGATGGTCCAGACAGTGCGCGTGAATGTCGAGGATCCTCTTCAAGCAGACTGGGACTACATCGCCGAGCGATTGGTACATGCGTTGGATAACTCCAGAAAACCTACGAGAAAAGTGACTACCTTCTACCTAGTTCATCGTTGGGATGCGCACTCTACACTGAAAGTCATGACCGAGTCGTTTCGGCGGACACCAATTAGAGTTAGCAAAGTCATAAGCTCAGCAGACCCGGTCACGTAACGACGCGAGTCCAACCGACAACGAGAGATAGCGCACAGGCTTGCGAAAGAATACTAAGTGATCGCGAAAGCTCGACGAGCAAAAGACCACAATGAAGGATTGAGCCCGGCGGAACGACGAACCATCCCACCAACGAGACGATCAGATCATATTGAATAACCGATTCAACAAATTGAAGGAAACGATGCGCCATTCGGGACAAGGTTCGACGAAGGGGATCCAGTATCGCTGTTCATGGAGAAAGTGAAGCCTGGTTTGAAGAAGAATCTGGCTCATCGATGGCATGGGAAGTTCCGCATAAAGCGACGAGTGAAGGACATCGCTTTCGAATTAGAGTTACCCGACCGGAGCGGGTATAGATTCTACCCTGTCGTACATGTGTCACGCTTGAAGAAAGTCAGGGATCATGGTGAGCGACCTACTATGAGGTTGGTAACTGGACTCGCTGAGACCGACCGTTTCGATTTCGACGAAGAATTCTTGCCAGGGAATCGTTGGGAGCCAGGCAAAGCGAGCGATAGGTACGAAGTAGAAGCATTCGTGGGTGATGACTTACCGCTCTCAACTAGCATCAGCAGGACCCAGCGAAGGTTTATGGTGAAGTGGAAAGGCTGTAACACACCGACATGGAAGCCTCTATATAATCTATCGTGCGGAGGTTTGTTATACGATTACCTACGGAGGAGAAGAAGCGAGAGAATTGGTTGAAAATGGTACGGGTGGTAGATTAGTGCTAGTCCACGCAACAATGTCATCAACAGCCTTACCTCTGTGACGACAAGCAGGCAGCGATCAGAGAGAAAGTAACTGCGTCAAGATTGCACAAGAAACATGGAAGAAAGGAATGTAATCACTCGAATGGATTACCTAAAGACCCGACGAGTCAAGACTCGTAGGATGATTTGTCGAGACGAGTTATCCGCATGACAGAATATTCAAGGAAATTAGATGTAACGGGGTTACACGTCGGCTGGTAGCCGACGATAGGTGTGGTGCACACACGAGAGGGGGGTACCCTATAAGGTAATATTAGAACACAGTGAGCGTATCAATTGTTGAAGGCTGGTGTCTGTCATCAATTGATTGCAAGATCTTTTAAGAGGTTATTTAGGGCAGGTTAAATACGTTGTTCTAAGGTGTTCTTTTAGGTTAAATGAAGAAATAAAATTCAGTTCCCATTTTGATCAACATAAGACACGTGCCTTACAGGCGTCTTTGATCGGGAGGACAGAAGCAACGCCTGTAAAGGTAGCTTGTCCTCGAGCACTCTGTACTGTGATTCATTTGAATCGTTTGGTCCCTCTGGAACGGGGACCGTAAGCTCTCTGAGCTTGTTTACTCTCTGAGTCGGGTTCGTAGAACCAAAGTTGCTCGTAAGAGCGTTAAGTCTTCCTCTGACTTAAGGAGCTGTGTAGCTCCGCTACACTTGGTAGCACTCGTAGTCAATCTACGCCTGAGTCGTTGCGACTGATCCTCTGTGAGGATGGAGCAATCCACACCCCTCTCTGAGGCTTAAAAGGTCGCGCTTGATAAGCTGACCGCGGCCGTAGGCCCTGAGTACGTGAAGTTTCTCGCTGCACAAGGTCCCGATGTGCTCAACGCACGAGTAGAGACCTTCATGCAGTATGAAACGGCCCTGTTGGGCCAGGTTCGAACCAAGTAGCGTCGGCTATGCCGACACGCTATGTGGCTATGCCACCAGAAGAGGCTAAGCCTCGTCCCCTTCGGGTGGACGTTAAATGTTACTCCGGGAAGGAGGGGGAGAACTTGACCCTCTGGATCCGTGAGATTGAGATGGCCATGGACTCTGGTCTCATCTCACTTGAGAACCAGCGGGTCTCGTTGGCCATCTCTAAGCTCGATGGTAGAGCGAGAGAGTGGGCTTTGACGTGTGGCATGTCGGTAAACTTGGCGTTTCCCAAGTGGGATTCGCTTAAGTTGGACCTTTTTCGAGTTTTCTCGCCGCCTAACCAGGCATATCGCGTGCGCTCACGCTTCTTGTCTACCCGTCAGGGTAAGAACGAGTTAACAGACTATGTCCAGGAGTTGAGAACTCTAATGGCTGCCATGCAGTCCGACCCTCTCCCTGAGACCGTCTACGTGACAGTCTTCATGGAAGGTCTTCGCACTGGCATTGCCAGGACCGAGGTCTTTCGAGTCCATCCCTCGACTTTTGAGGAGGCTGTGAGCATCGCTCAGAATGCTGAGCACAACTTCAAGTCAGCCAGACTTGGTTGAAATGGGTACAACCCAAGCTATGCGAGGGCAACTTCAGCAAGTAGCCCAGCTTACTGTAAGCCCGAACCGATGGATCTCAGCAACGCTGAAGATGAAGGCGAAGCGGAGCTTCATGTTGCCGAGCAACGACAGGAGGTGAGACGCTGTTACATGTGCGGAAGCACTAAACATCTACGTCCCACTCGTACTTTGCGTAAGCAACGAACGACTCCTACGGGTCGAAACCCCAGCCTCAACCAGAAACTTGGTATGGCACAAGAAAACGTCGACACCCAGTAGGCGCGGGGCGGCCTACTGGGGTAGAACTGAGTTCTGTCACTCCTCTACGAGGTAGAGCAACACAGGGCGTAGCCCCACAGAGCTCCGTGCCAGCAAGCACAGAGCGTGGATACAAGCCTGGCTTGTTAGTCGCTGAGGCGATAGTTAAAGGCTTTGAGAAGCACTGGTCATTATTAATCGATTCTGGGGCGTCATGCAACTATTCTAGACGCCGTTCCCTTGAGGGGAGTCAGCAATATGCTGAGGCGCTCAAAGCGCACGATGGTGATTCCAATCACTGTTGGGTTAGCGACGGGTAGTCGCGTTACTGTGCCTAAAGTTCCATTGAACTTGGGCGTGAGGTTTTTGGACTTTGATAGCACAGAACGCTGTCTCGTCCTTGACTTGGATTCGAGATACGATCTCATCCTAGGCATGGCATGGCTTGAACGCCATGAACCATGGATCGATTAGAGGTCTAAGACCTTAGGAGCAACGCGCAATATTCCTAGCGAAGCTTTGGAGAGTCATGAACCCACCTTTGCTAGGCAACAAAAGCGCTATTGGCGCGAGCCATTGACGGAAGATGTCAATGTGCTGGACATTGGTATGTCGGAGTTGATTAACTCGAATGTCTATGACATGAATGTTGAGTGGAGCTCTTCTAACGTGTTTGGAGAGAGTTGTACTCCGTTGAGTGATACTATGTGATAATTAGTCACTGCATGCGTCAAGCATGGTTGGCCTACGGGCGGGACATACAGAATGTAATTCCTCATGATGTCAGTGCGGTGGCACGTGAAATTCCACCGAGTGAGGACGGCCGTGATGGCACCTCACTGAATTTCGGTAATGACATTGATGGCGAGAAGCCAGAGTGTTCAGGGCTAGGTCCGAATGCCGCACGTGAAGTGATCCGTGTAAATCCACTGGGTGAAGTGTTTGAGTTACGTAACACTTCACCAGATGTCGTTCAAGACATGAGCTCTCGTCTAGAGCGTGCTAAGACAAATAGCAATCACGGGGAGTCGACTGTCCCGGCCTCTAGGAGGCGTACGGTTTCTGTGAGGAAACGATTCCAGCGTAAGGTGACCACTGTGAAGCGCCCAACGTATAAGAAGTCACGAAGTGATAATAGTAATAATACACTATATACAATTGTCAATAGGTTGACTGGCCAGATCGATGGCAATAATTAGTCTTGAGACTCTTCCACCTTTGGACACTCTCTTTGAACTAGACGAAATGACTGACGGCGAATTTAGCCAAGCCTTGCAGGCAGGAGAATTATCCGAGTTAGTGGTCATTCGACCAGATATTGAGTTGAACTCATCCTCGTTATTGGACGAGTCTGTCCTTGAGGACACAAAGGCGGCATTGGATGCCCGTAGTGGATCCTCGATCCTTAAGGATCCTCTTGATCCGTTCTATCCTTTGGTAAAGGAGTTTCAGGACGTGGTGTGTCACAACCCACCGTCTGTATTACCTCCTGATAGAGGTGTACGTCATGAAATTGACTTGGTTCCTGGAACTAAATACTGCGTAACACGGCAGTGGCCTTTACCGAAGGAACAGTGCGACGTCATAGACGACTTCTTTCGTGCAAAGCACGCAGCGGGCATGGTTCGTGAGAGCAAATCTCCTCGTTCCACGCCCACATTTTGTGCTCGAAAGCCCAATGGAAAGTGGCGCATTGTTCATGCTTACAATAAGCTTAATGCGGCCACCATCCCGGCTCAGACACCAATTCCGAGGAAGGATGTTCTTCAGAACAATATGGTGGGATGTACGATGTACAGTGAGCTCGATTTAGTCGATGGTTATTACCAATTACTCATGCTTGAGAAAGATATTCCGCTAACAGCGGTGAGTACCCCGAGCGGTATGCTCTGGGAGTGGCTCGTTATGCCGCAAGGGCTTGTCAAACGCGCCAGCTACGTTCAATCGTCTTGTGACGCAACTGTTTCGGCCTCACCGAGGTTATGCACAGACCTACTTTGATGACATCTTTGTCCATAGTCGTGCTATGAACGGCCGGTCTGATGTGGATAATCACATCGACCATTTACGAGCAGTGCTCGAGTGCATGCGCACAAATAAGTTGTATGCCAACGCCTCTAAGTGCATTTGGTGCAGAAGAGATTCCCTTTATAGGGTGCTTCATCGGGAAGCGTGGTCTTAGAGCGTATCCCGCTAAGGTAAAAGCCATAGTTGATTGGCCGGTTCCTCAGAACCAGAAGGACTTACGTAAGTGGCTTGGTCTTGCCAATTACTTACACAAGTATAGTGCAAACTATGCAGACATGGCTCGACCATTATCCAATCTCCTTAAAAAGGATGTGGAATGGTGTTGGACGAACACCGAGCAGGAAGCCTTTACGGCTGTAAAAGAGATCCTTCTTCATGCGCCAATATTGGCTTTGCCCGATCCTGATCGGCCTTTCAGTGTCGTCTGTGACGCATCTGACTTTGCCATCGGCAGTGCTCTGTTACAAACAGATAACGATGGACGGGAACGCGTCATTGCGTTTAAGTCCAGGCAGTTGAAAGCAGCTGAAAAGAACTATCCAGTTCATGACAAAGAGCTACTTGCAATGAAGTATTCTTTAGTTTAGTTCAGAGTTCATCTGCTTAGCTCTAAGCCTTTTGTGATCTTTACAGCTCATGCGTCATTACGCACTGCGACCCAGTCGCCACATCTCTCTCAGCGAATGACCCGTTGGCTCTCATTCTTTGCGGAATACAACTTCGAGGTGAAGTATAAGCCGGGCAATCAGAATGCTCTGGCTGATGCGTTGTCACGCAGGCCTGACTATGAGCTTGCTCATGTTACGACTCTGTCATCATCGGTCACAGACCTCATTCGTTCGGCATTTGCCAAAGATGAACATTGTGTAGCTTTGCTACGTGCTCTGGGGAGCGAGGAATTTATCGACTCAGACATTAAGTTGTCGGCACGATTGCGTGCGAGGCTACATCGATATTCCATCGATCAAGGCCTGTTGTGCTATAGCACAGATATGGTGGATTCTCCCCGTATCGTTGTCCCTCATGATGAGGAATTGAAGTATCGCATCCTCTATGAGGCGCATGATACTGCGGTGAGCGGTCATCTCGGTCGAGAAAAGACATATAGCGCCGTGAGCCAATGCTATTGGTGGCCCAAACTTTACAAATGGGTAAGCACATATGTGCGTACGTGCGAAACGTGTCAACGGGTGAAACCCTCAGCTCATGCGGCTGCGCCGCTCGCTAGTCTCCCTATACCCTCTGGGTGCTGGGAGTTCATCATCATGGATTTCATGTTCGGTCTGCCGAAAGATGGTTAAGGCAATACGGGTATTGTGGTCTTTGTTGACCGTTTGAGCAAGATGGCTCACTTGGCGGCTGTGCCAGATACCATTGATGGTGAAGGTACAGCTACGCTGTTTATCGATCGAGTGTTTCGACAACACGGCTTGCCTGTGGCAATTGTCTCTGACCGAGACCCTCGCTACACTGGGAAGTTTTGAAAGTCCATCTTCAAGGTGCTCGGCACACGTTTGGACATGTCCACGGCGGATCATCCGCAGACAGATGGTCAAACCGAGCGAGTCAACTCGCGTTATCGGTGACATCTTGCGCAGTGTTTGCGCTAATACACCAAAACGTTGGAGTTCGATGCTCCCTGTCGTTGAGTTTGCGTTGAATAACGCTATTTATGCCTCCACAGGCTTTACTCCGTTCTACGTGAACGGTCTCACACACCCTCGCGATCCGTTAACGCTACCACTGCGTGGTTCAGGGCTTGGTGGGGGAGGAGTTGCCGATCGGCTGGCAGATATCAGCCTGCTACTGTTCATAAACGGGTAAGCGAGTTTCTCGCAACGCGCTTGAATGTGTTACGACACGTGCGTGATGCACTGGCTGATAGCCAAGATAGACAAAAGGAGCAAGTTGATGCTAAAGGCAGAGGATTTATTGAACGTTATAAGGTCGGAGACCAAGTTCTACTCAATGCTAAAAACCTACCTACAAATGTAGTGTCATGCTGTCTTCAAGACAAAGTTGCGTCCGCGCTTTATTGGGCCGTTCACGGTCATTGCTAAGAAGGGATTGACGTACACGCTCAACCTTCCGCGCAAACTACGCACGCACCCCGTGTTCTACGTTGGCTTGCTTAAGCCGTATCAGGACCCGTCCCATGTGAACTCGGAGGCGCTTGCGCCTGGAAATAAGGCCTTGACGTCGACTGTTGCATCCGAACCAGGAGGTCAAGCTGACCATCCACACGGGATAAGGCCAACTCCAACGCCTGAACACGGGCTTGCATCGCGCCGAGTTCATTCTGGGTCTTACTTAATGTCTCTCGGAGACCACTCAGCTCACGGAGCACCTTCTCATGCTCCTCCTTCGGTACCCCGACCGCCACCGACGCTGCTCGATGAGCAAGGAAACCACCAGTTCCATGTGGAGAAAATCCTTCAGCGACGTCGTCGTCGTGGCCAATACCAGTATCTGGTGAAGTGGCGAGGGTGCCCGGAGTCGGAGAACTCGTGGGAGTATGAGATACCCCTTCGGCAGGATTGCCCTTACGCCGTGGATGTTTTTGAACATCGTGGCCAGGGTCGCCTTGCGAGCGAGAACGCTTCTCACCAATAGTGGTGGGAGGTGGCGTGTTGCTCCGCACCTTAGGGTCGTGACCCGTGGCTACCATTGTAGCCGGATCATAACGCGTACGTGTACGCAACTGGCCTCTGGCCTTGAGCTTGACATACTCGAACCGCAGCTTCCGTTCCAGACGAACGTCAGCCACATCGGCGCTGGGCCGCAGCGTTGGCACACTGCTAAGATGCCGCTTGCGGTACACCCAACGGATGAACTCATTGTCCTCCTCCTCGGGCAGTTCACCAGCGAACAATAAGATGGGAACGCCCTTTATCGATCGAACCGAAACACCACGAGTAAGACTCTCAAGGTGTGCAAGGTACTGACCTTGCGTAGTATAGGCTGGTTCGAGATACCTCTCATTTAGAGCCTGGCGAAAGGCGATATCTTCTGGCGGCGTAGCCTCGGGGCCAATGGCCCATGTTTGCAAGGCTACGGCCTTCCGTTTGACGGAGGCGTTGCTCCACGTCTAGTGTTGAGAACACGTATCCACTCCGGTTTCGAATAACCGCCTGGGTATGAATGCGACGTAGAGCACGCTTCTCACGCTGACGGATCAGCTGCTGTTGCTCGTCGAGCGGGTTCGTGATGATGTTCTCATCTGCATCTGTGGTATGATGCTGCGCCACTGGCGCGGTGATTTCACCACGTTCAACGAACGGATTCGATGCTGTAAGAGGACGAGCCTCAGGTACAGCGGAGTGGGATGATATACCGTCATCTCCATGGACACTGGTATCACTACCATATTCCACATCCTCATCGAAGTCGAGGTAAGAGTAAAGAGTCCGAGACTCATTGGGTGGCAAAGCCATGGTGTTTCGTGTTTAGCAAACGCGAGGTTAAACACACACACACCGACCTCTTCGAGGAAAGAAGCCGATTGACGTTTGGTGGTAAGGTCAGTCTGGTGGGGGAGGGTGTAACGCGGTTACACGTTGGCTGGTAGTCGACGATAGGTGTGGTGCACACAAGAGAGGGGGGTACCCTATGAAGTAATTTTAGAACACAGTGAGTGTATCAATTGTTGAAGACTGATGTCTGTCATCAATTGATTGCGAGATCTTTTAAGAGGTTATTTAGGGCAGGTTAAATACGTTGTTCTAAGGTGTTCTTTTAGGTTAAATGAAGAAATAAAATTCAGTTACCATTTTGCTCAACATAAGACACGTGCCTTGCGAGGCGTCTTGATCGGAAGAGCTAGCAACGCCTGCAAAGGTAGCTACTCTTGAGCACTCTGTGCTGTGATTCTATTGAATCGTTTGGTCCCCCTGGAACGGGGACCGTAAGCTCTCTGAGCTTGTTGACTCTCTGAGTCGGGTTCGTAGAACCAAAGTTGCTCGTAAGAGCGTTAAGTCTTCCTCTGACTTAAGGAGCTGTGTAGCTCCGCTACAACACTCCTTCTTTTGAGAACAAATTTCAGGAGATAAACGTACGATGATGCCTTCGGCGTATTTGTCAAAGCTTTTTATTAGTTTATCGAACGACTACGTAATGAGATCATTTTTTGTCCTGACTAACTTGTGTAAACTAGGATGTGACGATTTTTCTTTCCAATCATCTCAAGTATTTCTTTCCTTATATATAATAATTCATATTTAATATAATAAAATGTTATAAGCATTGTATCTAGAACATTTTTAAAATCCATATACATAGGACTTATTTATAAAATACGCCTACAATTTTTACAAGACAAAAAATACTTTTGATGATTGAAAAATAAATATATTGAAATAAATATTGAAAGCGAAGAAATACTCGATATGATTGGTAAGAAAAATCGTCACGTCCTAGTTTACACAAGTTAATCAGGACAAAAAATGATCTTATTACGTTGTCGTCTAATAAAATATCAAAAAACTTTAAAAATACGCCGAAGGCATCATCGTACGTTTATCTCCTGAAATTTGTTCTCAGAAGAAGGAGTGTGCAGGCATTGAAGTCATCAATAAGAGCTAAACAGAAAGAATTGATCCATTGAGGTTACTGGTAGGATGAACGTTCTAAAGTATCTAACCTGAACTAGGAAGGGAAATGCCATCCAACAAAAGTAGACTGACATTAACAGCAACCGCAGCAGCAACAACAGCAGTAGCATTATTAACAGAGCAACAACAACAACTGCAACCGCAGCACCTACAACAACAACCGCAGCAGCAATAGGAGTAGAATCATCAACAATATATACTGAAACGACAACATCAACCGCATCGCCTACAGCAACAACAGCAGTAACAACAGCAGCAGCAACATCAACAATAGCAACTGAAATAACAATAACAAAAGCATTAACATTGATATCAACAGCATTAGCACCGACTGACTGTGTTTACCGGCCGCGACCGATGATACGAGATGCGTTTGCGTCCTCCTATTTCGCGTCTGCGCCTGCAACTGGTGGACGCAAACGCAGCACGCCCGCAGCAGAACCCTCTCCGCGGCTTCCCAAACAGGGCAGGGGTTGGTCACGGCCGTACAATGGGAAATGGTAATTGATAAGAGACGTGTGGTTGTATGCGTGACACATCAACGTGATTATAATAGGACGTGGAGCAATTATACTTTACAATTGTCTAAGGCATTTTAAATTTTCGTCATTAAACAGGGCTTTCGTATTTTACCTTTTTGTATTTTCTTAAATAAATGGGCACTTTTTATATTTTAAAAATAGAATAAGAACCTTAGTGTCACGCATTTAACCTGGTAAGTGATTGGCACAAAGCAATAATGATAATGTCACACTGCTTCTTATTCGTATCTATCTACCGTAGATTCAATATTTAGTGACTGAGATAATTTTGTGACGTGCATTTCTATATTTTAGTAAAGAAAGATGGTAGGACATTAGACTACGAATACAAATATTATGAATATAAGAATTCTGACGATTTCGAGTATACTTCAGGAATGTAAGTTTAAAAATGGTATTCAGGCTATATCGAACCTCGGGAATTTGAAGAATATGAGCAAGCGTATACTGAAATCATAATAAGGTTGACATTACCTTAGCTGGTAATAACTGTTTTAGATCCGATAACGCATGTTTATGGTTGCCTCTCTATCGTAACGTAGTCAGGGACTGCCAGTGCAACAGGGACCGACACGTGCAAGAACGACTATCGGTAAATAACGGACCTATATCAAGAAGAGTATTGATAAGAACATGTACAATATTCCCCAACTATGGAAGATGCAATCCATGTAACTTCACAATATCATTAGTTCTTGTTGATAAGGATAATTCAACATCAGATTAATCTAGGACGAGGACCATTACATACGTGCACTTAGGTTTAAAACCTTTCGTTGGTAAAGTATATAAACAAGGATACGTTATACTCAACATCAGGTCGGTCGGTACTTATCATTTATTTGAAATAATAGAAAGGCCTGATTAGAACACATACTAAAAGTAAGTCAAGATTTACCATTTTTTTTAGCAATGGATCACCCTAATGTCTAACGAAATCATTTATTATGCAATTATCTACATTAACAAAGTATCGGAAGTGGTCACTATCGCTTGTGTGGTAGCACGAACCATAAGATTTTTCAAGTTACTCACATAATTCGTTGCTGTTCCTACGAGTTCATGCGCGTCGTAGATGATAGTACAATGAGGGCTTTTAATATCATTACTCTCGCTTGAAAAGTTAAAAAAAATCCATATTATCCTACAATATTCAAGCGTTGTTTTTAATGTCTCGAACCGATTTCCAACTTGCATGACAGCCACTAGTTCCAAACAAAATCGGGAATGTAATTACCATTACTCAGCGGAATCGTAGCGTGTCACAATCGGTCAATGATTTACCTCAAAAAAATTTATATTTTGAATTGTTAAGTCAGTTAACACTGGCCAATCAATGTTAAGTACATTTGAGAATTATCGTTGGCGCGACAGAGGCGCTCATACTTTTATCACGGGCTATTTAAACACGGTCAGAGCTTCATTATATATTCATACGCGTTGCGCCTAAGATATTTTACCTCCATGCAAACGTGGCGTATGTCGATCTGGATAGGAAATGCTTAAATTGCGATCATATCTTGTGTCTAAACTAAGGTCTAAACATCGATCACCCTCTTATCAACCATGATTTACAACATTATAAATATCTAATCCGCTCTCATAGCGTCACGTATTCCTGTACTTTTGGAACATATGATAACCTAACTTAAGCTATATTAATGCTTAGTCATATCGCCACGAGCCTTTGAAGGAACTACGTCGAGCATACATATCCTAAAATATCAGAATCAATTAGGATCGTATAAGACCTTAAAAACCCATATAAAATGCCTGTTAAGACAGTATATCGTGCTTGCAAATACGTTCTGTGTAATAAACCAAGAAGATGTGAGAATAGAACCCCTTATACCACAATATTCTGAGATCAAATTCAAACTGGTTTAATCAAGTACGACTTCCCCTCTTTACTGGTCAGCGAATTTACCCTAGCCGTATAAATATTTTCTGAGGCGTGTGTCATGCTCAATAAAACCTATTTTATTTTATGCAGTGGCCAACCTTAATACAGGTGCTTCGTACATTTGTAGATAAAGGTACTCGAAGAATGATGTGGAAAACTATCAAAGAAGGGTATTACTGTTATTAGGACTAGGTACGATGTTAAAAAGGGTTGATCATGACAATAGGTTCCGATCTGGGTGTGTAATCGGTCTAAAAGGAGATTTGATGTTAATAAGGAAACGATTCAATATCAAATATCTGCTTGATCCACGGGTAGGGGATCAATTAAGGAGACTGCGATGCACAAGAGAGAGATGAATTTTGGAAGAAGCGTGGAGAGTACCTTTTGCATAGATAGACTATGTCGTAGGCTTTTTTGAGATGGATGGCCGACATTATGACATAGTTCAATTTTATTAAAAAGCACGCGTCATCTCTTCCAGGCTAAATTTTTGGCCCTTCGAAGAGGAAAATAGTTGCGATGCTCGTCTGTACAAGTTTCGCACCTGTATTGTTTGGTCAGGTGCTCTCAGGAGTCTAACAAACATCAAGACACATGCGATAGAGCGTAGCAAGTGAAAAGGGCGATTAAGATCGCGAGGCGGCTCAAGTGTTTAGAAGGTCAAGCAGATTGAGATCTGTGAATTGGAAAATGCAATCTCGTTGAGATCTGGCTAGCTTATATCGAGCATCGACAAGTGGCCCATGATCGTGTGAAGCTTTCCACGCGATCACCCCCACCCTAACACGTTCAAGTATAACATCGACAAGAGTTCACCGGGAAAAGTGCATCAAACTCTAACTATGGGTACACAAGGTGAGGAAAGTTTATTACACGAAAGCGGGGAACCCTTTCCGGTATTCGGTCGTCTAGGCGACAGTGGACTGGCGGGATCACATCATCAATTTCGTATACCCCGCTCCACTGCAATGGTGTGCTTGCTCGGAAAATTTGGGGACTTTTTTTTTTACCGTGAGTCCTCGATTAAAGATGTAAAGATAAAGAAAGAACATGGATCGAAAGCGTCGAAGACTGAGGGATCACCGAAGACGCGATAATATAGAGCATCTCTAAATTGCCAAGATTTTGGGAGGGGCTTTGACGACGAGCTATATGATAGGGAAAGTCCTTCTATCGATTGGGTAGTTAAACGTTGACCCTCTACAGAGGTCAGTTTGGGGGATACCACGGATCATACTACAAAGCATGATTAGCTGGGCGACAGCTCTTTGGTAAAAGTTCAACATAATAAAAACCCTTCAAGCAACATAGAAGAAGAGATCGTGGACACTAAGTGATTAAATAAAAAAGCAGCTAGATAGAATCCACAGAACCGCAAGGCTGGATCGGATCCACACAATTCCAAGGCTGGTCAAATCCACAGGACTGGGCTAGCACAACATTTGAGCCGCCTATCAAAGTTATGGAGGTGAAAAACAAGATGAGGGCCAAGTTGGAGATTGATAGGATAAATTGGTAATAAAATATTATTACTGAAAGTAGCTAAAGAAATTGTTGTTTAGTGATTTAATTTTGAATATCTTGGAAGATCAGCTGATTGGTTCGCTACATATGCTGACATCAACTCACGTCCCACCTGCGAACCTTTTGGACGAGATCCGAGGTCCTATGCAGTTTCTACAAGACGCAAAATTTGCAGTTAGATCTTTCTATGCGCAGTTGCTATTGGACTGCAATATCAACCAAGTAATTAATGCGGACAGATCGTTACGACGATAGTTAAGTCAGTTGATTAGCTGTGGCGATTATGCCGATACGGAAACGAAGCCGGCCATTATAAATGGATCGATTGCGGGACATCGAAGCAAGCAATTACGGCGATCTCGACGAACCAAAAACTAATCATACTATATCGTCGCGGTACGCGTGAGAATCTTTGGACTTGGAATTTGACGATTGATAGAAATATTTGACGATTATCATTTTGACTGCTGGCTCGGCATTGATTTGCGACAGAATGAACTCGATAAAGGTGAGATAAAGCGAGGTACCCAAGTTGCCCGCTAGGGATCTGCAGTCGTAATTTAAAGAAGGACTGAAAAATCTCGAATTAGATCGGAGGAAGGTGGATCATCAGGACGCTGTTTGATCGACGGTATATGCTCCGACCACAGAGGCTAATGTCTCAGATGTGGAAAAAGAGTCGTGAAGCAATCGCATCATAGTCGACCTTACAGCTATGATCGTCACCATCCTGATTGAATAGATCTAAGGCTTCAAGTGATAGCAGCTGCCGATACCATGCCAAGTGGTAGTATCACGACGCAGAGACTACGAGTGTCGCAGACCGCCAGCCAGAGAGGAAGCTCTAACTACGATCTGGATTAGTAAAGTCAAGTCCGCATTCTTGCGTGACCAAGCTCCGGATGCAGAGACGTGCCTGGCGTTTGGCGATCTGGTAATAGTATTGGCGCGAGACTGGTGCAGTCAACTTAGCCGATTATTTCACGGTGAATGAAAGCTCCTGTTGAAACGTATCATGATCAAATACGGGGAAAATGATGTATAAACGAGTTTACAAACCTACCATGCAAGGCAAAGATTAGATTATGCTCGAATTGGGTATCGGTACCGGCTGAATGAATCGGCGATCTGTGCGAAATCTCGATCCGAGAATGGATGCCGGCTATGCTTGAAAGATGTGGAACACGACATTCGAAATCTGGAGGATCGTTATAGACCAAGCACTGAAATTAATTACAATTGATAGATGCTGATGCCATGGGCGAAGTTTGTGCGCGCATACCAGCTCATGAAGGTCCGTTCTAATACAGCGCCTCCGGGATCAAAAAAGGTCCGACCACGATTGGGCTTCGATTCGGATCCAGCACCGTCGAAGCTCACAGGAGCTGTGCGAGAGATTTTTATGAAAGAAATTGATCGCAGCGGGTCAGTTTTAGAGTTGATTGGATCGGATGTGAATGAAGATGGAAGTCGAGTGCGTGTATCCGGATCTCAGGATCGAGCAAACTTATTTGAAAGACAACTAGGATCGAAAATATAATAAAGATTCTGGGGCGGACATTATTGTGAAGCTCCACCTCACGGGCGTTGTCGCTGTGTTCCAAAAGATGCGGACCATGTCAAACAAAATCCGGATCCGTGTTGTAAAGATCGATCTCGTAGTAAACGATCGAAGGTTTGTTCTCTTAGCATATTGACAAGGCATGACGATCGTGATGGGCGGATGAGATTGACTTGCTATAGTTGCTGTCGGAAAAGAAACACGTTGGACAAGTGTTTATTGCGTGTACGCTGCATGCTTATTGATGCGTTAGAGTGGCAAATACCCCATTTAAGAGTTTTACAACCTATACCACACGTGGTATGTGCCTACCAAACATGATGGGACATTTCGCCCACGGCGGAAATAATGTAAAGTTAGATAGCTCACGACGATGGAATCTGGCAGGAGACGAGCGTTCTTATCTAGCATTTATGCATGCGCCATATAGGAGGAGGAAGATCGCGAGATCACCGATGTGCCAATATCGTTTATTAATTCATGCGAATTCCCCTTAGTTGATATTAAGGCTTCAGCAGTAAACGAAATGACGAATACGTCCGATCGCCCATTTTGATGGATCTCAATCTTGCGCCAGATAATTCAGGCGAATACTGGAAGTACCATACAATAGGAAAGTAGTTCAATCAAGCGACAGTTTTGGGCAAGACCAAAAATAAGAAGGACACCATATAATTTGACTCTGGTGATGAAGTTTCGATTTTCGATACAAACTTTGCTCGTAAGGTGGAATTTAGGATCGAACCGATACAGGTATTATGATGTGTAGAAATCGGCGAGAGTGCCTGGATGATAACTGCACGGACCAAGATCAAGATTAGGTTTGACGGATACTGGGTGTACATTTTAGATTTTTAGATCGGGGATTAAGACGGTCAAGAGTCAATATTGGGCATAGATTTCGTGTAATCGGCAGGGATCCGTATAAATTCAGCAAGTATAACTCTGTGTCTACTAGATGAAGTCCGGATAAGTTTGGCGGGGCGAAACACCAACATGCCTTATCACCATACAATCAATTTTAAGTATCAGCATGTTGTTATGCATGTAAAAGGGTCAACTAAACCTGGGATTGATGTAAGGCCTCCGAAATCCATACAATGGGTACGAAGAGATGTTATATGGATGCCGACGCTAACAACATGCCTTGAGGATCTTCAGTATTTACAGTCACCGATATCAGCGATCACGAGGTGATCTTCGTTCACTTGGGATATCACTAGCTTATTGATGATGAACGACCTAATAGCAAGATCTCCCAATTAGGTGTCTGTGAATTTACGCCGATACCATAAGTGGAAAACTTTGGCACTTCAGGCGGCTAAGTTCGAATGAATGAGTTGATATAAATCACATAGGACGTTTAATAGATCATTCGATCTACCGACCTCTTTACAGATTTATAATAGACCAAGAGGTCGAGAGGATATCAAGGAGATACTTATTAAGGACGACAGCGATTTGCGGCATCGTCACCAGCCGCACCAAAGACAAGAATACTCAAGATAGACGATGACGACTCAGCTCCAGATCGACATGATGTGGTATTTAAACAGGATCAAGAGAAGATCAAGGCCTGCGAAGTAGTCAGCGAGGAAGCTGGTCCTCGATGTATAACGTACGGCCATCGGTCAGACGGGTTATTGAGTTGAGAGAGTCGTTACATGAACGGGACGAGGATGGTGCAAAGGCGACGATTACCGAATCCAATCAAAGAGATAATTGTAAGGTATCGTCGTCCGTAATGATCAACACCATCAAAATAACGAACAGTGTTAGGACATTACATACCCGAGTGGCTGGTTTGATAGCTGAGAAGGAAGGAACAGTGGTAAATCATGGTGATTCCGACGACGACGCATTCGACCGAGATCATTTCAGTTACCAATATGAAGAAAAAAGTAAGATGGTAGATTGTATATAACATTTTCGTCTGAAATGGCGACTGATAGGACTTACACGGTGGAAGCTAACTACCAAGTGTCGAAGAGAATAACGGCCGTTTCCTCCTGTTTATCGCGACAAAACTCGGGATATATACGCAGAAGACGTGGTTCAACATATGGGACTACTAACCGAAGTAAACCCGTCTACTACTTAAATCACTGCCGATGACATCCAAGTTGTAGATCACAGAGTGCTTCTTTGACAGGATCAAATTATTTAACGACAATAAATTGAAAGAATCGCTGTTTGCTGATGAAAGATGTAAACGTATTACCGTCAGCTTAGAATGGATCTGTTGGCGACATCGAAATAGTAGTATACAACACATCTAGTGAGACCAGTCGCCCTGAAATTTCAAGAAAAATTAGCGTATTTGATAAAAGGATTATAGTCAGACATAATCATCCGGCCGTCGACGTCACTATGGGATTCGCCGATAGTAATAACTATCAAGAAGAAAGTTGAATGTATACGAATATACATCGACCACCGACGGGTCAACCAGCTTACAGGATTGATCGTCTATCTTATGCCAATGAGGAACGATCTGATACAAGACATATATAGGGATATGTGAAATAATCCCTGATTATTGTTAGTGATTGTTTGGGCGGTGGAGATGATGGAGCGGAAAAGGAAAATGTCAGCACTCATCACTCTGTCCGGTTCAGATAAAAAATTACGAACGTTTTTTGTGTTGAAGAATGCTTCGCAGATCTCCTGACGTCTTAAAACAAAGCCCTGACCGGATAACTTCACATCCATGATGGATCCGATGGAATCACTATAGGATTCATTAGTATCACTAATGTATCGCTATTAGTAAGAAACATTCGTACAAAAAGTGAAATTGATCGCGATTCAAGCTCGTCAGTGTGAGGACGCAAATATTGAATCGACGACAACCTCGTCCGGCATAGTCGTGTTGTTTAATGTACAAGAAGAGGAACCTGCTTTTGGAAGTGTGTGATCAGCGGGACCTGTCGATCACTCTTGCATAAGCGTTTGTGAAGGCGTCGTAAGGTAATGCATCTAGGACCTAAAGTTGAGTTGGCAAGTTTGGAAGCTCAACTAAGAATTTCGGAGCTCTTATATATATACATTTTTCGAAGACTCTATGTGTGATGTAGTTTTTCAAGGAGTCAAAATTACTAGAGCCGCTACTTTGAAGATTTGCAATCTACACGTTGTTGATTACGGGTTGCGGGAAGTAAATTTACTAAGATTTGCCTTTTAATAAGCCTTAACGGATTAGCGGCCATACTGGAGACATACCGGCATCTATAGACCACCGATGAATATATTCGCGTCGCATATCACTTTAGAAATACCGGGGGCGATGCAGAATGTAAAGTCAGGACTCGGTGGAAAGAGGCGATATTCGCGTTCACCATGGTAAATGCAATGATCACCCGGACTTCAATTTAAAACACTTTGATCCTTATCAATCTTCAGTGATCGTGGTATATGTAAGCAAAAGAGAATTCGATTGTTACAAAATTACGATGGTGCATTTGGGCCGGTGACGTTTACAAGTCGCACGCCAAAAGCTTATAAGAGAAACTACAATTTGGTGGAGACCGAAGTCTTGGCTCTCCTTTGGTCCCTAATAAAGATTACCATATACTGGTCTAAACAAAATTAGAGTTTTGACCCGCGTTATGACCTTGACTTAATGTTGCAATTGTCTGCACTAAATGGGTGGACTAGAAAGATGAGCAGCATTGTTGTCAATCCAAACACACCAGATTGCAAGTTCGAAAAGGAAAATTTGAGATCTTGGGGACGCCGGCATCAAGTATATCCCCTAGACAAGAGGTTATAACATTCTATCCGCGATTGTTCTTAATATCAAACCCAGACAGAGCATCATTATGCCGCCTTCGATGTTGGAGAAGGACGAGCTACTGCTGGTGGTCAACTTCGACGGATCCTCTTGAGTTAGCGCAAAAGTGGGGCATATGGTGGTGTGGCGTGGTAAATTTCGGAGCGGAAGATGGCGGCGGAGCGTTCAAGTATACTGAGAATGTGTCTGTGAACGAAGAAGAGAATCGAGGGTTGCTCTTTAGTTTGATCTACTGACAGATCGGACTAAAAGAAGTCGTTATTTGAAATTAATCGAGTGTAGTGTTCTGACAAATGCGAGATAAAATTGTCTGCAAAGCGCCAGGCACGTAGTTGTTGCGACAAAAAGAAATGGACGGATTGCGATCGTGTCCAATTTATAAATTTATACATGTACAATGATGCTGGGATTAAAATTTAGATCGGCTGGCGGATAAGCCTTGCAAAAGGAGAAGGGCAGGATCGCCATGGCAATAGAATATCGAATGGAGATTGATTACACTAATTTGCATTGAATAATTGCAATACCTCAAGTACGGTAGAGTTGCTCAGGTTGTAGCGCCCTCCAGAACCTTTGCGCGCGAAGACATCGTAAAAAAGAATTTTAAACAGGCAGAAGTCGTCCAGCGGATCCGGATCGGGCGTATTAAGCAAGCATTAGAAGAAAATATCTGATTAATCACTTTTAAATATATATGACAGGGGATATGATCACGTTGTGTTTGTTGGAGGCGAAGTCGACTGCCATATTTGCGTCTAAATATCAAGATTATTAAAGATGAAATGTCGGTATTGTGCCCCCATCTTCTCTTCAAGGGAAAAGTTTAGTTCCTTTGTGCGACTGGTATTGTCAGAGCTGGTGCAAATTATTTCCTGCACCATTTATTCATCATTGTGGAAATTGAACATCAATTATTGTCGGAATTTTCAGTGGACCCGGATTTGTTGTCACTAAAGAAGTCTGTACAAAAGTGTACAGATTTACATTGGTTAATGTACGGATTGCTAAATGGGGAAAGAAGTTGAAAGTGCGAGTTGATCATCGCCTGTGGTTGTCCAGGTATCCAACCCTTTTCTGATGATGGCCATGGATCACATTCCGTCACTGCCGCGTTTTCCAATGTAATACCTAGCTGCTTTAACGGAAGGATGTATTATTTTGGATTTCATTTCCAAGGCAAGCGGATTACGATCCACTTAAACTATTTTGAAAAGTTAAGGTGGTTTGTAGTCAGACGGTTTGGTGCAAGTAAAGTGATCTGTGTGACAGAGAGCTACGATTCATTTCTTGAAACTTTCGAGCGTTCTACAAATAAGTAGTGCCGAAGCAAGACCACGACGGCATCTAGACCTCAGGCAAACGAAACGGCTGAAAGACTAGTGCAAAATTTGACGCGAATGCTAAACCGTACGGTATAGATGCGGATCCGGTGAATTGTAACGAGACGTACAAAAGGTTAAACTCTGCGATTGATACCGCTCAAAATCGATTACGTGGCTACAGGCCTCATATATTAAATGCTAAGATGTACCATCGATCCACCCTAGACGCTACTTTTCCCCAAAGGGGCACAAAGTTACAAGTTTAGGATCCGCTTAAATGGCAATGTAGCATACGGAGACTGAGGCAAAGCGAATTCAAGAATTGATCGTAAAGTTGGGCTGTACATCCCACAGATCTCCGGCGTCAGTTCAGGCCGGAAACGACACTAATTGAGGATTTGAGCTAGTACGGGTGGCAAAAGATCGTGTACTAGAACGTATTGGATTGCGATATTGTTGATGACAAGAGTGGGATATGTAGTGTCTCTGAGATGGTTGTGTAATGTAAGGACAAATCTCACGAGAGATTACAGTATTACTTAAGGTTCACAATATCGAATAGAGATTGCAATTCTGGCCAGAGTTCGCGACCTTATTCCGATCTCGGGACCCCGTTACGATCTCGCACAGCCTGAATTCAGCTGCGTAAAAGTAGCGTGTGGGATACGCTAAGTAGTCAGAGAGAGAGCACTTAATATAAGGCACGTTTTTGCAAAGAGGCGATCTTATGAAGAAGGAATGCAATGCCTCGAAGGTCGTGGTACAGATAGGCCTATCGAGGTGTTAGTGTATAGGTTTGAATGGATAAAATTTAACAGAGTTTGATTCACTTCCGAGTACACGTGTCAACTTATATAATGTGTATTGGCCACCCGACGTCGAGAGCAGAAGTAGACTATAATCAAGTGATATCTCTACATTTTTTGGCCAACCATCAATAATCTTTACCAAATTCCACCTGCTATTGAAAGCAGCAAACCGTTAAAGGCGAAGGGTGCAAGATTGCGAGATGGCCTCAAGATGTCAGAAGACTTGCGAAACGAGGTATATATTTTGGATATGGCGATCTGTTACAGATTAGAGTGACACATAACAAGCACCTTACATTTAAACACGATATCGCATGAAGGTTCCACACTTTAGCACCAATATTAAACACTGTCAAGCTTGGCATCGACTTGAGTCCACCTGGAAGGGTGCAAGTCGTCCCACCGACGAATACACAAGGCGATCGAAGTATACAGCACGGAATCGGGGATCCCCCTCCTTTAGTAGATTGTCCGGGCTCCATTAAAGATTTGGGTCGACGCCTCAAAAGATCGATCACCACTCTACCACTCGACACTTATAACGCGCTAGAGTTGATGTAAACGAGCGTCCTATAAGCTGCTTATCAGAATTGGGCCGACCGACACAATGAAGGTCTTGCTCCTATTAGGATATGGTTTGTACCCCTCTAGTTGGTAAATCTGGATCGCGTTTAGGGTGGATACGCTTAAGAGCTAGCCTGTATATGGTATGGACCTTTTCTGGTCCCGCGATTATTTAGAATGCGAGTGGTACGATTGTACATCGCCGGCACATCTTACCGGCAATTTCCAGTTGTGCTCGTACCGAAATTGAAATGCATAAGAGCATTCACTAATCACCATAACAACACATTAAGAATGACGGAAAAGGTTCGGGTCGATTTTGATGTGGCTCCTCTGACCAAAGATTGCAAGAAGACTATATAGGAAGATAATGAAATCGAGGTGAGGAAGATGTCAGATGTGGGAGCCGATTAAAAGACACGTTTCGGCAAGTACAATGATAATTTTTAATCGATTGAAATGCCACAGTGAATATGATTGGGTGGATGACGCGGATCCAAATTACGGCGGTCTTTTATCGGACTTTGTTCGCATTCGTGCCAAAACAAACTAGTATAAAGTTAAATTATTCTACTAGGGAGTAATTAGAAATAACGTTAAGACGTAAAGACTAACTGCACGAAAATTTATAATTATATTTTTGATAGACGATGAAGGTTCATCGAGCTCCGGATCGCGGCCAGAATTGCCATAAAAAAGACCATTTCGAGACATGATCGCTGAAGAGAACCGGATAATTATTTCAAAAATAATTGTAAATCTGTAGTATCAGGATCCGTAAACATCGATAAAGCGATCGAGCTAATCTATGACAGTTGTGACAATGACGCCGATAATTTCAAAATGGATATTTCTTTACAGATGTATGTACTGTTGAGAATTTTAGCCCCGGGATGTTAGTTCGGAGACTTAAGTGTCTACGACTCAAGTGTCGGCCACTCGGTTGTCGGAGACTTGGGTGTCAGCGATTCGGGTGTCGGAGATCCGGATGTCGAGGACTCAAGGGTAGAGTAGAATGCGAGAAGATCAAAATACATATTCATCACTCTATTCGTATCTGAACTAGTGAAGGACGGAGAGCCATTCAAACTGGCTCTGCGAGAAAGCAAAAGAGATAAACCAATACAGTGCAGAATTTTACAGTCGAAGACACGCGTACACTTAATGTAAGTCCCTGCGTGGGCTAGATTATACCTGACGTTGAACCTTGAGATGCATAGCTTGTAGAGGTATCGACTGGTAGCGCCAAGAGTTAAGGAAGGACCGAGTTGGGCAGCGCTCGATACTAACGAAAGAAGGAGTATCGTCGTCGACGAGCACGTAAACCTCAGTAACAGGGACCTTTGTGAGTCTTGTCAACGACGAGACGGAGAGCCGCAAGAGAATGCACCGTTTTCTAAATACTTGTCTAAGTGACAAGCCAGTGGGCCTCAGCCGAGAACACCTTAATTCTTCTAGTCTGGCGTACACTGCTCCCGGTGACCTGTAGAAGCGCGTGAGCGTCGGCTTCCATCCTTTGGTGTAAAGTCACAGGGAGTGAAACAGTTAGAAGCTGCTGAGCTCAGGTAGACTTCCGAAGGAATTGGTTGTAAGGAATCAGCCAGGCGAGAGACGCAACTGAACCCCGAAGGGGCAGAGCCGCGCAGGGAACTTGCTCTCACGTACCAGCCCATGCGCCGACTAATCTCGGCGATTGCTGTATTTGTGCGTTAAGGCAGTTTTATGACGGTTTGACTAACTACCATACCCCAACTGGTGCCGTTGCCCCGTAGTTCATGGCGTGTAATTTTGTAGTAGGTACCAAACAACCAAATACGAGCAAAATTGTCACCTATTTGAAACTAGCGAGAGGAGGGATCGAAGAGTCCGCTGGAAGATCGTCGCGGGCTGGGTCGATTCAGGCGATACAACATTACCGAGGTGAAGGTGGAAGTGAAAGAAGAACCTGGGATCGACGAGTCTGAAGGAGGTGACCATGTGAGGGAAGATTAAGATGGAAGTGACGAGTACGACAATGGGAGAGTACTCGGAGAAGATGGCAAAAATTGATTTCTACACGCGGGACATGTGAGTCGCGTACAGGCAACGAAGAAGAAGCATGCATAAGCAGTGAGAGACTTCGTGCAAGCTGAGCAAGGAAAAGGAGATGATGACGAGCTAATGTTGGGGTCAGCAGAGCTTCAACCGGCCATCTTTAGGACCCCAAAGGGAAATTTTACTCCTCAAGCAAACCGGATCCTTCATTGAATGACTGAAGTGATATGAAAAGCAGGTGGATCAAGCAGTTCGACAGTGAACGAAATACTTGAGCAAAAAAGTCGGACCTCAGCACCATGTTGAACACGACCTGCACCGTTTCGAGCATTGAGGCACTCTCGGCGTACACGACCTACCTCTTGCGAGCTATGGGATACAAGTGCAAAGCGTCGCAGGATCCCAAACTGGCTGAGACAGTATTTTACCCGCGGGTGGTGGACAAAGAGATGAAGGAATGGAGAGCCAAGTTCAGAGACGCATTCTGAATTGAAGAGATTCCGAGCTTCAGTATTACGAAGCAACATCTGTACGGAGACGTCTTTTAATGGAAGAGAAGGCACTGATAACAGCGAGTGTTGAGCCAAAGTTAAGATCCAGTGAGACTCAAGCGTGAACGAACGCTAAAACAGGTAAGAAAAGTGAAATTAAATCGGAGGCATACTCTCGAGTGAAGAGATCGCCTTACATGGAGGGCGTCTGCATGGAAACACCAAGGTCATCCAATCCGACGAGAAGGAAGAGTTTGCAAGCGAGAGATGAGATGGACGAGGGCTCCTAAACGACGACGACGACGATGACGACGAAGATTGGACTGGACAACAACGTGGAAGTCATTCGACGAACAACTGCAACCGTTGTCAATGCTGAAAAGGATCTGTGAGTAAATGAGGACAAGTACTTGAGATACGGACGCATGCCCCGTCGAAAAGATGGCCAAGTTCGTAGGAAGACGATACCGATCCGACGAAGCTCTCGAGTGGATCAAGACGTTCATCTACGAGATTAAAGGAACGTGCCAACCTTAGAACGACTGGTGTGAGCCATTCTCGCTGATTCTGAGGAAGGCGGCCAAGATTTGGTACCGACAGTTGTCAAAGAAAACGCAGAGAAGATACAAGTTGCTCAGTAAAGCGTTTTTGGCGCACTACTGCTCGCAGTACGATCTGTCGGCCAGGTCCAGATATTACTCGGCGAAGCGCCAGAATCGGAACATGTGTGCAATGTCTTTCTCCGCTTGAATGGATTTGCACGAGCAGCGCAGATCCAATACGAGAAGGGTGGAGCCGAGTTGGAAGATAATGTGATGCACTTCTTGCTAATTTGTGGAGACGATGACTTGATGGATTTCATCTGCACGCAACGACTGGGTATTTAACATCGAGTGGAACAGATCATCAGTCACCGGTTGCTAGGCGAATACGCAAGAAGCAACGTGCCATAATGAGCAGTAGTCGAATGTCCGATTTCCACAGATACGAGTCCCGAGTCAATCGCCGCATAGACAGTCGAAATGACAGTGCTCGTCGATCGGAGAGCCGACGAGATGACAGGATCGATGATCACCGATTTAATTAATCGGGAAAGGCGCGATGATATCCGATTCGGTCACCGGTAAAGATGCGACGAACACCGACTCGTCAACAGAGACAGACAGCCACGGCGCGAAGGGCGGACAGGGCGATACTATTGTGATAACAGCAGCCGTATTACCCTCGCGTCAGCGACTACAGACGATTCACGGGCTGCAGTTGAAGAATTGAGACTCCGGCAATATGCTGATCAGTACGAGTCGCAAGATGAAGAAAGTGACTACGACTACTTAAATGGCTACGAGTCGGACCCTGACACCGATTATATAGAAGTGGGAAGAGAGGAAAACAGGGCGACGTTACCTACGGAACGCGGCAGGCCAGTACGATTTGGTCCCAAATCTAAGAGCCGGGCTGGAGTCTAGCTGATCATAGTGAACGATTCGACCAACGTGATCAAGTAATCCAGCGTTATCGACAAGACCACTCGAGAGAGCGCCGATCATTGGGTCCCTGAGGTACATGTGGGGCCGGAGGCCACGACGCTCATTTTGCAGACGCCGTTGCAAGTTCTGCAAACAAGTGCATGACGCAGGCCGGTGTAAATTGTTCACTGAGTTTGGAAGGCTGACAAAGATCTTAAAGTCATCGATGGATCGAACAACAGTGCCTAGAGTCATCCAACACATATATTCGTCTCGACATTAAAAACTAGGAGACTCGCCGACTTTGACTAGGCCGAAAAAAAAACGGGCTGCCCCGATTAGTGAATTTAACAGTCAACGCTGAATACGTGCTCGCGTTTGTTGGAGACACAAGAAGGCCCGCCGATGAAGTGTTAAAAGGAAAATGGAATTGAGGATCAATAGGAGTCGTCCACTACCGACGAAAAAGTTGTTGGAGAGAGAGCGATGAATCAAATGGAAGTATCATCACATTTCGGCGGAAGATGGAATCAAAGAGACCACGAAATTTTTACAAGAGAAGCTAAAAGGATGGTGTTTGTCCAGGAAGTTTGATCGGAGAATGACAGTGAGAGCTTTTGTAATGGGAGCAGTGAATGTTGAACGGACTAAGTAACTAATTGACCCCGGAGCTAACATCTCGGCGATCAGTGAGTCTTTCGCAAGAAAACTTAATCTTAAGGGTCAAATGAGCACGGACAAGCAGATTGACGTACAAAGGATCGCAAAGTCAAAGGTGTGAAAGACGTCAAGAGTTACAGACAAGATTACATTGGGGTGGAAGGTGGTCTATAAATTCGAAGTATGGTTCATGCCACATCACGCAGGGGTGGACCTATCCTTGAAACAGACTTCATGATCCCAGCCAAAGTTCTTCTTGATCTCTTTAATTCAACGACCAAGTTACCCGACGAACTGGTTGTACCGCTGTTCAAGTCCGCGAAAGAGGTCGACGAACAGGAGTGGGGCAGAGAAGTCACAGGAATACCTAAAGATACGATGAGTGTCGGTCAACGAGGGTCTGAGGTATTTCAGCTGCAGCGTCAGCAATTGCCTGGGTCCACACACGAACTGTTGGTTTGTCGACTACCCTTACTAATACCTACGGTCATATACAAGAGGAGGGGAAAAGCGACGATGGTGGGACTGACAAATTTAGCACCACGAGTAACGACCTGCCCGGCACATTTTCCGATAGTCATTTGGATGCCACACGACACGCTTCCACGTGGTGAGGGATATGTACGCGTGAATTTGACGAAGTACAGATATTGGCAAGTTTTGGCATACGAACACGTCACAGACAAAGAATTGCTGCAGAAAGAGACGGGTTTGTATGAGGAATATTTGTCTCGACAACCACCGGCGGTGCAACGACCTATTTACACTCTACCGCGTGTCATCCTTCGTCGAGATAAAGTGACCACGGGTACACGATTTATGACCGATGAGAACGAGTGTATTAGAGAAATAGAAGACAGTGCACTAAGACAACAAGCTCAGGATGGTCCCACGGATCGGACGAAAAGTGAAATCGACAGTGGATATAGTCATTGCGCTTATCATCACCAGAAACCAAACACGCGTGTCAAGGATGAAAACGGAGACATCAGCAAGAGACAGAACCATTCGGCAGCAGCATGAACAGCGTGCAGGTATTTAGGCGATGATTCACCTTTGCTCAAGGATTCAATTCATCGGTCGAATGACGAACGGGGAGAGTAAGGTACAAAACGAAGTCAAGTCGTCACTTCATCTGCAGCAGATATAGTGTCACGTAAAAAGAGAGAACAACTCCGTCGACGAGCTCCAAAAAAGGTTCTTGTGCGTTCTGGAAGAGTCGAGCGTGGACTTACGGGATGAGGAGTCATCGACTGGGGAGGTTAAACAACCGACTTATGAGCATAAACACCGCGATAGCACGATGGTTGATTACGCCCGAGAACACGCCTTTCTGCCGGACTTCACTAAGCTGACACCAACAAAGTTGGATTACGGCGGAAATAATGTGATATCATCAGCTCATGATGATAAACAGCAAGCCAAGTTGATTGCTGTATTGAAGAAACATGAGCAGATCATGATTTCAAGTGGAAATGCATTATCACCTCCAGCGTACGGAATAGTTTGCGACATCGACGTAAATGAGCATGAACCTGTTCAGCAACGGGATTGACGAGTGCTTCTCCGAAATGTGACTAAACTGTACAAATTGTTGATGGGATTGTTGACGGAACGCCTCATTTCGTTCTCACAGAGTCTGGTGACCATATTATTTGTTATTGATCCAAAGAAGAATGGCGTGGACCTACGTTTGTGCATTGTCTACAAGATGGTCAATGCTGTGACGATGGGTATGGAATATGCGATGCCCTTGGTGGACGATTTACTTACAGACCTAAAACGCTCTGAATATTTCTGTTATCTGGACGCTGCTAGTGGGTTTAAGGCGATAATGGTGACAGAGAGAGCGAGACACATTTCAGCTTTCGTGTGCTCGATGGGGCACTTTGAATGGTTGCAGATGCCATTCGGATTAAAGAACGCCTCGATGGTCTATCAACGATTGATTGACAATGATCTGTGGGGTTACTTTTAGCCTGAATTAGGCTGGAGCGAGTTTTCAGAGAAGGTTATTAATGTGGAAAAAATAATCAGCGAACAGACAATCGATGTTATCATCAGAGTCGCCACTGCATGTCCGACCCACACACGCCGTCACTAAGTTCAAAGCAGACTGCTGCATCAACACGGACCCTGACGAAGTACAACGAATGGTCAACGACCCTGAGAACAACATGTCCTTATTAGGTGAACCCGACGAATCTACTTGCCTCGGTGTTCAAATGTCAACATTTCGTTGATGATATT
Source organism: Hyaloperonospora brassicae (assembly GCA_947650285.1). Classification (NCBI taxonomy): domain Eukaryota; phylum Oomycota; class Peronosporomycetes; order Peronosporales; family Peronosporaceae; genus Hyaloperonospora; species Hyaloperonospora brassicae. The sequence goes on from CANTFL010001456.1 coordinate 301,260, forward strand.
TGTTTTGGCGGACGGATTTTGATGATTGCTTAGCAACAACCAATCATTAATTAGAACGATTCACATGGTCGAATAAGCGTGGGTTTTACTAAGAGCATACTTATTCAACCGCGAGTGTACTTCCTTTCGCATATAGTAAACGCGCGCGGAATCGTAGCTGATCAAGAAAAGTTGGCTTCTTTTGCTAAAATTCCTTTCCAGATTTCGAAGAAAGGAATGCAGATATTATTGGAAGCTCTTAATTACTATAGCCGATTAAATTTAGAATATGGCGGTCTATGGAGCAGTCCACTACCAACTAAAGGGAGACAATTTCCTGGGATAACCAGCTCTTGAGATAGCTCGCAATCAGTTTGAGTTGCTAAAACAAGGGATTGTCAAAGCGCCCATACTCTGTCATTTAAATTAGAAACTGGATGTCCACATAATGGTCTTTGCAAACAACTGGGCATTGAGTAGTACTTATATGCAATTTCACGACCACAAACTGCATCCAGTGCGATTTTGCCGACGAGGGTTGAATGAGAATGAGAATAATTACCACACGGTAGAGCGTGGGGTACTAGCATTATGGCGGCTGATCAAGGTGGCTCATGCTCTACTTGTATGAAAAACAATACACGTCTATACGAGGTATTCAACATTAAAGTGGGTCTTTATATCCAAATTATTATATGGTCGAGCAGTCAGCTTCGCCGTATTGCTGTCACTCTATTATTTAAAGTCAAGAGGGTCAGCGAGCGCGATATGGAGTCTCTGCAGCTATTGCAAGCGTCCATCACGCCGACCGTCGGACTTGACGAATTTCTGGTCCATATTGCCTCATCATCCGGCCGTGGGAAAGTGGTCCGCCTCGATCCTTACCTTTTGTATGTACGAGTCTCGCCAAAATTCAGTGGGTTCGTCATGCCTTTCGACGTTTTTTTAAAGACAGCAAAACATGGCGGATTTGGAAGTTGTGCGTGGATATTGTGGAGACTACCCGAGTGGACAGTCGTAATTGCCGCGAGTAGTTACCTTCTATCTACCACAGTAATTTCGGCAGAATAATCCGGCATGGATCGAGTCGCTCAAGCAACTTTGATATACCGAGTTGCTAATCTGATCATAGTGGGGAAATCGAGGCTAGCGATCCAGCAAGCCATGAGAGTGATCGCATGTAAAACCCACGCACTGCAAGTAGACCTGGCACGTCATATAGAGTTAGGTACAAGATTTAATTTCGTACAAGACTTGCACGTTCTCCGCTGTTACAATGCAGCTGCCGACGTTCTGGCCACGTAAGCACTAGAGGCCAAGACAAAAGAGCTACTTTTAGGTGAGGAAGGCTACGAAAAGCTACTAAAACTGAAGCGTATACATGAGAAGTTGTTTGGAGATAGAAAACGCAATGAGTTCATCGAAGCAAATCCATCGGTGTCAATGGTTACACGAAGTACAACTCGTCGTGTGCAATTCACCGACCAGCTGAGTGATGGACGACCGACAGAGAGAAGTGAAGAGTTGGGTGGGAACCAATAATATGAGAAGTGTGTTCGACACCCTGTGACCCGACCAAATTTAGAGACTCGAGGATCTCTAAGTTCGGAGGATATCAACCCGACAGCCGTCCAACAGGAACGGATGAAATGGATATCAACTGCGCAAGAAGAAGAGACGAAGTGGGCAGATCTCAAATGTATCTGCGAGGAGAATTCAATAAACTGACACATCTTCAATCTAGAGAAGCCGGAAAGATTGCTAATTGATTCTTGTTGAGTCAGGAAGGATTGCTTTATTACGTAGGATGGCGCTTAAAATTTAAATAGACACGGGAAGATTATATCAAACTACGACTCGTAGTTCCATAGAAACTAATTGATGAGATACTATATATATGATCATGTTCTATCATGACTCGATAGAAAGCGACCATTAAGGAATTGTGCGGACATTTCACAAAGTCAAGACTGATTATTACAGATTCGGGTTGTAAGCAGATGTCGTCAGACACGCACAGGAATGTGAAGATTGCAGTACAATTAAAAGCAAGCCAGTGCTTAAGAGTTATTCGCCGAGGAATATGATCTCCGAGCGACCATTTCAAGTGGTGTCAATGGATTTCGTCATAACCCTCCCGAGGACTCTACGAGAAAAGACGTCGCTTTTACTGTTCCAAGACCATTTTACAGGATTTGTGAAATCTAAGGCTATAAAAGATACGTCAACGTTGAACGTAGCGGAAGCGTTTCAAGAGAATATTTCCCGTCATTTCGGTGCTCCTAGTATCATTCTTAACGTCAGAGATCCCACGATTATGAGCGAAGTCTCTCAAACGTTTGCTAATATGATGCAAGCTAAGTCAAGAGCCAATCTCAGCTACCGCCGGCAAGCAAACGAGCAACAAGAGCGAACTGTGAACACAATGATACAGACGATGCGAGTTTATGTGAACGATCCACTACACGCTGATTCGGAAGGCATTGCATAAAATTTGGTTCATGCCATTAACAAATTAAGAAATCTGACGAAAAAGAGACGGCTTTCTATTTAATACATGGCTAGGATGCCCACTTAACACTGAAAGCAATGACAGAGTCAATTTGACTCGCCAAAACAAGGAACAAAAGAGTGATGGGTACTCGACGAGTCCAGTCTTGTGGCGCCGCAAAGCAAACAGAAAGCAAGAAGTAGCACTACGACTAGCAAAAGAAATTTAAGTGAGACATAAATAAAGAAAAGCGCGTGAACAGTGGGAGCTTCCAAGTCAATCTGAGCGGCGAACAGAGCCAGCGAACCCTGAACACCCTACGGAGCAAGATGGTGAGGCGCCAGGAGGTCAAGCCGCTCGAACTGGTAATAAAAGAATGTAAAGCACGACGATCAGTAGAAATTCTAATGCCGCGATAAATGATGGAGAACAAGTGTTTCTATTTATGAAAGGAGTTAAGCCTAGACTGAAAAAGATGCTATCCCACAGGTGGCTATTTCTTTTCGAGTAACGAAACAGATTGAAGAGTTCGCGTTTGATTTGGTGTTGTCAGATAGGAGCGGATTTTGGTTCTTCCCGGTTGTCCATATTTCGCAATTATTAACAGCATAAGAAAAAGAGGCACGTCCAACGAAGAAGTTGGTGGAAGGACTAGGAGATACAGATCAACTTAACTTTGACGAAGAACTACTGCCGGAAGATAGCAGGATGCCCGACAAGTCCAGTGGCCGACATGAGGCAGAATCCACACTCGACGATGACACGTCAAGTTCAACAACTACTGATAGAAGCCAGCAAAAGTTCTTGGTAAAATGTGTGTGATACGATGCAACCACGTGGGAACATTGGCCATCTTGTCATGTGGAGGTTTATTGCTCGACTACTTGAGGAAAAATAAGAAATAAAATCGTCTGCAGATGATGCAAGTCGCAGACGAGCGGTAGAAATACCATCAATATGCGTACTCTCTTTCTGTAACGGCTAGAGGGCAAAAAGTGACGATAAGTTACTGCTTCAAGATGTATTGATGTATGGAGACAAAGATAAATTAAATAACGAAATGGAGGAACAAAGCCAAAATAGAGGTGACTAAATGTCATCGACGGACGAGCTAAATTCACCATGCTACGGCGTAGGGACACAGTCAGAAGCGTCGACGACAATCTGCATACCATCGCGGTTTTCGGGCTCTAGAGCAGAAGGATCGACTACCATAGAAGAAGCTTTGTCTGCGTCGACATCCTCGACTTTGAGTGGTTCTACTTCACTCTCAGATGTACCGACTGGAGCTAAGACACGGAACCCCGGATTGCAAGAACGGAAGCAACTGTTATAGGGATGCTTCGGTCGACGAGTCAGCCACCAAACCCGCCAGGGTTCAACTTGGTAAAGCGCTTTAAGTTCGTTGATCCAGTCGACACTCTCGGGCACCCACTCATAACTCATGATTGGATACACATGTACAGACGGCTCATAGGGAAGTTCGGGGTCGAGCAAAGGTGTGGGTCCACAAGATGACTTTGCAGACGCCGCATCTTGCAAGGCAATACTCAAAGTCCTCGCGACCTTCCGCAGCAGATCCCCACGATGTTTGCGAGCGGCTGCATAATCAACCCAATCTGCATCAATTGGGAAAAGTCTTCAGACGAGCGTAAGGGTTTATCTCGGGGTGCATGCCCATAATAATTCTCGACTCCAAGATCCAATGCGTACACTCCCATAAAGCCACATAAAATTCGAGCGAGCACTGACACGAGCAGACGGCGTTGGATCACGATTATCTCCGCGAAACTTGAACAGCGCTTCAGCCACCAAGTATACAGTAGAACTGAGATGAGAAGGATTACGAGAAATGCGGAGCGGATCTTGAGCGTCGCCAAGCTTGGACACACTTATGAACATCGGCTTTGATGAAAATAAGGCCAAAGTACGCTGACACGGATGCGACAGATTATATACGTTGGCAAAAGCGAGGAGGCCTGCAAGTATAACGGGGGTGGGAGCGACGAATGACTTCGAACCAAGTGGCGCCTGTCGGATAGGGTACCTAGCCGACGTGACGCGCAACCAACAGCAAGCAGACCTTGGTAGAAGAAACGTGTTTCCCGACTCGCCAGCGTGGTAAGAGTCTACATAGATACCCGAGCGACCATTTGACCCGCACGAGCGGGAAATAGAGAGTACAAAACCTATAATGGCTCACGCAATCCAATAGCAGCAGTCGCCACCGGGGTTGACGTTAAACTGTACCCAGTATATCTTGGCACCAAAAATGTGGGGACGACGATGATTAAGCAGCCGCCTCCACCTCAGCTATCAGAGTCTTTCTAAGGTTGGCTCGGGACCGCTAAATCTGTCGGGTTTTTTTCGGTGAACGGGTGGGTCGTACACCAACGGGATCAGTCGAGGTATCGACAGCAGCGATAATACAGGACGGAGTCGACGAGGTACGTGAAGGTTTGCCCATTTCTGCGATGAGCGGACGATAACCACGCCAGTAGAAAAAGAAGGGACGCATACCAAGGAGGCTGTGACAGGGACTGGATTGGGTGACGGAAGAAGGACGCCTTTCCATTTTTTTGGAAGACCTAGCAGACGAACGTCTTCCGGGAACGACGGAAGGTGCACTATTAGAGACAACGACGGCGGTCGGCGACGTCGATGAAATCACGTTAGATACGGCTTAAAATGATGGATTGGTCGTGATGGCGACCGACTAATTCAGTACCGGAGCGGCTTGGGTTTGACTAGCGGCACCTGTGCGATCCCAGGTGGTGGTATGGACACAGCCGCATATGACGGGTGAGTTCTCATCTGGGGAAGTGATGCGGTAGATGCAGCAGGTGTACCGGTCACCTTGGACTTTCTCGGTCGTGCTGAAGTCTTTGGAGCCTTGACCTTTTTTGGCGACGTGGTATTACGCTCGGTGACTCGACGACCGACTGCACCCACCTTTAGACGCGACTTGGACAATTAAACTACCGGCGGCGACGCGCAGCGAGGTACATTGAAAGCGACGTGGGAGTGTGCGAAAAATCTACTCGCTACTGCTATCTCCAGACTCTGGGACTGTGAGATGGTTGACTAAACAGCCTCTTCGGCGAAGTTCGTAAGCTCAGGCACGGAAATGGGTGTCATAGTTGAATCAACACAGATATCCAGATAGGTAAGAGACGAAGTGTTAAGCCAATGAGCTGATGATCCAACAGCTTGAAAGGACGGCAAATACGGCCATGACGCAGTGGCATTCGCGAATACCGACCTAGCGGTCGATGACCTGGCCGACCATAAAGAGGAATCTGGATCCGGGAGTGCACCAGATTCAGCTGTATATCAAACAAAGCCGGTCGTCTCCTAAGATTAGCTTGACAAGTTACCGTGGACGAGGACGGCTCGCCGACGGTCTCATCAGTCGACGACAAAGACGCTAGGACGACGATCTCAGCAGTCGTCGACGTAGAAGTCGAAAACCCAGGAGCCGCAAAAAAGATGCGAATGATAGCTTCCGTAGTCCTGACCGAGACGCCAACCTTTAAAAGGATGCTAGAGAAGCGACGGGACGAGGCGGATCCATCAGGACCGCTAGAGCCCTCGCTGGTGTGATGGGAGCAGCAGACGAAGACTCGAGCCGCAAAACAATGTCGTCGACCCATCGGAAGAAATGAAATAATGGAACCGAGTCTAGAGAAGTCTACACAACCGCGAGTTAATGACCATGTCTCGAGAATTTAATCCCGGAAAGTCCACGCCAACCGCTACAGCCACCGCAAGGTTCGGATCCATCGGATATCGGATGTTTCCACGACGATGCAGAGCCTTTTGTTGTTGGATGACCTGTTGTTGACTGCTGACGGTGTGTCGCACCACCCGGACCGCATGAATATACCCGTTGCACAAGGCCATCGTTGTGTCCTGAAGCTAACGGAAGAAACCAGCGGCAACATCTTGGACAGTAGTGTGTCGAGCTTCAGTATTTGCGAGGTCGGGCGTAAGATGGTTGGTCAGTCGAACACGTTCCTCTATCTTCTAGACAGCTCGACAATCATACGCTCAGCCGAAGCAATTCGATTGTCCCGATGCGTAGATGCCAGGCGCGCAGATAACTCGAGCGATTGTATCGACTTGTGCAACGAGTCAATCGACCCGGTCTTCTCGAGAGCAGCGGACTTCCAAGCCTGGGTTCTTTCTTGGTAGTTGGCAAACGATGCTTCAGGTCCACCGAGTACGAGACAGCAGCTTGCATTCGTCGACGAAGCGAAGTATGCTCTCGGTGAGACTGAGAAAGAGCCACGCACGGAGCCGAAATATCTGCAGAGTGGACAGCGACAGGGGCGACGTTAGTGGAAATTATCGAATTTAAGTCATTCAGCGTGTCAACTCAGGAAATTGATTGCCTCAACTATGTGTCGAGACGTGGGCGAGGAGATTCCATCAACGCCACGATCACCCGGATCAGCTCGACTTCGCGCCGTCGCATCCGATCGTCGATGCACAAGAGGAGACGACAGAGAACCGGCGTGTCCAGCGATGATCCAGATTCATGGTCAATTGAAGGTGCAGCCTGGGCGGAGTCTGCAGAGACGACGGCCAGCACAGAAGGGTCACAAGAAGCCGATCTCGCCAAAGTGCCGGGTCCATCGTCGAAGCTTGACGATTCACTCACGGCTAAATTTGGCGGTGAAGACAGCCCCTGGTATTAAATGTTCCGTCAAAAACTAACTGGGCGGACGAGGTAAGTTTAGATGACCGCGGACGAGGTAAGCGTAGATGACCGCGGAGGATCAGGTCCAAGTATCCTCTCGTGGTCGTCGACAGTGAGTCGTCAACCGACTGAAGGATACAACAGATAACATACTACCGAGCGGAGCACAAGTTAACAGCCGTTACGATAAGGAACGATAGAAGCGGTTTAGCAGATCATACTATGGTACCGGGAAACGGTCCGGAATAACTTACAGAAGTGGCGACGAAGAGAATGGTCAAAACACTCTGCCGTTGGGTTCGTATCGCGACTGGGGCAGTTGTGGTGTAGAGAATTTTGGCGCCGGGATATTAGTTCGGCGACTTGAGTGTCGACGACTCAAATGTCGGAGACTCGAGCGACAGAGGCAAATGTCGGCAAATCGAGTTTCGGCGACTTTAGTGTCGACGACTAAAGTTTCGGCCACTCGGGTGTCGACGACCTAAGTGTCGGCGACTACAGTGTCGGCGTCTAAAGTGTCAGCGACTCGGGTGTCAGCGACTCGAGTGTCGCCGACTCGGGTGTCCGCGACTCGAGTGTCAGCGACTTGGGTGTCAGCGACTGCAGTTGTCGGCTACTTGGGTGTCAGCGACTCGGGTGTCGGCGACTCGGGTGTCAGCGACTCATGTGTCAGGGACTCGGGTGTCAGAGACTCATGTGTCAGGGATTCGGGTGTCAGCGACTTGGGTGTCAGCGATTCGGGTGTCGGAGAGGTTTCGGATGTCGAGGACTTAGGTGACGGCAAGTACAGTCTCGGCGACTCAGGTATCGATAAGAGTAGAATGCGAGAAAATCAAAATACATACTCATCACTTTATTCGTATCTGAACTAGTGAAGGACGGAGAGCCATTCAAACTGGCTCTGCGAGAAAGCAAAAGAGATAAACCAATACAGTGCAGAATTTTACAGTCGAAGACACGCGTACACTTAATGTAAGTCCCTGCGTGGGCTAGATTATACCTGACGTCGAACCTTGAGATGCATAGCTTGTAGAGGTATCGACTGGTAGCGCCAAGAGTTAAGGAAGGACCGAGTTGGGCAGCGCTCGATACTAACGAAAGAAGGAGTATCGTCGTCGACGAGCACGTAAACCTCAGTAACAGGGACCTTTGTGAGTCTTGTCAACGACGAGACGGAGAGCCGCAAGAGAATGCACCGTTTTCTAAATACTTGTCTAAGTGACAAGCCAGTGGGCCTCAGCCGAGAACACCTTAATTCTTCTAGTCTGGCGTACACTGCTCCCGGTGACCTGTAGAAGCGCGTGAGCGTCGGCTTCCATCCTTTGGTGTAAAGTCACAGGGAGTGAAACAGTTAGAAGCTGCTGAGCTCAGGTAGACTTCCGAAGGAATTGGTTGTAAGGAATCAGCCAGGCGAGAGACGCAACTGAACCCCGAAGGGGCGAGCCGCGCAGGGAACTTGCTCTCACGTACCAGCCCATGCGCCGACTAAGCTCGGCAATTTGCTGTGTTTGGCGACGGTGCAAGTTCTGTAAACAGGTACATGACTTCGGTCGGTGCTAGTTTTTTGCACGATTCGAGGAGCTGATTAAGTTCTTCAAGACATCGGTGGATAAATCTGCTGTGCCAGAAGACCTCCATGGCATATACCCGTGGGGCCGTTTAATCGTACAGGTTCGCGGAATCTGGCTGGGTCGGATAACAACGGGCTGCCACATTTAGTTAAACCAGCGGTAGAAGCGAACTACGTGTTTGCCTTTGTTGGGGGATACTCAACGGCCCGACCAGTGGGGAGGTGGATAACAGGAGACAGAACGAGATGATTGGGACGATGGCCAAGGCCGATCGGTCGGAAGAATACGCAAAAACAGACAGCAGTGTGCTAAGATAGGGGTGACGAAAGAATTGAAGCTGCTATCGGGAGAACGGTTGGGATGGTGGTCGTCGATGAAGTTCGATCGACGAGTACGGATGAGAGCGCTTGTCATGGGTTCTGTCAATGACGAACGGACAAAATATTTCTGGAGACAGGCGCTAACATTTCGGCCATTAGTGACTCGTTTGCTAAGAAGCTACGATTACGAAAACTCACGATGAACGGCAAACAAATTGATGTCCAAGGAATCGGACGGTCGAAGGTCATCACCACGGCAAGGACAACAGTAAGGATCACCTTAGAATGGGAAGTAGTTAGCGATTTTGAAGTGTGTACTATGCCACGTCATGCGGGGGTGGGTGTCATCCTCGGGACGGAATTTATAATACTAGCCGGCATCCGACTCGACGTGTTCAATGCGACGGCCAAACTTCCAGACGAAACCTCTATTGAGGTCGGCGAGAGAAGTAGATGACACCACATACGGAGACGAGATCGCTGTAGGCTCGGCTAGCTCGTTGGATGTCGAGTGCCGGTTGTAGAGAGGGTTCTGGCTGCAACGGATATAACCCAGCAAATTAACTCATGATCTATGGATCCGTCGACGACCCGCACTCGTGCCGACCGTGATATCAAATAATAAAGAGACGCCAACGAGAATATGGCAGACGAACGTCTCGACGAGAAGTGCGTCGTGTCTAGCACAATTTACAGTCTTTATATGGCTACCACATGAAGTGCTGCCGCGAGACTACGGCTACGTCAGACTTAATGCGACGCAGTTTCACGACTGGCAGGTGCTAGCATATGAAAATGTGATGGACGGACTGTTGTTCAAGAAAGAACAAGAGCAGTATGGAGAATGGTTGAGTCAACAACTGCCTGCGGTCGAGCGGCGAGCGTACACACGACCTAAAAATATTACGACGGGATGATCACGTTGGAAATGACAGAACAAATGCGTCTGACTGGAAGTCGACGTACCCATAAAGTGCAACGACGATGAATAATCCCAGAACGAGATAGGTCGGGCGCACTATACGAAGAACAACACGCTACTGTACGAATCAACAGCCACTGGACAAAGCTCGGTCAACAATACCCCTTTAAGCAAATTGTGCTCAGTAACATGCACTAAAAGTGTTGGTGAGTTTATTGACCTATGCTATCCATCCCAACTTGACGAGTCGTGCGCGGCATACGGTTAAGTTGATCTCAGAACGTTTCCCGCCGATCGAATCGACGATCCGCGAGATGGAGACGATACGACGACAGGCGAAAACGATCACAGTTTGACGACCTGGATCACCTATTCCTTTGTGCGGTAAAGTCAGTTGACGCGACGAGTACGGATGACCCTTCGACGCCTTTTCCTATCGATACATCATATTTCGAGCACATCGCAAGCGATAGTATCTTGGTAGATTATGCTGGAGAATTCGCGTTCTTGCCGGATCTGAGCGAGTTAGCACCAAACAAACTGAATTACACCGGGGACAATGTGGTACGTACTGACAACACGGACACCCATCGAGCACAGTTGATTAGTGCTGTAGAAACACGAAGTAACTATGATTTCAAGTGGTAACGCTCTACCACCTCCATCACATCAAGTGGTGTGTAATATCGACGTCCACGGTCATGATCCTATTAAGCAACGGACCAGACGGGTTCCACAACGCCACCTATCGAAGCTGGAAGAGCTGCTAAAAGGGTTGTTGAAGGCAAGACTGATTTCGTTTTTTCAGAGTCCTCGGGCGTCGCTCATAGTGATCATCCCGAAGATGAATGGCGTTGACATCCGGTTACACATCGATTATAAACCCGTTGGTGCCATCAAGGCCAGAACAAAATACGCAACGCTCTTGGTCGACTATTAGTTGACCGAGCTCGACAGCTACCAGTGGTTTTGCTCACTCGATGCAGCTAGTAGATGTTAGGCGGTAATGATGCTTGAACGAGCGCGTCACGTGTCAGCGTTTGTATGTGCACTGGTGCACTTCGAGTGGTTGTGTTTGCCATTTGGGCTTAAGAATGCTCCCATAGTCTACCAACAACTCGTCTACAACGAGTTGTGGGTGTATGTTCAGCCGAAAGATGAGTGGAAAGACTTTACCATTAATGTTAAAGTCGACGAAGATGAAACTGCGAGTAAGCGTGCAACTGAAACCAGAGCTCAACGAGTTTGGATCTGGTGGATCGGCGTTGACGAAGCTCGAAGCCGACTACCGAGCACTCTACAAGTCTGATCCGTTGCGACGTCTGGTCAATCACCCTGCGAGCAGCATTTTTGTCGCGGGCGAGCTCGATGAATCAACAGTTGCCTCAGTGTTCCGTCGCCGATCGTTTGTGGACGATATTTGCTTTGGAGTTAAAAGGTTTGACAAATCTTTAGCGACGCTCGACCGGTTGTTGGTACGCTTCATGGAGTGTCGAATTAGCATTACCTTCACAAAGAGCATCTTTGTGCAGCATCAAGTAGACTTTCTATCACACAAAGTGACAGCGCAAGATATTGCAGCCGACCTGACCAAATCGATGAAACTCACTGAGTGGCCATTCCCAGCATCAAAAAAGGGTATGCAAGCGTCCTTCGGAGCGATTAACTACTACATCCGGTTCATCCAGAACATCGCTGTGTATGGAGAAGTAGTGTATCAACTCAAGGAAGAAGATTTTCTGTCAGAGGCAAATCTGGTCGGGGTGCGCGCATCTTTCGCTATGCTGCAACAACAATTTGCCAAAGCATCAGTTATGCGTCATTTGAATCAACAGCCGACGTTCATTTAACGGGGTTTTCTAATGTGTGAGCGTTGAGCAGTACGTTGATGAAAATTAATGACGTAATTTTACGCCCCGTACGGTTTTGTTGTCGACTATTGAAAGAGAGCGAGATCAATTGCCACCTTGCCGAGGGCGAAGTGCTAACGCTGCTTCAGTTGCTGAAAATTACGCATACTCTCCTCGCTGGAGAAACCATCCACATAAACACCTGATTCTCTACGATAAAATGGATCTTCACGTCTAATTCTTCCTACGAAAGGTCCGTAAGCTTCGATGTATTACTCTCCCCGTATCATCTGAAGATCAAGAGGGTGAGCGAACGCGATGTGGACTTCGCCCAGTTGTTGTGAGCGTCCGTCACACCGACTATCTGTCTCGACGAGTCACTAAGATACATTGCCCCACCTGTTAAACACTCGGCGTGTATTCGACTGCATCAGGAGCTTCTCTTTGCGCGTGTACTTCCGACGGCTCCGCGAAGACAGAGAGATACGGGTTTTTTGGAATTTGCTCGTGGGTACTGTGGAAATTGCCGGAATGTACCACTGTGATTGCTGCGAGTGCTTACCTATCGACAAATACAGTAAATCTTGCGGATTACACCGGAATGAATAACGGAACACAAGCGGCCTTAGAACATAAAGTGCCTGAATTGATTATCGTGGGTGAATCCAGGCTCGCAATCCAGCAATCCATGGGGGTGATCGCATGCAAGAAAGAATCGCTGCAGGTGATGCTAGCGCTTCACCAGGAATTAGTCGCCCAGTTCTACTCTGTCCGGTATTTACACGTTATACGGTGTTACAATGCGGCCACAGATACGCTAGTCACCGAAGCGTTGGAATTCAAACCGGGTAAAGTGGTGAAGGACCCAGGACGACTGAGCGAGCTGCAGAATCCCAACCGCATACAAGAGAGGTTACTTGTTTAGTCTTCCCCGTCTAAAGAAGGGAAAGAACCTCCAACGGTAGCTACAACCACACGGAGTAGAACTCGACAAGTACGATTAGCTGATCAACCAGAATGAAAGCAACTGGACACCCCAAGCTGCGCGAAGAATCACTAGGACAAGAACTGCTAAGCGTCAGAGTTGTCCGATGAAGCAAACATGCGGGGTGAATTCGAGAAGACCACCCGACAATCCGAGACTCGACGAGTACCAAAGCAACCGACAGAAGCGCCTAGGCGCCGAGAACTGCCGAGTACTGAAAACATCGATACGCTAGGAGTACAAGCCGAACGTAGAGAAAGGATCTCGATAGCTCAAGATGAGGAAGAGAAGTGGGTAACGGTCAATATGTTTCTTAGAGGCGAGGTTGACAAGCTGACCCATGAAAAAATTAACTACGGGGTGACAAAAATGACGAAGACCTCAAGTTACGATTGGTAGCTGCAGCTACCTTGATCGATGAGATTCTGCTAAATTGCCATGACTCTGTGGAAGGCGGACACCAAGGGATCGTAAGGACGTTTCATGAGTGAATTCCGATTATTACTGGACCGGGCTCTACGCCGACGTAACGAAACATACACAAGCATGTGAGGATTGCAGCATCAGCAAGAGCACGCCTTAATTGAGAGGCCATTTGCCGCGTAACGTCGTATCCGACCGGCTCTTTCAGATAGTATCAATCGATTTCGTAATTCCTTTACCAGTAACTCGACGAGGGAATACGGTGCTGCTACTATTCCAAGATCACTTCACGGAATTCGTCATTGCCAAGGTGCTGAGTGCAACACGGGCATTTGAAGTTGCGAAGGCTTCCGAAGAGAACATCTTTTGTCGTTTCGGAGCTCCCAGCCTCGTTCGCCATGATAGAGACCCAAGATTCATGAGTGAAGTGTTTCAAACCTTCGCCGAGATGATGGGGTCCAAATCACGAGATACGTTAAGTGCAGACCCCAAGCGAACGGACGACAAGAACGTAGCATGAAGACGATGGTACAGACAGTGCGCGTGAATGTCGAGGATCCTCTTCAAGCAGACTGGGACTACATCGCCGAGCGATTGGTACATGCGTTGGATAACTCCAGAAAACCTACGAGAAAAGTGACTACCTTCTACCTAGTTCATCGTTGGGATGCGCACTCTACACTGAAAGTCATGACCGAGTCGTTTCGGCGGACACCAATTAGAGTTAGCAAAGTCATAAGCTCAGCAGACCCGGTCACGTAACGACGCGAGTCCAACCGACAACGAGAGATAGCGCACAGGCTTGCGAAAGAATACTAAGTGATCGCGAAAGCTCGACGAGCAAAAGACCACAATGAAGGATTGAGCCCGGCGGAACGACGAACCATCCCACCAACGAGACGATCAGATCATATTGAATAACCGATTCAACAAATTGAAGGAAACGATGCGCCATTCGGGACAAGGTTCGACGAAGGGGATCCAGTATCGCTGTTCATGGAGAAAGTGAAGCCTGGTTTGAAGAAGAATCTGGCTCATCGATGGCATGGGAAGTTCCGCATAAAGCGACGAGTGAAGGACATCGCTTTCGAATTAGAGTTACCCGACCGGAGCGGGTATAGATTCTACCCTGTCGTACATGTGTCACGCTTGAAGAAAGTCAGGGATCATGGTGAGCGACCTACTATGAGGTTGGTAACTGGACTCGCTGAGACCGACCGTTTCGATTTCGACGAAGAATTCTTGCCAGGGAATCGTTGGGAGCCAGGCAAAGCGAGCGATAGGTACGAAGTAGAAGCATTCGTGGGTGATGACTTACCGCTCTCAACTAGCATCAGCAGGACCCAGCGAAGGTTTATGGTGAAGTGGAAAGGCTGTAACACACCGACATGGAAGCCTCTATATAATCTATCGTGCGAAGGTTTGTTATACGATTACCTACGGGGGAGAAGAAGCGAGAGAATTGGTTGAAAATGGTACGGGTGGTAGATTAGTGCTAGTCCACGCAACAATGTCACCAACAGCCTTACCTCTGTGACGACAAGCAGGCAGCGATCAGGGAGAAAGTAACTGCGTCAAGATTGCACAAGAAACATGGAAGAAAGGAATGTAATCACTCGAATGGATTACCTAAAGACCCGACGAGTCAAGACTCGTAGGATGATTTGTCGAGACGAGTTATCCGCATGACAGAATATTCAAGGAAATTAGACTTAAGTGACGGTCACCGCATACTCGTCGGGTATCGAAGTATAACGCTGGGCAACCGAGGAGGCGAAAATCTGAGTCTCACGACGATTCTCAGGAATGAGTGCAGCGGGGATCACATCAGGAAGAGCGGGTTCGTTTAGCTCGACGTCCTTAACAATAAGAGACACCACATCGCTCTTGGCAACACCCACCGGCACGAACACGGGGAAATCAGGATGGTGTGGCCTGAAGCAAGTGTTGTAGGGGTGCTCCGCCGGCCAAGTCAACCGCCAGGCTCCCCAAGGATCAGAAGCATCCAACGCACCGAGCTCGGCAAACCAGTCAGGAGTTGAAGGCACCCATGCGTGACTCACGAGTGGGTAGTGGGGCGTAGATGGCCCAAAATAATGTTGAGGACCGAGAGTGGGAGCCGGCCCATCAGGCATCTGCGCAGAGACTGCCTCGTTCAATACTCGGTCCAGGAACTTCATGTACAGCCGAAGGAGGTCTCCAAGACGCTTTCGAGCAGCAGAATATTCGACCCAGAGCGCGAATAGAATACCCAAAACACCAGTCGACCTAGTTGAGTCAAAATCTGGATGCACCCCCATCAAGACGCTGGACTCGACGAGCCAATGACTTCTCTCCCACAAGACGACGTACACCTTCGACCGAGAAGAAACAGCCTCATCGCGTTTCACCCCATGAGTGAGCCCACGGTATCGACCCCATACGCCACAGACAGCATCCATTACACTGCTCGTCAAAAGATACCGTTTAGAAGACGAGGGTCTAGCCTAAGCATCATGAAGACGAGCCGCAGTCACAAACATAGGCGAGTCCGGGAACAAATCGAGAGTTACCTAGAAAGAGTGAGATGGGTTGAACACGTCCATTGTCGCTCGAAGAGCAGCCATCGAGACGGTAGCAACCGCGATGACGGGCTGACTACGGATATCCTCCATGCGGGGATTCGACCGAGCAGCAAGCAATCTGGGCCCAACAACGGGTGGAACCTGGGTGATAAAGCGTGAAATCCACACACTGATATCCACACACTGACGCATCGCTGGCGTATGACGGGAATCACGTGCCACTGCTTGTGCCGCGCGAGTGCGGAGCACCGCTAGGGCGCACACAGCGAGGGAGGCAGTTCCAACACCAAAGACGAGGGGATAGCAGATGCGACGGCGATATTAGGTGCTTCACTAGCCTCAGGAAAAGAAGTGCTTGATCGACGGGTCGATACGATCGGGAGGCACAGCGGGAGATACCGTGGAACGAGGTCCAGGTAAAATTGTCTTCCGAGGACGTTTGGCGGATGTAGACACGGAAGAACGACTCAACTTACGCTTCTTTGCTGACTTCATCGGATCTGCGACAGTGCGGAATAAGATCGGTGGCGATGAGGTCGCGGGGGTAGAAGACGACGCTGAAAGCGACGGAGAAACCGAAACGGCCACGGTCTAAAAGACAGGAACAGACGTCATCGAGGCCGACGTGGTCCCCGACGCCGACCCAGAAACTTCAGAGCCGACTCGTCGAGATCCAGATGACCCAGTTGGGCGGCGAACACAACCTCGACCTCGGGAAGCGCGCGGTCGCGCAACGACCGTTAGACATGTCGAAGGAAAGGAGCCCATACTTGCAGGAGCGGGTCCAGTACTCGAGGAGCCTCATGTAAGAACCAGTGAGACAGGAGTCGAAGGTAAGGATGCAGAAGCAGTCATTGACGTCGATCCAGACACCGGGGAAACAACCCCTCGAGATCCAGTTGACGCACTTGGAGGACTAATACCACTGCGACTTTGAGAAGCACGTGACTGCACGACCGTTGGATCATCCTGAGAAACCGCTGGTAGAGGCAGGCGACGATTCCTGGTACTTCGCCAAGACTGCGAGCCCGTCACAATCGTCGAACGTGGAGAGGTGACAGGCAAAGGCAAGGACTAAACATTATCACCGATTACAGCCTGCTCCGACGGATCTCCCGACGACAGTGAAGCGGGAAGCGAAAATTCTGGCGGCGTTGGCAACGGTTGGCCGGACGTAGAGACCGGAATCGACGATCGAGACCGGAATCGACGATCGAGACAAGGACAAGTGGGGGCTAGACGTAGAGACCGGACTCGACGAGTAGTATGACTGGACTGGTACCACTGGAGACGACGGAGCACTCGATGTGCCCTCGGTAGACATTTCGCCGCGCCAAGAAGACGCAGGTTGCGAATACTGCAGGTAAGTGATACGTGAGCCGGTCGACGGCGACGAGGATAAAAGTACCAGCGGGTGTTCGATGGATACAGAGTTCATCAATGCAAAACGAGCTTCGCTGATCGACATATCATTCGACGACGAACTGATCGAGACGATTCGAAGTGATAACACTTGAAACCCCGCCGTCGAGTCGAGTGAGACGACTTCGGGAAACCGCTGAGCGAGAAAGGGACACAAGCGAGAGTTTAAAGCAAGCTCACGCGGATTTGAACCCGGAGCATCGATGCCGGAGATAGCCGCAGTATTGATACTGGGATAAGGGGGGCACGGAACACGGCGATGCCGAAGCCTGTTCCGCAAGACGACGATCGCGCGGCACTGGTCGTCAATGAGGCCTCGGGCAGTACGCATGGCATGATCACCGCCATTGCACATAGCCATGGTGTCTTTTTGTCATTGGCGGTAATACGATGTCGCGACTCCGTGGATGGATGTTTGCTGGGCTCTAGACTCGGCGAGTCGACCAGTAAGACGAGGAATTTCGTGGTCGCGCGCTTGGGTCGCCACTTGCAAGCTGAAGATAATCTTCTCCGCCGATTCAAGTCGGCCCGCGCGCTGAGCAGACAATCGAGCGGCTTCGGTCTCGAGAGTGAAGATCGATTTCTTCAGTGAATCGATGATTTTGGTAGTCCTCAACGCAGCCGCTTGCCAAGTGGCAGCCTCCACCTGGGTCGTCTTCAGTTGAGAGCGCAAATCCACGGACTCGACGATCACGGCTTCCATTTGTCGACGACGTGCTGCGCTGCTCCGCTCCGACTGCGCAAGCGCGACGCACAACCGAGCTACTGAGTCCGTTTGGTCAAGAAGCACAACGGCATCCCCGCTGGTGAGGACGACCAAGTCGGCGAGTTACGTGGCCTGCCTGATGGATTGACGCGAGGATGCATAGAGCAGCGCTCGTGGAGTCTCTAATAGTCTGGCAACGATACGCACCAGGTCTACCTCACGCTGCTGAGCTTGGTGGTCCATGCGCCTCATCGTCCGACGTAGATCAGCAACATTAATCGAACTCTCAACGTCGACGTCCGAGACATCGCCAAGGCGCCTTATTGGAGGGGAAGACACTTTCAAATAAGGAGCACAGGGCGGCAGCATCATCTCAGACGATTCAATCGACACGAAATCTTGGTGACAAGGTTGCAACCGTTGCAGACTAACCGCGGCTTTGAGTCGATCACGCTAACTTGACGACGCAGCGTCATCGAGCGATAAGTCGGCGGCGTCAGGAAGCAAGTCGATAATCGGACTGGTGACTTCCGGACCGACAGTATTGGAGGATAAATTTGTCTGAGCAGGGAAGAGCATGAGAACACCACGGATCAAAAGGGGTCAGGACGAATCTAAGAGGCGAGAGAGAAGCGTAACCGCCCTCGCCATCACGCAAGCTGCGGAGTTGACTGGACTAGGCAACGTATCCGGTGAATAATAATGAATGGTAAGGTAAAACATAGAAGGCATCGAAGTCAACCCTGCTGTAGACGAGAGAGCAAGTACAACGATTTACTGCGTTCCATGAGTCGGCTAAAGATGGAGAAGTAAGATCAAGCAGGACGATTCGTGGAGGGACTAATAAATACTGATCGAAACAATAGCCAGTTAGGTTCGTATCGCGACCGGGCCATTTTTGGTGTAGGGAATTTCCGAACGTGGTATTACCCACTTTAATCTATTTATAGTAGTGGTGAACCCGACGAGGGAAGCTGGAGGTCACCGAAGTCGACAAACCATGGCTCAACGAGGTATTACCCGATGAGGGAATACCCGACGAGGCAATACGTCGGCGAGTCAAGGCTCAACAAGACAAGCCTCGAAGCGAGAAGACTCGACGGGCTAAGACTAGATGGGCCAAGACTCAACGAGGAAAGACTCAACGATGGAAGACTCGATGAGGGAAGACTCGATGAGGGAAGACTCGATGAGGGACGAAGATGATGACGAGTCTATTCCACTAGGTATTAGTATAGGACGACGAGGGAGATGAAGTAGAACCACTCAAGAGTCCTTTTGCAATCAGCGAGAGAATAAGAGATAATCAATACAGGGTGCAGAATTTTTCAATTCCAAGACAAGTGTACGCTTTTGAGGTAACTCCCTGCGTGAGGTGGATGATGCCTGCTGTCGATCCTCGAAGAGTATATATTGTAGATGTCTCGATTGGAAGCGCCAAGCATTAAGATGGCCCAGAGTGGGCATTACTCGATTCCAGCAAAAGATCAGTCTCGTCGTCACACGGCGAGCCGGTGGCCGAGTATTCAGCATCGCTTTATGTCTTATTGCACGGCGACCGGTGACCCAGTAGACGTGACGGCTTTAAGCCTCGTCGCACGGCACGCCAGTGGTACAGTAGCCGGTACAGCTTTAAGCCTCGTCGCACGGCAAGCCGGTGATTCAGTAGACGGCACCGCTTTGAAGACTTGTCGAGCGACGAGCCGGTGGGTCTTTAACCAAGAACACCGTAAGTCTTCTAGTCGGGCGTATACTGCGCCAGGTGACCTGTAAAAGCGTGAAAACGCCAACGTCTACCCATTGGTACGAGGTCACATGATTTGAGGAACGGAAGATGCTGATCTCAGGCAGTATTTTGGAAGGAAGTGTAAGTGGTTGGATGTAATCCGCTAGGCGAGAGCCACAACTGAACCCGAAGGAGCAAACCTCAAAGGGTGTTTACTCGACGTACAAGCCCAACTGTGCCGACTAGCTCGGCGATTGTCGTGTTGTTACATTGAGACTGTATTGCCACATATCTGACAAACTGCTAAACTAACATTGCGACTAAAAAGAGATAAACCGCGCAATTGATGAATTGCGCAAGGATTTTTGGCAAAAGATAATTTGGACGCTATGATTTGACCAATTCTTTTCGAAAAAATAGCAGGTATCGAAGGGCTGATCGTGCGAAGGATAGTGTCGATTACGCATTAGCACAAGTACAGGCCGAGTGGTATGTATGTCCCCTCGTTAACGAGATGGCGACAGCACGCTAGGAGATCTCTCAGTTGAATCATGTAGTCTCTTCACTACGCAAACAAACTGAACGCCTGGGGCGCGAGCAAAAGAATCTGATGGATCTTTTTAAACGAAGGGTTTATAATCCATGTAAGAAGAAGGCTAGTGCTAACAGTACGGAGAGAGACACTCCACGTACTACGTAGGATGCGTAGTCATCGTGAATGCGTTGCATTATTGGCGCAGCACACTAAAGGGGCCGACATACTTGGGAAATGGTAAACTATTGCCTACGTCAGTCACTACGTGTCTAGGTAGGTTTACCGTAGGTAGTGGTACTAATTCGACCTTAATAAATAAAAGAACATCTTCTCTTTCATTCTTATCAATCCTTCAACTCTGCCAGTTCAATGCATGAAAGATGGAGTCCTGCACAAAACGGTCAACTTATTCTCGATCCAGCAAAAAAAACCATCTGCTGACTGGACATTGACTTGTACAGTTCGCCTTGAGCGAACTGCAGAAAGAGGCGTCTACTCTTTCTGCTTGTCAGCGAGGATGATGGCACCCTCGCTGAATTAGTCGTTAACGATGCTAAAAATGCTATAATTGTTATCATCATTCAATAATAGCATCATCGCTGTTATTAATATGATCCTCCTCTTCGATGTCGACATGGTCGATGTAGCGGAGATACACAGCTCCTTAAGTCAGAGGAAGACTTAACGCTCTTACGAGCAACTTTGGTTCTACGAACCCGACTCAGAGAGTCAACAGCTCAGAGAGCTTGAAGGGTGGTTCAGAGAACCCGACTCAGAGAGTCAACAGCTCAGAGAGCTTACGGTCCCCGTTCCAGAGGGACCAAACGATTCAAATGAATCACAGCACAGAGTGCTCAAGAGTAGCTACCTTTGCAGGCGTTGCTTCAGTCTCTTCCGATCAAAGACGCCTCGCAAGGCACGTGTCTTATGTTGATCAAAATGGGAACTGAATTTTATTTCTTCATGTAACCTAAAAGAACACCTTAGAACAACGTATTTAACCTGCCCTAAATAACCTCTAAAAAGATCTTGCAATCAATTGATGACAGACACCAGTCTTCAACAATTGATACACTCACTGTGTTCTAAGATTACCTTATAGGGTACCCCCCTCTCGTGTGTGCACCACACCTATCGTCGGCTACCAGCCGACGTGTAACCCCGTTACACCCTCCCCCACCAGACTGACGTTACCACAAAACGTCAATCGAACTTTTCCTCGAAGAGGACGGTGTGTGTGCGCTCTAACCTTACGATTTGCAAAACACGAAACACCATGGCATCGCCACCTTACGAGTCCCCGACTCTCCTTTCTTACCTCGGCATTAATGTGGAGGAGGACTATGGTAGTGATACCGATGTCCGTGGTGAAGAACGGACAATGTCCAACTCACCAGTGCAAGAGGCATCGCCTCATACTGCACCAAACCCATTTGCCGAGCGTAGTGAGACCACCGCGTTAGAAACCCAGCATCATGCAACAGATGCAGGTGAACACATCATCACCAACCCGCTCGATGAGCAACAAGAGTTGGTAATCCAACAAGAGGAGAGCGCTCAGCGCCGTATGCAGCTTGCTGCAGACCTTGAGGGTCGTCGTGGCTATCAGTTCACGCCACTCAATGTGGAAGAGCGTATACGCCAAACGACAGGTCGTTCCCTGGCAACGTGGGCCATTGGTGCTGAGCCAAAATCTTCTGATGAAGTGGCGAGCCGACAGGCATTTCGTGAGAGGTACCTGCAACCCCACTTGACGACTCTAAGTCAATACAAGTTGCGACTTGACACACAAGCACGGGGTGCACCGGTGCCACCGATGAGGGGTATACCCATCCTCTTATTCGCAGGCGAATCTCCGGAGGAGGAGGACAACACTTTTGTGCGCTGGGTGCACCGGAAACGTCACCTCAGCAGCATGCTAGCTCTCAGAGCAAGTGCCAATGTGGCAGATGTTCGTCTCGAACGAAAGCTTCGGTATGACTATGCCAAGCTTAAGGTCAGAGGCCAATTGCGATTTCGCTTCCGCTATGCTCCGGCTGTGCCGATGGAAGTGGGAGTTGGTCAAGCGGAACCAAACTACCCACCTGCTTCCACCACTATTGGTGGGAAGCGATATCGGTCGAAGGATGACCCCTGCCACGATGTTCAAAAACATCAACGGCGTATGGGCAATCCTGCCGAAGGGGTACCTCAAATTCCCACGAGTTCTCCGACTCCGGGTACCCTCGCCACTTTACCAGATAATGGTATTGACCCTGACGACGACGTCGTTTCAGGAGTCGTTCCACATGGAAATGGCGGTTCCCTTGCTCATCGAGCAGCGTCGGAGGTGGTCGGTATACCGAAGGAGGAGCACGAGAAGGTGCTTCTCGAGCTGAGTGGTCTCCGTGAGACGTTGGGTCAGACCCAGAGTGCGTTCGACGCAATGCGAGCCCGTGTTCGGGCGTTGGAGTTGGGCCAAGCCCGGATGGAGGCTCAGCTTGACCTCCTGATACGGATTCAGCAACCGATGGCAAAGCCAACCTACCCGGCGCAAGCGCCTCCAAGTTCACGTGGGACGGATCCCGATACGGCTTAAGCATGCCAACGTAGAACACGGGGTGTGTGCGCAGTTTGCGCGGAAGGTTGAGCGTATACGCAAGTCCCTTCTTTGCGACGACCGTAAAGGGTCCAATTAAGCGCGGGCGCAACTTCGTCTTGAAGACGGCGGATACTACATTTGTAGGTAGGTTTTTAGCATTGAGTAGAACTTGGTCTCCGACCTTATAACGTTCAATACAACTCCCTGCCTTTGGCATCTGCTTGTTCCTTCTGCTTATCTTGGCTATCAGCCAGTGCGTCACGCACATGTCGTAAGACATTCAATCGCGTTGCGAGAAACTCGCTTACCTGTTTTTGAACAGTAGCAGGGCTGATATCAGCAAGCCGATCGGCAACTCCTCCCCCACCAAGCCCTGAATCACGTAGTGGAAGCGTTAACGGAACGCGAGGGTGTGTGAGACCGTTCACGTAGAACGGGGTGTAGCCGGTTGAGGCATGCACAGCGTTATTCAACGCAAACTCAACGACAGGGAGCATCGAGCTCCAACGCTTAGGTGTTTCAGCGCAAACACTACGCAAGATGTCACCAATGACACGATTAACGCGCTCCGTTTGACCATCGGTCTGCGGATGATCCGCTGTGGACATGTCCAAACGTGTGCCGAGCACCTTGAAGATGGAATTCCAAAACTTCCCAGTGAAGCGAGGATCTCTATCAGAGACAATTGCCAACGGCAGACCGTGTTGTCGAAACACGCGATCGATAAACGGCGTCGCTGTACCTTCACCATCAATGGTGTCTGGCACCGCCGTTAAATGAGCCATCTTGCTCAAACGGTCAACAAAGACCACAATACCCGTATTTCCATACGAATCCTTCGGTAAACCGAACAGGAAGTCCATACTGATGGACTCCCAACACCCTTTGGGTATCGGCAAACTAGTCAGCGGCACGGCCGCGTGAGGTGAGGGTTTCACCCGTTGACAAGTTTCACACGTACGCACATATGTGCTCACCCATTTGTATAGTTTGGGACACCAATAGCATTGGCTAACTGAGCCGTAGGTCTTTTCACGACCGAGATGACCACTCAACGCAGTATCATGTGCCTCATAGAGGATCCGATACTTCAACTCCTCATCATGAGGGACAACGATGCGAGGGGTATCCTCCACATCCGTGCTATAGCACAACATGCCTTGATCGATGGAATATCGATGTAACCTCGCACGTAACCGTGCCGACAATTTTATGTCCGAGTCTTTAAACTCCTCGCTCCCTAGAGCACGTAGCAGGGCTACACAATGTTCATCCTTGACATACGCCGTGCGGATTAGGTCAGTGACCGGTGATGACAGAGTCGTAACATGAGCAAGCTCATAGTCAGGCCTGCGTGACAACGCATCCGCCAAAGCATTTTGCCTGGCCCGGCTTATACTTCACCTCGAAGTTGTACTCGGCAAAGAAGGAAAGCCAACGAGCCATTCGCTGAGAGAGATGTGGCGACTGGGTCGCAGTGCGTAGTGACGCATGATCTCTATAGATCACAAACGGCTTAGAGCCAAAAAGATGAACTCTGAATTTGACGAGAGCATACTTCATTGCAAGTAGCTCTTTGTCATGAACAGGATAGTTCTTCTCCGCAGCTTTTAGCTGTCGGGACTCAAACGCAATAACGCGTTCCCGCCCATCATCATCTGTTTGTAACAGAGCGCTGCCTATGGCAAAGTCAGATGCGTCACAGACGACACTGAAAGATCGCTCAGGATCAGGCAAAGCCAATATGGGCGCATGTAGGAGACTCTCCTTGACTGCTTGAAAAGCATCATGCTCAGTGCTAGTCCAGCACCATTCTACATCCTTTTTAAGGAGATTGGTCAATGGCCGAGCCATGTCTGCGTAATTCGCACTGTACTTGTGTAAGTAATTGGCGAGGCCAAGCCACTTACGTAAGTCCTTTTGGTTCTTTGGAACCGGCCAATCAACTATGGCTTTTACCTTGGCGGGGTCCGCTCTAAGGCCTTGCTTACCAATAAAGCACCCTAAAAAGGGAATACCTTCTGCACTAAAAATGCACTTAGACGCGTTGGCGTACAACTTATTTGTGCGCATGCACTCGAGCACCGCTCGTAAATGGTCAATGTGATTATCCACATCTGACCGACCGTTCATAGCACGACTATGGACAAAGATGTCATCAAAGTACGTCTGTGCATAACCTCTGTGAGGTCTAAACAATTGTGTCACAAGACGGTTGAATATAGCCGGGGCATTTGATAGCCCTTGCGGCATAACGAGCCACTCCCAGAGCATACCGCTTGGAGTGCTGACCGCTGTCAGCGGAATATCGCTTTCTCGCATGAGAAGTTGGTAATAACCATCGACTAAGTCGAGCGCACTGTACATTGTACATCCGACCATATTGTTCTGAAGAACATCCTTCCTCGGAATTGGTGTCTAAGCCGGGATGGTGGCCAAATTAAGCTTATTGTAAGCATGAACAATGCGCCACTTCACGTTGGGCTTTTTGACACAGAAAGTCGGTGTGGAATGGGGAGATTAGCTCTCACGAACCATCCCTGCTGCGTGCTTTGCACGAAAGAAGTCGTCTATGACGTCACACTGTTCCATGGTCAACGGCCACTGCCGTGTTACGCAGTATTTAGTTCCAGGAACCAAGTCAATTTCATGAAGCACACCTCTATCAGGAGGTAATACAGACGGTGGGTCGTGACACACCACGTCTTGAAATTCCTTTACCAAAGGATAAAACGGATCCAGCGGATCTTTAAGGATCGCAGATTTACTACGGGCATCCAATGCCGCCTTTGTGTCCTCAAGGACAAACTCGTCCAATAACGAGGATGAGTTCAACTCAATATCACGCTGAATGACCACTAACTCGGAGAATTCTCCTGCCTGCAAGGCTTGGCTAAATTCGCCGTCAGACATCTCGTCTAGCTCAACGATTTTATCCACGGATGGAAGAGTCTCAAGACTAATATTGCCATCGATCTGGCCAGTCAATCCATTGACAAGTGTATACAGTGTATAATTACTACTATCACTTCGTCACTTCTTAAACGTTGGGCGCTTCACAGTGGTCACCTTACGCTGGAATCGTTTCCTCAAAGAAACCTTACGCCTCTTAGAGGCCGGGACAGCAAAGTCCCCATGGTTGCTATTCATCTTAGCACGCTCGATACGAGAGCTCATGTCTTGAGCGACATCTGGTGAAGTGTTACGTAACTCAAACACTTCACCCAGTGGATTTACACGTACCACTTCACGTACATTATTCGGGCCTAGCCCTAAACACTCTGGCTTCTCGCCAACAATGTCATTACCGACATTCAGTGAGGTGCCACCTCGGCCGCCCTCACTCTGTGTAATTTCACGTGCCACCGCACTTATAGCATTAGGGCCTAGCCCTGAACACTCTGGCTTCTCGCCATCAATGTCATTACCGACATTCAGTGAGGTGCCACCTCGGCCGTCCTCACTCTGTGTATTTGTACGTGCCACCGCACTTACATCAGAGGAATTACATTCTTGATGTTTCGGTCCTAGGTCAACCATGCTTGACGCATGCAGTGACTCAGTATCACAACGAGTATCACTCAACGGAGTATAACTCTCTCCAAACGCGTTAGAAGAGCTCCGCTCAATATTTATGTCATCGACATTCGAGTTAAATAACTCTGACATACCAATGTCCAGCACATTGACATCTTCCGTCAATGGCTCGCGCAAATAGCGCTTTTGTTGCCTAGCAAAGGTGGGTTCATGACTCTCCAAAGCTTCGCTAGGAACATTGCGCGTGGCGCCTAAGGTCTTAGTCCTCCAATTAATCCATGGCTCATGGCGTTCAAGCCAAGCCATACCCAGGATGAGATCATATCTCGAATCCAAATCGAGGACGAGACAACGTTCAATGCTATCAAAGTCTAAAAACTTCACACCTAAGTTCAACGGAACTTTAGGCACCGTGACGCGACTACCAGTCGCTAAACGAACGGTGATCGAATCACCTTCGTGCGCTTTGAGCGCTTCAGCGTATCGCTGACTTCCCTCAAGGAAACGACGTCGAGCATAGTTACATGATGCTCCTGAATTGATTAGAATCGACCACGGCTTCTCAAAGCCTTTTACTGTCGCCTCGGCGACTAACAAGCCAGGCTTGTATCCACGCTCTGTGCTGGCTGGCACAGCGCTAAGTGGGGCTAAGCCCTGTTTCACTTTATCTCGTAGAGATGTGACAGAACTTAGTTCTACCCCAGTAGGGCGCCCCGCGCCTACTGGATGTCGACGATTCCCCGTGCCATACCAGGTTTCTGGTTGAGGCTGGGGTTTCGACTCATAGGAGTCGGCTGTTGCTTACGCAAGGGACAAGTGGGACGCAAGTTTTTAGTGCTTCCGCACATGTAACAGCGTCTCACATCCTGTCGTTGCTCCGCAACATGAAGCTCCGCTTCGCCTTCATCTTCAGCATGGCTGAGATCCATCGGTTCTGGCTAACAGTAAGCCGAAGTCCTCGCAGAGGCCGCCCTCGCAAAGCTTGGATTGTAACCATTCCAACCAAGTCTGGCCGACTTGAAGTTGTGCTCAGCATTTTGAGCGACGCTCACAGCTTCCTCAAAAGTAGAGGGATGAACCCGAAAAACCTCGGTTCTGGCCACGCCAGTGCGGAGACCTTCCATGAAGACTGTCACGTAGACAGTCTCAGGGAGAGGGTCAGACTGCATAGCAGCCATTAGAGTTCTCAACTCCTGGACATAGTCCGTTAACTCGCTCTTACCCTGACGGGTTGATAAGAAGCGTGATCGCACGCGATATGCCTGGTTAGGCGGCGAGAAAACTCGCATGAGGTCTAACTTGAGCGATTCCCACGTGGGAAATGCCAAATTGACCGAAGTGCCACACGTCAAAGCCCACTCTCTAGCTCTACCATCGAGCTTAGAGATGGCCAAAGAGACCCGCTGGTTCTCTAGTGAGATGAGACCAGAGTCCATGGCCATCTCAATCTCACGGATCCAGAGGGTCAAGTTTTCCCTCTCCTTCCCGGAGTAAAGTTTAACATCCACCCGAAGGGGACGAGGCTTAGCCTCTTCATGGTGGCATTGCCACGTAGCTTTCGGCATAGCCGACGCTACTTGGTTTTAAACCTAACCCAACAGGGCCGTTTCATACTGCATAAAGGCCTCGACTCGTGCATTGAGCACATCGGGACCCTGTGCAGCGAGAAACTTCACGTACTCAGGGCCTACGGCCGCGGTCAGCTTATCAAGCGCGACCTTCTGGACCTCAGAGAGGGGTGTGGATTGCTCCATCCTCACAGAGGATCAGTCGCAACGACTCAGGCGTAGATTGACTACGAGTGCTACCAAGTGTAGCGGAGCTACACAGCTCCTTAAGTCAGAGGAAGACTTAACGCTCTTACGAGCAACTTTGGTTCTACGAACCCGACTCAGAGAGTCAACAAGCTCAGAGAGCTTACGGTCCCCGTTCCTAGAGGGACCAAACGATTCAAGAGAATCACAGCACAGAGTGCTCAAGAGTAGCTACCTTTGCAGGCGTTGCTAGCTCTTCCGATCAAGACGCCTCGCAAGGCACGTGTCTTATGTTGATCAAAATAGGAACTGAATTTTATTTCTTCATGTAACCTAAAAGAACACCTTAGAACAACGTATTTAATCTGCCCTAAATAACCTCTTAAAAGATCTCGCAATCAATTGATGACAGACATCAGTCTTCAACAATTGATACACTCACTGTGTTCTAAAATTACTTTATAGGGTACCCCCCTCTCTTGTGTGCACCACACCTATCTTGGACTATCAGCCGACGTGTAACCCCGTTACAAGTGTGCAGGCATTGAAGTCATCAATAAGAGCTAAACAGAAAGAATTGATCCATTGAGGTTACTGATAGGATTAACGTTCTAAAGTATCCAACCTGAAATAGGAAGGGAAATACTATCCAACAAAAGTAGACTGACATTAACAGCAACCGCAGCAGCAACAACAGCAGTAGCATTATTAACAGAGCAACAACAACAACTGCAACCGCAGCACCTACAACAACAATCGCAGCAGCAATAGCAGTAGAATCATCAACAATATATACTGAAACGACAACATCAACCGCATCGCCTACAGCAACAAGCAGCAACAACAGCAGCAACAACAGCAGCAGCAACATCAACAATAGCAACTGAAATAACAATAACAAAAGCATTAACATTGATATCAACATCATTAGCACCGACTGACTGTGTTTACCGGCCGCGACCGATGATACGAGATGCGTTTGAGTCCTCCTATTTCGCGTCTGCGCCTGCAACTGGTGGACGCAAACGCAGCACGCCCGCAACTGGTGGATGACCCGCAGCGCGCCCGCAGCAGAACCCTCTCCGCGGCTTCCCAAACAGGGCAGGGGTTGGTCACGGCCGTACAATGGGAAATGGTAATTGATAAGAGACGTGTGGTTGTATGCGTGACACATCAACGTGATTATAATAGGACGTGGAGCAATTATACTTTACAATTGTCTAAGGCATTTTAAACTTTCGTCATTAAATAGGGCTTTTGTTCTTTTTCCTTTATTTGATCTAAATAAAAGCTTAATGACAAATTGCGCAATTAAATACCAATTAAAAAATTTATTTAGCGATGTATTAGTCCAAGCACTATTTAAAAATAAATATCGATAATAATAAATATGAAAATAATATGTGTCTGTATTCTTTAGATAAAAAACAGAACTATATAGTGTCAAATCTATTATAATGGATGATGAATAAGTGCTCTAAATTGAAATTGAAGTTTATATTAATCTTGGAAATATAAAAACTTTTGCCATTCAATAAACAATTAGGTTAAAAATTCAACCTCAAAATTCTAATTTATCTGATGGTGATTGTGCGAAAGAATCTAACAGTTAATAATATCAATATTTATATCGACTTTGATGACTATTTACTCGATTGATGAGTTGCTTATTAGGCTGATATCAGCTTCATAGACTCATGCTCTAATAGTGGCTCGTAAAAATTTCAATATTTGCGTAAAATCCCGGCACAAACTATAAACGTCCCGTGATGTAATAATTCATTTATCACATATGATGTCTCCTATAAACATCAAAAGTTGTTTCCCGCGATAGCCAGTAGACAGTTGGGGCTCATTCGACTACACTACATATCAATTTATTACATGTCACAATAAGTTGTATAAGTTCTGTGAGAAAACTTCTATGATTGCCCTGTGTAAATATGAATAGGAACTATTATTGTGATATTGACCGTTGAATCCAATAGCTCATATAGAAAGTGTAATGAAACTTTATCCATCAAGTGATACGTCAGCACAATTATTG
Organism: Hyaloperonospora brassicae; assembly: GCA_947650285.1. Taxonomy (NCBI): domain Eukaryota; phylum Oomycota; class Peronosporomycetes; order Peronosporales; family Peronosporaceae; genus Hyaloperonospora; species Hyaloperonospora brassicae. The sequence continues at coordinate 331,375 of CANTFL010001456.1, forward strand.
AAGTAATTACTCATGACTGATATTCTTGCTCTACTAAAATCTTATATTAGATTTCTAAACAATGCGATGTATCCGATCGATCACGTTTTAAATGAGAATTCAGCCGACCGATTGTCTAGCTATAATAATTTATCGCTTTAACTAGTCGGATTTTGACTTGTCGAAATTGAACTTGTCAAGTTCGGACTCGTCGATATCTATATCATCGAAGTAAGAAACGTCGAAATCAGACTTGTCGATGCTGGAATATCGAAAAATGACTCGTCGAGGTTAGAATATTGAATATTGATTCGTCGAGTTCATATTTTACGAGATTATTGTATTCGAGGGTACATTCGTCGAGGACATACTCATCGAGTTTCGAATCGCTGAACTTCAACTCGCTAAATTTTGACATTTCGAGTTTAAACTCATTAAGTTACGACCCACCGATGAATATTAGATTTGCGTATAAAACCAGAACTAATTTCGATGCATCGCAACTCTCCCGTTCAAAATTAAAACTGATGACACGAGAATTTCGACCGATTCGCATCGCGTCTATTAGTCCTTCGCCCGTGTCGGTAGCTCTGGTGCTGTGCCATGGTTCGTAGACGTGTTGTCATCGTGTCATAAAACCTGAGTTGGTTATACTCATCTGGTATTCCCCCGGGGAGACGATGCCTCATCATTATCGCTCTCGACGCGGTCCATCTAGACGTGACGGTTTGACCTGATGAGGCGTCACCGCGGTAGCCTGTCTCATATTCTGTGGGACTCCCCCTATCGGTGTCGGCGGTTTCTTTCACGTCTTGGTATGCAGAGTTAAGCTTCGTATCACCCCCATCCGCCGCCATGTTCATCGTTACCTGTGGCCCCGGTGGAGGAAACAGTTGTTCCATTATTTAGTGAAGACATTGACGCGCTCCGGTCTTTCGCCCAGATCCGTCGGGTGAGGTGGTGGATGTAACAGGGCAGGTCGTTACATGGAATTGTCACTTTGAGGAAAGTGACAATAAAGAATATGAAGTTGGATATTCTTTGAACAATATCACTAATAGTGGTAATATTGATGGGTCGACCAAAGAGTCTGTTTATTGGTTGATATCTTGATGATATCAACCCACCAATCGCCGCAAGACGCGCGCAATGAGTGGTGACGAGACGTCACCATACACTCAGTTATATTAACATAATTAAGTTAAGTCAAACAGAGAGACAGTAGTCAAAAGACTTAATTATATTTATACAACAGTTCTGCTTTTACCCTACCTACGATTCCTCGCTTGCCACGTGTACGTCTGTCGGGGCACCGATACCCTTGCGTTAAGTTCACGCAAGGGTGTGCCCCGTTACACCTGGTAGTACTATGTAGTCCTTCCAAGGACCACAACATCCAACATGAACATGTTGGATGATGAAGAGACCTTTCACGCCACGCGTGAAGGGTTTACCCGATTTGAGTGACATCGAATGGGGTGCGGTAGAACGAATGAGTTCTACCGTAGGCGAATTCGCCATTTGCGCCATGTGGAAGTGTCTAGACAGAGACCAACAACATGCGGCTATCGCCAAGTTCATTCAAAATGAACTTGCCATCGAGAGGGAGAAAGTAGCCTTGCTTAACCAGAAAGGCTCTCAACAGGCCGAGCAGTTAAGTGAATTCGGTGCTCAACAGACGGAGCTGTTGAGACAGCAGCAATTCCATGCTGATGTGGGTGGGACGGCGCATGCGCGTCGTCCCGAGGTCATGAAAGTTGACATCTCCAAGTACAGTGGAGTCCCGGAGGACTCCCTGTTACTATGTTTTGTAGAACTCGACAGAGCCCTAAGGGCTCGTCGCGTCGAGGATGAGAAAATGAAACTCACATTTGCTCAGACCCACTTGTCAGGGCGTGCCAAAACTTGGTCCACGGGACTCGAGAGTAGCGATCCAAATGTGTTTAGGTCTCTAGATGACTTCAAGTCCCGGCTCAGACAAACATTTGAGCTGCCACGGGCTGAGTCCAGGGCTCGTTCAGAGCTCCTGAAACTCAAGCAGGGTAAGCGTGATGTGCACGCTTACGCACAACATATACGACTCCTCGCGAGTAGTATAACTGCTAACCCAGTACATGAACACACGTTGATTACGGTGTTCATGCAAGGGCTCGCAGATGGGCCCGTCAGGAGTCACCTGTTCCGCCTTGAGCTAAATTCGCTGGAAGATGCGATATCAGCCGCGGAACAGGAAGACTTTAGCATGAGACAGGCAATGCTAGCTCAAACTCTTATCGTCCACTGAGACGACAAGAGATCGGAGGTCCAGAACCAATGGACCTCTGTCTATCATGAGAGCGAGATACCTCGCTCTTCGAACAACAAGCGATTGCAGAGGTGCAATCGCTGTCCGAAGTTAGGGCACTACGCATACGAGTGTAGTACTCCACGCCCAGTACCAAACAGTACTGAGCGAAATGGACGGCCATTTACGAAATAGGGCAATGGGCGTAGTACCAACGCTGTTGTGAAGCCGCAACAGCGAGACGGACCATCAAAAAATGGTCGGGGTCAGTAGGGGCGGAGCGCCCTACTGATCCAGCAACCTCAAGAGAATTTGCAAATCTCTTGACGAAAGTTGCTCCAGATACACGATCATTGTGTGTCTCTGCACCTGGTGATGACGTTTCGCTCATCACCTTGAAGTTGGAAGCGAAAAATGATTTGTCGCTTCGTGCCCAAGTAGACTGTGGGGCGCCGAAAAACTTTGTTCGTCGCCAGTCACTAGAGGGTCGTAGGCTCAAGTTCGTTGAGCGCGACATTCCCCTCACGAGGATGACGGTGCGCCTTGCAACAGGCGCATCGATAACCGTTGAGAAACGTGTAGTAGGAATCCACTACACGTTAGAGGGCGAACAGTATGATGATGACTTCATCGTACTAGATTTGGATGACAAATTTGATGTCATCCTGGGATTACCTTGGCTCAGAAGGTACGAGCCAAGAGTGAGCTGGCAGCATCGATCCGTGAAGATGCCTGTCGCTTGTTCATCAGATGGCCATCTGATAAGCATCTTGGAGCGTCCACAAGCGTGTGGATGTTCTGCGAGTGATTGCGATGGCCTTACTTGCGGTACGGTCGTTAGCACGACTGCACAAGACCACAGTGTAGTCTGATCACTACACTGTGGACCAAGCTCCCGGCGGCTGTACAGAAGTACAGGCAGCGCCGAAGGTCCACCACTCGAATAAGTCGAGTGGACCGGGACATGGATGCATGCCTAGCGGGCAGCATCTTTAGAAGTAAGAAACCTGTTGCCCCCAAAGCGCAACATGGAAATCCTAGGTCGACTGGATAGTCGACCGTAATGGATCGGTGTCTGACTGTGGTTGCACAGCCACAGTCGGAAGACGTCGAGGGAATTAGTTCCCACGTACTTGAGGAAGGAATTTCTCAAGAGTCACTTGCTGAGGGATCAAGCCCTCAGCAACCTGAGGAAGAAAGTTCCCAGGAAGAAACCGAGACGTTGAACGTCTTCGTTAATGACGGATCAAGCGTAGGCGCTTATACGCTTGATCTGATTGTGCCTCCGAAGTCAACTTCGGAGATAACTCAGTTGCCAACAGCTAGAACCGAAACGGTTCTTGCGTGATCTGCGTAGTGGCAAAGTCAAGCAGATCTGCATACTCGTCACGGAGGATGAGTATGTGGCCGATATTCGGTCAGCAACAGTATTTGCTGAGAACGTCGGTTTCTTGGCAGCTCATCGATGGACGAAAGTGTCCTCGATGAGAAGACTCGGATTGAGCGATACCCGTCTCAATCCTGGGAGTCACTTCAGGCAAATCCTTTGTATAAGGATTTGATCGAATTCAGGGACGTGTTCCCTGAATCCGTACCTTGCGAGTTGCCTAAGGACAAAGGCACTCGACACGAGATCGAGCTCAAACCGGGTTCGAATTACTGTGTCAGTGAAGCAGTGGCTACTGTCTCGTGAACAAGTACTAGCGATCGACAAGTTCTTTGCCGATCGCTTAGCAGCGGGCCATGTGAGGGAATCAACATCCCCTCACAGCTCTCCGACCTTCTGTGTGCGAAAGGCCACAGGAGGATGGCGGATAGTGCACGCATTCAACAGATTGAATGCTGCAACGGTACCGGCTCAGACGCCAATACCGAGGAAGGACGTAATCATAGATGGTATGTCAAAGAGTACTATCTTTTTGTCCATGGATCTGATGGATGTATTCTTTCAGATCCTCATGCGTGGACGGGACGTCCCGTTCACAGCAGTGAGTACCTCTAGCGGGATGCTGTGGGAGTGGCTAGTGATGCCACAGGGGCTGAGTAATGCCCCTGCAACATTCAACAGATGTGTCACAAATCTGTTGAGACCGGTGCGAGACTTCGCACCGAGTTACTTCGACGATGTGTTCGTCCATAGCCGGGCTATGGACGGAAAGACTGACGGTGAAGTTCACAGAACTCACGTTCGTCAGGTTCTTCAACTTATGCGCAAGCATAAGTTGTACTCCAACCTCAAGAAGTGTGTATTCGCGGCTAGCGAAATAACACTTCTTGGGTACATCGTGGGTAAACACAGCGTACGCCCTGATCCCGAAAAGATCAAGGCGATCACTGACTGGCCAGTGCCAGTCGATGTCAAGGGACTAAGAAAGTTCCTTGGTCTAGCGGCGTACTAGCACAAGAAATTGCGCAACTACGCCGCGATGATTGTTCATCTTTCTTGCTTGCTCAAGAAAAAATGTCAAGTGGTCATGGAACGCTGAGTGCCAGCGTTCCTCTGAAGGTATCTAGCAAAGCTTGATGCAATCGCCGATCTTGGCGATTGCAGATCAGGACAGACCATTTCATGTGGTCTGTGACGCCAGCGATTTTGCTATCGGTTGTGCGGTAATGCAATTTGATGCAGATGGCGCAGAGCGCGTCACCTGTTATCAGTCGCGTCAGCTGCAGGCAGCTGAGCGCAATTACCCATTGCATGACAAGGAACTCCTTACCATGAAGTACGCACTGGCTAAGTTTCGCGTCTATCTCTTGGGAGATAGACCGTTTGTTGTCTATACGGACCATGCGTCATTACGCACGGCCGTAAACATCCCACACCTCTAGCAAAGGATGGCGAGGTGGGCGTCTTTCTTCACGGAGTATAACTTCTCCGTGGATTATAAACCAGGACGACTAAACGTCGTCGCTGATGCGCTTTCGCGCCGGTCCGATTTCGAGCCGTTCGCACAATTCAACAGTGAGGATAAGCCCACTGTTGCGACACTGACAGCCAGTGTTCCGTCGTCAAGCAATCTTGACGACGTATGAAAGGCATACGCAGATGATAAGGATCTTCTGCGATTAATAAATCATCTGATGCATCCATCCAGTAAATAAATGAGGGATTTACCAGCTTTGTACAGATCCTCATCGGATCGGTATGGTACACGCAATGGATTGCTGTACTATTTAGCTGTTGCCGACGACACGCCTCGTGTCGTCGTACCCGCTCATAATGATCTGCGTTTACGCATCATGTATGAGTGTCACGATGCCCCAACAGGCGGCCATCGTGGTAGAGAAAAGACTTACCTCACGGTAAGTCGTGACTTTTACTGGCCCCGCCAGTATCAGCTTGTTTGCAAGTTTATACGTGCTTGCAAGATTTGTCAACGGGTGAAGCCTAGTACTTTATCCCATGCGCCATTGCAGCCTCTGCCTGTTCCGGCAGAGTGCTGGCAGTCCGTTTCAATGAACTTCGTCTTCGGTTTTCCCGAAGATTTAACAAGAATAATGGTATTCTTGTGTTTGTTGACCGATTCAGCAAGATGGTCCATCTTGCTGCAGTCCCTGAGTCGATCAAAGCTCAAGGTTGTGCTCGTGTCTTTCTATACACGGTCTTTAGATTCCACGGGCTACCCCGTCAACTCGTATCCGACCGTGACCCTCGGTTCACGGCGGCATTTTGGCAAACCGTGTTCCGTTCTCTCGGAACACGATTGAAGATGTCTACTTCTGACCATCCCGAAACAGATGCTCAGACGGAACGTGCGAACCGTGTCCTCGAAGAGATCCTTCGAGGATATGTCCTCTCGTTTCCGAGTTGGATCGAATTCCTACCCATGGTGGGCTTCGCCATCATTAATTCGGTGCATGCTTCAACACATCACACCTCGTTTTACGTGAATGGCCTACGCCATCCACGAGTGCCCACCCTTCTAGAGTGTGACTCTTGGATAAAGAGGGGGGGAGGGACTCGCTCGAGCAAAAACCGTTTTGGCTCTTGCTCATTACGTGTCGACGCTAACGACGTCACGTATGATGCCGATGTCGATCAAATCGACATCGATGAAGAAGATCGCCCCGATAATAGCGATGACGCTATTACTGACTCGGATGATGATGACGATGCTGGTATATTCAGCATCGTCAACGATTATGCCAGCGAGGAAGAAGACAACCTCACTGAAGAAGAGAGCAATCTCTTAGCAGTGCGCACGAAGCGCACTGAAAGACAAAACAAAGAGCCAGCAGAGAACTTCCTGCTGACTCGAGAAGCGGTAGTCCGTTTCGTTCAGGACTCCATCGCAAATGTGGTGGACCGTCAGAAACGGAACGCAGACAAGAATGGAAGAGCAAATGTTCTTTCATTTAAATTTATTGACCTAGTACTACTGTCTACGGTAAACTTACCTGTAAATGCAGTCACTAGTGTCGGCAGTAGTAAACTACTACCGAAGTACATTGGGCCATTTCGAGTGTTGCATCGCAAGAGCAATGCATACACACTCGAATTGCCACGTAAGATGCGCACTCATCCTACGTTTTACGTGGGGAGGTTTAGGCTGTACTGTCAGTACGAGCCTTCTTCTTCCGGTGAAGATAGCCCTCACGTTCAAGAACATCCATCAAGTTCTTGCGTTCGCGCTCCAGACGATCCGTCTAGTCGCGCAGATATGATACCTCGGAACTTAACAGAGATATCTCTCCGCGAGCTGTCGCCAGCTCGCCGAATAGGGAGCAGACATCCCACTCGACCTGAAGCTACGCCGTGGCATAATCGGCGCGATCCCGCGCCCGATCACCCTCGTGATCCTTGCGGTTCTTCCGCACGGTATCAGTCAAAGCGTAGCGCCGGTCGCGCTCGTGCTTCAAGTCATCTCGCAATTCATCGATTGCGCGATCTATCTCGTAAGGGTCAAGATGATGGGCCTGGGGTTCTGAAGGAGGTCTTTTTTCCTCCACCACATTCTTTGGTGGATGCTCACGGTGATCAACGCTTTCTAGTGGAGCGTATCTTGAATCACCGTGACGATTCAGGATCAAGGACGAGCTACCTCGTCCAGTGGCGGGGGTATCCACCCTCTTGGAACAGCTGGGAGCCCCGCTCTCAGCTGTTGATGGATGTTGAAGGTCTCGTCCACCAGTATGACGAGACCCATCCGATGAGTCCTGTGGCCCATCGGTAAACACGCGTCCTAGGCGCTTTTAGACGGATTGCAAGTTTGCAATCGCGTCACGCATCTCCTCCGAGAGATGTGCCCTTCCCCAGGGCGAATTTAGGGAATACACATCCCTATGTGCACGCTGCGAGTTTTCAACACAACTCGCACAAGGGTCCCCCCATGTGAGGCAAGGAATGCCTGCCTCACTCGATAAACAGTGCAACCGGTACCTAGCACCGGTTGGTGTTCGCCTTTCCAACCTGAGGCGTGTCGCCTCAAGTTTTTTGAGTCACCCTTCTCGTCTAAAATTTTCTTTACGTTTTGGACGAACACGTTCCACGCAGCCAAAAGCGATGCTTTGTCACGCTTTTGGTTACTGTTGTACCATCGATGTCTAAGAAAGACATCGAGATAAAATTCTTCTTCAGCGCGAAAGTTCTTCGCGCTGGGACTCAAGCCGTGAAGCTCAGTCGCATCGAATAAGGGAATTCGATGGTGTTGGCTTGTCTCGTGAGACAGGCTATTGATGATCCGTTCGGGCAAACGCCACGGCTTCAGCTCATCACGCTTCACAGTGGTACCCTTGTCGGTACCACGGTTCTCAGATTGACGATGGGTTGCGTCATCGTCATCACGCTCGTGCGAAGGTGCACGAGCCGATTGCGGTGGTGAAGAATAGAACTCACCACCCGATCATCAGATTCATCATCACTGCCGAACAGACTGTGATGCAACTCACGAGTCCGTTCGTTCGGCAGTGGTCTTGGCGAATACAGAGGCGTCGCCGGTGAGCGAGTCGTCTCTGGCGCATTGCCCGAGTCAGACACGTCTGACTCGCCAGAGTAGATGACCTCAACGTCGAGGTCATCATGCGCACGCGGTGAGGTGCCGCATGCACCTGCAGCACCTGTTGCTGCAGGTGAAGAAGGAGCTGCAGACGACGAATCGTCTGCCGCAGAGGCTGGCACAGCACCGGGCTGTGTAGGTCTTGAGTCACCTCGCATAGACATGTTAACTATGCGAGGTCAAGCCGAAAGTAAATGAAGCGGACCCAACAAAGGCTCCTTGTCCTACGGGTGGCCAACGGGTGGCTGCCATATTTTTTGATAGTCACACGGTGACTAGTAGTTAAGGGGGGATAATGTAACGGGGCAGCCCGTTACATGGAATTGTCACTATAAGGAAAGTGACAATAAAGAATATGAAGTTGGATATTCTTTTAACAATATCACCAAAGTGGTGATATTGAAGGGTCGACAAAAGAGTCTGTTCATTGGTTGATATCTTGATGATGTCAACCCACCAATCGCCGCAAGACGCGCGCAATGAGTGGTGACGAGACGTCACCATACACTCAGTTATATTAACATAATTAAGTTAAGTCAAACAGAGAGACAGTAGTCAAAAGACTTAATTATATTTATACAACAGTTCTACTTTTACCCTACCTACGATTCCTCGCTTGCCACGTGTACGTCTGTCGGGGCACCGATACCCTTGCGTCAAGTTCACGCAAGGGTGTGCCCCGTTACAATGGATGCCTAATATCTCAATCGATTGATGGAACTTCGGCGTCATGTGATGACGTAGACGCTCGAAATTTGTAACAAGCTATCGAGCCAACAAGGATGATCGCAACGGTATTGAAAGTCCCTCGCACTCTTTTGGATACATCAACGCGCCAAGCTTTATATCGCGTAGTTTTTCTAGGCCGATCTCGCTGCGCTGGCACATGTTGAACTTGTTTCGGTTGCTAACTATAGTGAGCATATACCATTCCTCATGCCTGGCGCTCGCCTTTTTTAAGAGAGCTTGCGCGGCCTATCGACGCCACATGGAGCCTCCTACGGCCGAGTCAATCGATTTTCGCCGGGCGATTGACTGCGACGGGTATGGTAGATGTCATTCATTAAGCAAGTGCGCTTAGGTCGACAGATAAAATTTGCGTTGTTACATGGCTTATCAATTTCTTACAGTCGAAATTCGCTTAATCCAACAAGCATATCGATGATCGTATAGCATCCTTTAAATCGTCTCGTGGTAAGACGCCAGGTTCAGTGCTCGGCCGCGAGCATGACGTGAAACGGCTAACTAAATCCTTGACATAGATAAAGGCGAATCACACCCTCCTTAAAAGAGTAGCTGCATGATATAACTGGCAGGTCCAATATTTTCAAGAAAATTTGTGCTCTGAGGGTGATACACAATGGATGTTCAGCAAACCATTAAGGTCCCATTATTAAAACATGCGGTACATAATGCGTTATGCGTCGAGGTAATGTATCTTGGCCCTTGAATCTAACCCTTTCAAACTGCTGCAGCTGTTGGGTTGGTTGTGACTAGGATGACTCCACTAGACTTCCACTCGAACTCGCGAGACTTTATATACTTGTGGCTTAGCAGTTTCCAATGTTGTCATAGTCGGGCCCACGTAGTCTTCTTTCACGGTATCCCGAGGGTTGGAGGCCGTTGAATGACTAAGAGGTGGTATAACTTTCAGCTTCGCATGAGAAATCTTGATAAATGTATCACCTTTGATGCGATCGCTGATTATTTTAACTGTTGCTCGTCTATATCTAGTCGGTCTCGAGGATGTGATGCATCAACTGTTGCGGCGGTGAACCACATTCAGCCTAGACCTACCCCTATCTGCTTCCTTCTTCGGTGTCTGTCGTAATCGTATCTCCATCATTGTCCAAGACCCCGACTATATTGCAATCATGTTCGCCGACATCGCCTGGCTTAAATAATCTCGTCATTAAATTGTCGGTACTCAATAATTGACGGGTCGCACCCTCAAAATTTGGTCCGTAATTTATTTTAGTAGTTAGCGGCGTTGTTGAGTTACGCGCCAGCGAGCCGATCATCTTCGCCACCAGGGTCGTACACTCCACAATCTCTGACACCTGCTCCTTCAATTTTATTATCTCCGTAATCAGATTTAAAAAATTTAGATTCGATGGTCCAATTCTATTTACAGTTTTTGCGTTGTCTTTGCCGCTTCCGAGCGACCCGCCAGCCACCAATTCCGCAACTTGTTGAACTGTGCAGTAGTCTATAATTCGTCAAAGTGCACGAATGTCAAGGTTTGTAGAGCCTGATAATGCCTCATCAATTTTGGTCTCCAAAAAAGCTCCTTCGTGGTAGCGTCGGTAGGATATTTCATCGTTTGTTTTTTAGCAGACTAACATTTCCATTTACTGTTTCAGTCAATGCTGCGAAAGTGGTTTCCGAGATCATGGCGTACCCACGTCTATATAGGCCTTGTCTATATATGTCAATCAAATATCTTTGGTATCAACGTCTTCGCTTGCACCGATGTCTGGTGCGGTCTTTCGTTTGTAATCCGTAAATCTACTGCAAGTTTAAACGTCTGGTAACTGTTGAGACTTCCTGACGTTGCGCCGCTCTCTCCTCCCTTAAAGAATTCGTCTGTAGTGACGTCTTCGGTTTCCGAAGGTACCTTTTCTTTTGCATCGCCATTAAACCCTGGTGTGATATCATTCCCGACGATACCTTCAAGTACGTCCTTGCTTCCCCGTGATGTGTCCGCCTTTTTTATGTCTCGTTTGTCGCGTACATCGGGAAAGCGGAACATCAACAGTCGAAATTATCGAATTAAGTTACCCTATGCGAGGTCGTCAACTACGCCAGATATTTAGGTAACCAAAGCATCAACGGCGACGACCGTTTGAGTTTCCCGTTTCATCGAAATTTATTCTATGTCAACTTGTTGTGCTTCTACACGGCACGCGCAACCTTCGCCGCAAGTTTCCCAGATAAAATGTTTCCTTGCAACGTCACTGTCCATCGCACCTCATGTGTACCCAGCTCCATTGATTAATTTGGCTTAATCGAGGTCGCGAGCTTCCTCTTCTGCTGGACTCCTATTTATTTCTACCCCTGTGGACAATACTATGCCGGACAGCTCCGCTACGCTGATGCCATCGACTTCTTCGACCACTATCCGCCACGATGTTGCTGGTGTGATCTCGGTTTTGTCGTTCCATCCGACTAATTTAGTCGTCGCCTCTTAATTAACGTCAATCGCTTCTGTCACCGTGACGGTCATCGTTCAATAACTACATTTATGTGAATCCTTCAACACTTGAATCGGATCCCACCTCTTCTAAAATGCGGCTCGACAAATTCGAATGTTCGTCGAGTACGTCCGACACAATATTACCGCTGCCGCTGACATTGGACCTTTCTCTCTTCCGCTCAAGTAGTGTTCTGATTCACTAAAATAACGCCTGATATATGCCATAATCGAGCATTGGTTCTTTTATACAACTGATCTTCGCGATGTTGATTTCGTATCTGTTCGGCTCCATCACCTCATTGTCGAGAGTCCGTGGTTGGCAAAACAATATTATGTCAAATCTCGTGTCTTACACGATTTTTCGCGCGATATAGACGGGTGCTATCCCTCTCGCCGGTGTCAGCTATTTTGAGTTCATGTATCTGATATTTAATTGTTGTTTGTCGATATGGATAAACGGCTCTAGAGATTGGTTAAATCGGTATCAGTCTTGCTGTGGCACCTGTTGTTGATGCGTGGATTCGTTTCTTGGCAGAAAATCGGAACGCTACCTCTTCTATAGCTTAGACGATCGTATAAGAATCTCCGTGGAGTTGTAAGAGCCTACCTATCACTGGCTAAAGTTTAGGGTGCTAGTGGATTACACGCTAGCACAAACCCGAATCACCCTGCTGACGACTTTACTCACCTTTGGACTATCTGTAACGAGCATAATTTGTCTCGTAAAAATTTGGTGACCTGTTACGGATAGTGATGGAGACGTGCCTACAAACTCTGCCTTTCGCAGCTTGTGAACGATCAGTTGTTTGTCAGTTTTTTTGCCGATAACCTAATATTTTTACTAATACTCCGTTCCCCAATACCGTCCGATCGAGCATGTCTTAAAGCCACATGGGTCAGAATGGCTGTTAGAGTTGGATGCCTTGGATTCGTACATATAATAAATAGTATGATGATTAAATAGACCACCAATGCGCCCGCACAGCACATTCTTTTGTCCCTTAAAACCTATAAATCCATTATCGCTCCGGTGTGTGCCATCGCGAAAAGGCTTGCCTCTTCATTTGTTCATGAGCTTAATTGTAACGAATCTCTTCTTTCTAAAATTAATTTACTTGCCAAATTTCCCAGCAATTGCCTTAATATTGGTATTCTTCCAGCCACACCTCTTAATGCCATTTCGACATCTATGAGCCAGACGATAGCCACATTCATCAGTATTAATACTCTAGAAATCCTCATGATACAATTATATTTGTCATTTGTTCACCCTGACGTCTTTTGGTCGGTAACTGCAATTTTTTTACAAGTATGTATATATGTAATTTGACGGAGTAGTAACATTTACTGCTCGTTCAGCTCGTCATCGCCTATTTATATCACACCTTAATGTAGCCTTATTAAACTTCACTATAAGCAACCTGCACCATTTGAAGAAATTACTCCTAATTTTTATTCCTAAATAATAAAATTGTTAGTTACTACACGACAGTTTTGACAACGGTTTCCAGGTCGGATCATCGTTTGCGACTTATTATAGTAAAAAGAATTTGCTGGCCACTAACCTATTATTTGACAAATAAAATTTGCCATTTAAGATCGCTTTGACCACATACTACCCGTCATTTTTCCCGCAACCCGACAGCTTTTAGCTAAAACTCTCGTGAGACTCAGAATGGTCTAATTTGTCGAGCCAGTCTACTGGATCAACTATCGGACGTACCTTGTAATATCCCACTAAATTTTTAACGACACATGTCCCATCGGGTGAAACCGGTTTCCTCTTCGGTCTAGTAGACCAGATATATATCCGAGCGATTCGGTGCATACTTATAATTGAATATCCGATTTTAGCGATTAACTTACTTAGTTATCATATCTAGTGTCACTCATTCCATATATAGTCAAACTTGATCGCCGCCACTAATACTTGTCTTCAACGATACTGATCCTAGAAAATCACCTACCTCAATATGGTGTTACTGACTCAAACATTTTCGATCACGTTTGTCCTTCCGTGCGTCGCTCGCCGATTTAAATTGAGTTCGCTACGTTGATCGTGTTGATTTGGTGACTTGCTGTGCTGTTGGAATCGTCTTTCTGACCCTATCTTTTTCGCTAGTTTAATTAATACGTCTTTCTTTATCTTTTTTTGCGACGCCTTTACATCGAATATGGCTTTCAAATAACCTTGATTATCTTTGCCTTGGCGTAGCCAGATTAATTCTATCATGAATATCAGTGTCAAATGGACCCCCACCTAGGTTCCGAAACCAACTTTTTGCTTGGTCGAGTGCCTCGAGCCATTATCCAGCGTGGAATGTTCCAATTCGCATATTTTATTCAATCTACGTACATGTCAGTATATTCCTTGACACAGATTATCTAGATTAATGCTTTCAAACTGTGTTGTTGTTGTTCGTTTAGTTGCGGATGGTAGCAGAGGCTAAATATTTATTTCTCCTGCTTCACCTCGGCAGATGGTTGAAAATCGTCACTCCTATATCTAGTATTTTAATCATGCCGGATCCAGCTCGGGGCTTTACAACGTTGAGAGAATTAAGTATTAAATTCTTTCGCAAATTTTAAGGTTTCAGTATCACTCATCGTCATTGCGATAACAAACTGTGTAAATTTAGCTGCATAAGTAGGGGAGGTATAATCTCGACGAGACTTAGGCAATGGTACGCCTAAAAATGTACCCGATACCCAATTTTCTGGAAAAATCCCTTCAGATTTGAGGTACGCTTGCTGATGTCACGACCGTCAAAGACTCACACACATATTTCCACCTATGCTTACAGTTCAGTTCAGTGGTAATGTACTATGATTTTGTGGTACGTACGGACTATCCTTGATGTCCGCTTTCGATCAACGAATGGAAATTTACTAGAAGCTTATCAAGTAATGATGTCGGCAGCACCATTTGTACTTGAAGGCTTTTTTGGCGTATGCCCGAATTTTTAGCGTCGATTTACGCAAAATAATCCGTTATGAGCCAGAAATACCGGTCGGCGACGTTCCTGGCGTTCTTGAACTTGCGATGTGCTCGCTTATCGAATGAGTATCGGAAGTACCCTTTAAAATCTTTACAAGTCTCTTCATCTTCGGCTTCGAATATTTCTTTTCGTCGCTATAATAGTAACACCACTCAATCAACTACCTTACTGGTCAAAGACTTGATTTCGAGCAGTAGTCTGATATAAACAGTCGTTGTGGGAAGTGGTTGCCAGTTTGTAGGTTTGTTTTACCGCTGTCTTCGGTCGTTATTAGTGTTGCTACAGCTTGTCCATCCGTAATGTTGAGACAGTTTCGTGCATCGTTGTATAGTCTTGCTAGTTGAATGAATGTCGATAAAAATACCCGTCGAGTGTTGCTTCGGCTAGCTACCAGCCTATTGATTCGCTATAGGCCGCCTTTTCTATTATTTACAACATACAGCTTCGTATAAGATGCAGTTATTTGTGCGTAGATGAGACGTCGTTTTACTGTACAGCATCGTCTGCTTCCTCTTCATTTTTGTGGCTCTGTGGCCAGCAAGTCAGCTGCGGCATGCTATATTCGCACCACATATAGATACCAGACGAATACTAAACTGTTACACTAAATCGTGGTGATGCTATGATTTTATCTGTTTCGTATCCTTCTGATCATCAATCACTCCCACCCCTTGTTGTGTCGCGATCCGAGAGTCGCCAACAATAATTACGTCTGTATTGTTTTGTTCATACACCTCATTTGAGTTTCATTTTATAAGAGCATACACTGCTTTGCTAATGGGCCTTCTCTACAACTGAGCTCTACTCGCAATGGCGATGTTTTATTATGGTAAGATAGAGAGTATCCGCGCACAACCACCGTGACTGCCGCTTTTCTCCGTTTAATGGAATCAGAGAAGGGATCGCAAATCCGCCGAGCGACGTTACAACCCGTGCATAGATTAAAATTAAGGACTTCTTGAATTTTACTGAGCCAATTGATAGAAACGCAACAAGAATAAGCGACTCGTTGAGTCACACTGATGGTGTGATAGACGCTTAACTCATCAAATAAAGTGTATACTTTACTTACTTATTTGCGTATATCATAATTTGATGTGGTGATAAAAAGACAGCAAAAGGAGCGACACTTCCGGACAACAACTTTAATGTAAAGATCCACATAATTAAAAAGAAAATTGAAAGAACAAAGGGTTAATTTCCCGTCAATGCGGCTAAAGTTATCTTCAGAAGATGCCACATCGCTCACGATTTGCATTAACCAGGGAAGTACCTAATTTTTTATATGTCACAGGCAAGGGCAACATTTCATTAGGTGTAGTGCATTGTCCTGGTAATGTATCAGCGTGCAGCTTATTGCTTGGACTTTAACAAAATAATTACGTGGTTATCTTTGGTCACTTATAATAACTCAAGACAGGATAATTAGCAATTTTTTCCTGGAGAAGCGCAAACGAGACTTACGCAACTGCGAAAGTCGTGGGCTCATCGTGAACCTTTTCTTTTAGCTGTTAGAACGACGTTTTAAATGGTGAGGATATATATAAATTTACCATAATAGCTGATTGCATCTGGGAAAATTTGCAAACCTTTCCGCGATAATTGAAAAGGGTCACCTGCTATAATTATTAACTTTTTCTGGATACAGCCAAGATGCCCTAGAAGCACAATTATGCGAGATTTAAGTGACTTGTGGTTGAACAAAAAAATATTTGTATAATTGACGCTGGTCGGATACTCGGTAATCGTTTGAACAATCATTCGAAAATAGCACTGCATTGATTAATACTGCGATCAACTAAGCAGATAATATCCACACATGGTCGGCGCTTTCTTACTTACTCCAGAATGATGTCATCGTCATCTTTTGTACAAAAATATTTTACTTGTTCAATCGTCGACCAAACTTTGCATCGTATTGGGTAGCTCAACAGAGCAGTAATTGGCGTCGCTGTTGGTTGTCG
The DNA here is from genome assembly GCA_947650285.1 of Hyaloperonospora brassicae. Classification (NCBI taxonomy): domain Eukaryota; phylum Oomycota; class Peronosporomycetes; order Peronosporales; family Peronosporaceae; genus Hyaloperonospora; species Hyaloperonospora brassicae. The sequence continues at coordinate 347,793 of CANTFL010001456.1, forward strand.
TGTATGCAAAACCAAAATTTTGTGTAGCGTAATCATTTTTCCGGCTCTATTGTTTTATTTTCTCACTTTTGGCTTCTTATATGCGAATTTTTTCATCCTCCGTAAATTAAATATACCTCCATAGGACGTTATCGATCAGAAAATTACTTTATAATAAAAGCATGGTTGAGCGTAAATGCATTTCGAACAATCTGAAATGTTCTAGTGCACAAACAAATGCTTATTCTATGAGAGTCGTTACGTCGTCATGACTACTTAGAATCTGCTCGCGGCATCTAGCGAATAAATTATTGACAACATCTCATTTTTGTCGGTATATCATCCATCATCGACGTAGATAATTTTATAGTTGCAGTTATGCATTTACACCCTTGGATCCAAACACATAAGCGGATGTCAAAGCCATTAAATCTTGCTAGTATAATAAAGGGCGACGATCATGGATGCTTTAAGAAAGAAGTTAGTCGGGCCTCTATATTCTTATAAACCTTTTCACATCTTCTCGTAATGTTGTGGCAGCTATCGTTTGGCACGCTGCTGAATAATTTTTTTGTCGTTTGACGCCTATATCACGAATGACGTCGTACCCCCGCGGTAAAGGCCTTCTTCCGCTTGCAATCATTATCCGTTTATTTTTCATAAGTATAGAAAATAATCTGTCGCATTTAGTTGCAACGTGAGCTGGTTATTGAGCAATTAAAACTTAATTAATTAATGCTTTTGGCGACAGCGTTGCGATATCTGGTTGTGCATCTAGGTTATTCAGCATAACAATCATGTTTAGTTAATCTGCTTTATTTCCATGTCCGTTCGATACTCCTTGCTGGTCCGAGCCAATCGACGCTCATTTTTTCGACAACCTGCAAAGCACACAGAGATATTTAGTCAAAAATATTTACCGAGTCTTCTGCTATCTCGGGTACCCATGCCTGCTGTGATATAAATCGTCGAGTCTGGTACGTCGACCTGAATATGTTTATATATACCTTGGCATTTTCATCTCTTTTTTTGAAGTCTGATATGGATCCGAGTTCGTGACGTTTTCCGTAAACATTTGGATCCGGTGGGTCCCGCTCATTGCGACGAGATATGCCCATCCTAGAAGATATAAGTCTCAGCCAATTTCCGGGGTCGCATCGGCTTTGACCGATATCTCATCTCCTATCCTTACCTTTGAAGCTATTATTGTACGCAAATACGGACGTACAACGTGATCGTCTACGTCGTCTTTGTCTTTTATAAAATCAATATTTCCTGCGTATCGATTGGGTTCTTAACTCAGACCCTGTCATTCTCAGCGCGAGGCGGTAAGAAGTTATCTTCATTCATCTTTGGCGTGCGATGGATAGCTTTACGACAATAATGCGTTAGCCGATCGAATGCAGGTGTATGATGTGACATTTACTCTATGTATTTCGCTTGTTAGGTCTTGTACAATATTTGTCAAGTAAACATTCGTACTTAGGCAATTGCCAATAATTATTTGGACATATCGAATAATGCGTAGCCTTCACATATTATCTCTATTATTAATACCCCATAAAGAATCGACAGGATCCTTTGGATAAGTGCTGGACAGTCCTTGTCCTTCGACGACACAATTTTTAGCCGCATCTATATCGCTCTTAGGTCCTTCCTGATACAACCTATAATATGATATAAAAGCAGTTGTATTCACATTTCGTGAGTCAAAGCGCTAAGCTGTTGACGTTGTGACTCGGACTTGGTGATACGATGCCCTTCACTACTCTTTTTATCTACGGTCCTCTATTCCTTGTTGCCTAAAATAGGTACGTCTTTTGTCTTCGACGACCTAATGAGAATGACTAAAATCTCGTCCGTCATATTCGCGGTCGCGTTGTAGAAGTCGAATCTTATTCCGGCTGATATCGATTAATCGTTTTCCACGATAAAGATTAGGTTAAGTATTTGTACAAAATTTTCCACACTTCAAAGTTGTGCGTCGCTTTTCACCCAGAAGCAATTTTAACAACTGCTCGCAACGTATTATGAAAAATTTAACTGTCCAATTACTTGTAGATTTATATATCAATCACCATGTGCTGATTGTTTAAGTCGCACTTATTTAGTGGGCGTTTTTTTGGATGCGGATGCATTTTCGCGTGTCTATTAAATATCGGTGCAATTGTCGTTTACTGCTCCCATTATTAAAGCTTTCATATGTACCCAGCGATCGAAATTTCTGAACGACTTCAACTCTTACGCTCTCCTGTCAGTAGTTTAAAATGTATAGTATTTCAAATCTTCGAAAGCGCGACATGTTTCGCTTCTATCGTTGTTACTGTGGCTAATTTCTTATGAGCAACCCATTCTCGTATGCTATCGTCTGTATAAAAGTTCGATTATTTCTTCCCTTTATTCGTCCCATTGGGTTGTACTGCTTTGACAACGATAATGAGCACATAGTTTTCTAAATCACTGGCTCAGATGAATATAGTAATGTATTTATATCCGACCCAGTCATAGTGGCGAGCTTGCTTATCTTAAGTAATCACAAAATAGATACCTTTGATGTCATAGGGCACATTTAACTTACCACTAAAAATAGACAAAAATAATTAATATTTTTAATGGGTATACATCTCGCACATTACCATCTCATGTACGTTCTTGCAAAATTCGCATCTGCACCTGCGGAAACGTGCGTCATGACCGGCTGCTCCGCGGACTCCAAAAAGTGTTTGAGCTCGAATTTTTGAGCGCATTCATGTTGAAAGAGCCAATTCTTTTAATCACATTGACCAGATAGGCGGTTTCGGTAGTATTCTATGCCAGCACGATTGGATTGGTTGGTCCTGGTACGCATCGACTCAGTTCGATCGTTAGATTAATGCGTTTTTGTGTAACTCCCTTCCTGTATAGATGAAATTGGAGACTGAAATAGACTCGTGACCAGTTAATATATTGAGTCGCTGTCTACGCTATGATAATCAGATTGGTCGACATCTTGTCATAATCGGCGTATATTAATCGCTTTCTCAAAGTATTGCTTGGTTGCCTTGGCTAGATCTACGCAAACCCCAAATAGCTGCGTCGGACGAGTCGATATTCTTCACTTAATTCAGTTAGTCAAAACCGTAGGTTGTCACCATTAAGTTGTCGAGATACTAATCGATGATCATTATCATCATCATTCTGACTGCTGCTTTGATGACTGACTTGAGGTTTATTAAGCCGATGCTCCGACGGCAGACTAATTTTATCTTTTTCGCTTAGCTATTTGCATTTCTGCCCAGCAAATGACAGCAAATGACCTATTTAATACAATTATGTTGATATTTTAGCCACTATTGGTGATTGAACTAATTGAAATTCATTCCAAATTGAGTAAGATATGTTATTCGTGATCTTCGGTGACTGACTTCTTTACCCCTCTTGTACTGTATCTTCGCCTATAGCGCAAATCTATACAGGCAAAGGAGAGAGTCGCACACATTTTCTGACTCGTGATGCTGTGCAACATAAAGTCTTGACCTCTTCGACTGGTCGTACTGGAATAATTATTTTTAGAGTCGCCTTGCTTAACAGCTTAGAGATTTCCTGTGTCTTTGAGTTAATATTGGTTGATACAATTTCTAGGCTACATTCCTTAGACTCATTACAAAAAGTTCACAAAATCGATTTGATATTTGCATGTCTGTTTTATTGCTTTCGTAAACAGCTTAATAAATTGAAAGGTTTCGTCAGCAGGGTATCTTCTCCCTTACAATTAAGTGATCTTGTAGAGTGGTGTATGCGTCAGTATCTCAACCACTTGACCTCGTTCAGTTCCATTGAAGCTCAGCGGCAGTTTGTATTTTGCGTCAAGTTTTTTTCTACATGTCACCGTATCTAACCCTTTTACTATATCTTTAATAGGACGCAATCGCATCGTCATCCGTTTCAATACGAATCTCTCTATTTAATGGTAATTTTTCTGCGGTTCCATACGGACGTATTATACATTATGCGATCCTTTTACTCGCGAGGGGTTCCTATGTATTATTTTAGCGTGCGCCGTTTGCTCGCGTTCGGTGAAGCATGGCTCTCGATCACTTTCATTTTTGTCTGAAACGTGCCAGTGTTGACTCTTTATCTTTCATTTTAGAGTCTTCTATAAAAAGTCAACGTATCGTTTAAATAAATCTTGGGCTCAAATTAACGTATGGCTCGTCTTTTAATTATCATTTAGTCTTCCAATTCATTATCGGTCACCCTTTCATGAAATATTATATCGCCAGTTAATTATCTTGTTGATACTTACGCTCATGTACCATCGCGCTTGAAAAATTGTAAGCAGAGAATTTTCATATCCCAAAATCAGTGCATCTCATACTTAACATGATGCTAAGATTTAAATATGATGAACGCGATGACCGTGCGTTGTCAACTCATTTAAGTAATAGACTTATCTGCTTGTCTAAATCAATTTGTTAAAGTATTTGATATGTCTGTGTCGTAGCAATCGTCGCCAAAATTCTACGGGACATCCGAAGATAGTCCCCGCACTTCTTAACTTAATTCTTCGTCGTCCGTTTTCAATTATTTAGCTTTGTCACACACATTGCGTATGCGTGCCTCTTCTACACTGCTTGTGCGTGAGATACACGCCCCGCGTGTAGTAGACGCTCTTCCTTATCTTCCTCGAATTTTTCGATTCCTTGTACCCGTCTCTTCCATTTTGTTTTTCACCCCATGGTCATCCCAGGTAACCTCGTCGACTATGAAATTTTCTTCACGTCTATTTTACGATAAATTTAATAGTGTGGTGAAGCGTCCAAGGAAAATGAGCGATATGGAAATTGATCGTGCTTCAGGTATCTCCGAATCAATTAACAATTGGCAACGCCAATCCCACGACTGGTCGGATCGCGTTCACTGTTCGGTTCGACTGAATCAGAAATCAAATCAGACAGGATGGGACCTATGATATCGGATGAAGGTACGACAGGCGAAGGTTACGAGTTATACTGATGGGGTTACTATTTTGGAGAAGATTACGCTGGCGATTAGTCGATCAAGAAGGAAATCGCGATCATCAAGGCATTCTCGATCAGCAAGGCAATCGAGATCAGGAGGTGAATAATATCAGGATCGAGTATCGGGTATATGATCTCGATCGATCTAGTGTGGGTTACACCACACGATCGGCGACTAGAAATGCGACTGCGATTAGGCAAGGAGACCAGGTGTGTGCCACGCAAGTACATAGTGGGTACCGTCTAGAGAGAGAGGCATGTGGCATGCGATGTCCAAGACATAGGGATAGGGAAAGGGTCTTTGGGCTGGACTGGTTTACACTAATTTAGTTCAATGAGCTTTAAAGTACACGTGTCGACTTCTTCTCCGGGTAAATCACTGGCCACCCGACGTCAAAAAAGTGACATACCTCATTCAAGTGATATCCCTGGATTGCTTAACCAGGGACCAAGAGCCCCCATACAACACCTCAACTGCGACTGAACGCAAGAAACTCTTTGTGGTTGAAGACTCAAGATCGCGAGACGGATAAAGGTATCCGAAGGCTCGCGAATCAAGGTCTACATTTGGACAATTCGATCTGTTACAGGTCAGAGCACCCTACGAGTATACAAGTGATCCGTAGTGAATTATACCAAGTTACATCAGCCCCGGTAGCGGTGTGAAGATTTCCACACCGAGATCAAACCTCGACCCCATAGCAAACACGGTAAAGTTTTTCATTGACACGATTCCACCTGGAAGAGTGCAACTCCCCCACCGACGGGTACAAATTGTGAGTAAGGCTATCAAGATGGCGGGATCGTAAACCCCCTCCATAAGTCGATCATCCGAGCGCCATTGGAGAGAAGGCATCGACTCTTCAAAAGTGCGATCATCACTTCACCTCATTAGCTCTAGCTTCATTCTATTTAGCGCGTGACGATCTCCCAGCTGTCAATGGCTCTCTGCTTCTTATATAACCGAATGAATGATTATGACGTTAGTTGTTAAATTAAATAAAACATGTTAAACAATTGCACCATCAGATAATACGGGTAGCGGCACCATTGAAGGTATAGTCGCTAATGCAAATTCTAATGAAAAAAATGGCATGTGATAACACAACAACACTACCGAGGTGTGACATTGACTATAGATGTTGCGACCGTATATAACGATATCTCTTAGCGGTTTGCCTCTTTGAATCCAATTATAGCGTCATCGTCATTTATTTTTTGCAGATAAACCTTTATAAGGTTGCCTACGCTGAGGAGATTGTAAACCTTTTTCTTCTGCGACTTTATACCTTAGTGTAAAGTAGACACTTACAGGTCACCAGGTACAGTGCACATATGACTCGAAAATTCACAGTAATTTCAGCTGAGGCTTACCTGCTTGTTACAAGACAAGTCTTAAACGGTCCGTTCTATTTCAGCTGACCGGCTTGTCGCTCGACAAGGCTTAAAACGAGCCGGCTATTGGGTGATTGGCGTGCCGCTCGACAAGTCTTAACGTGCGCTGGCAACAAGAGTCCACGTTGGACCTATTTAATCTAATGGCGCTACCAGTGAAGCGCCTACAAGCTATGCATCATGAGGTCTGACGGCAAGCATGGCCTAGCCCGAGCAGGTACTTTTTGCGAAGTGTATGCGTGATTCGGACATTTAAACAATGCTTTGTCTTAATTTTTGAAGCTCTAATCAGTAAGGGCTGAGTGAGTGGATCCTACTTATTCTTACCTGCCACCTCTAGACAAATGTTTACATATGTGACAAAAAATCTACATGCCCTCCGACTGGTCATGGATTGAATCGTCGAGCATTGACTCGTTTACTTCCGACTTTCCTAATGTGAACTTGTCGGGTTGCGACATGTCGATTTTCGACTCATCGAGGTCCAACTCGACGAGATTCGACTTATCGAAGACCAACTTATCGATTTTCGGCTCGCTGAGATATGATTTACCGGAGTCCGACTAATCGAGTTTTAACTGGAAGGTTAAGACTTATCGACATTACCGAATTGGCGATGATCACCATACGGTTTGTATGTACATCACAATTCCTTTTCAACAATCGACATATGTGCAACATGACTTGCAAGCGATTATAGATGTAGCCTAGGGCGATTAAGAAAAGCATTTTTATCTTTCTAAAGCAAACGTCGCCTCAATTGATACAATCATTTTAAAACATGTATATTGGCGATTGAGCACAAAATTCTTCCACACGTTCATTATTTGGGCACATACCTAACAGTTAGATGCTTCTTGAATACTTACGACCGCATCGGAGTACAACACACGCACTGGTATAACATGGCACGAATACACGATGATTATAGGTTTGTGATCTACAGGACAAAATTTAAAAATCCAATTACTTCCAGAGTATCTTGAACGAATATAAATGTACCAGTATGGATTACTCAATAAACTAACTTCAGTTATAAAACTATCGGCCTGGAGTTTGTATGCACATAGCAAGCATTTATAGTTGTAGGTATGGGCGAATTTTGGCCTATCGCCGTTTAATAGTACGCGATTTCTGTTCAAGTATACCGAATACGTATAGAAAATCCTTTGGCTTAACGAAAATACCACACAACATCGAGATAATATATATGTACGCAGATTTAAATGATGTATAATTAAGATTTATTAAGCAAAATTATTAATATTCTGTGTTTTTTTCTTACTATAATAAACCAGTATGTACCTCAAAAGGGGACTCAATTATGTATAAAAATATTCAAATTTGCAATGGGTAGTAACAAGAACGATATAGATTCGAAACAATGACAGATATTGATTTCACGGCTTCAATATCGGCTAACCTATATTTGATGAAATCATATTGTTTGTAGATACAATTCGTACGCGATTAAGATCTAGCATAAACGACGGCACATCTACCTATCTGAATGTAATATAAGTATATAGGACAATGTGAGATGTAATTAGGTACAGCGGTGTTTTATAAAATCCTTGGCAAACGGAAGGATATAATCATATAAAGGATTTGCTATAATATTAAGCCAGTCTAGCCGACGGATACACATGGTTAGCACAAATGTTAATAGGCGCACGGATTGGGAAATCTCCTGTGTAAAACGGCAAGCTTGGTCAGCATAGACAATAATTATTCGTATTGCAATGACGACTAATTACAATACGAATATTGACCGTCCACGCATCTAATGGAGCCGTAATCTCTAACAGGACACCGAACATCGGAACAAAAACATTACAAGTATGATACACAGCAGGTAGTGATAAAAGCCTACGTACGCTATACGTGCAGAAAAAATTGAAGTCTGTATAAAACTAATTTTTGAAGAAGGATTGTATAATAGTGTTTACGCTACAAAAAACATTAATGTACCGATAAAAGACGCAGTTGACAATTAAAATTTCATACGTTTGTACATCTAAGTTGAATAAATAAAATGTCATATTAGTGCAATAATTGGTGATACGAGCATCACAACTCTTGTACATAATGGTATGCATGCTATTTTATCAAATGACCCCTTTTAAAAATCTTACAAACCATTTAAAATCATCAGTTGTTCTCTTCTTTCTCCATATTGTAAGTTTTCTACTGCTGCGTGCGCATATATCTAGTAAGAAGGAGATGCAAGTTGACGGATCATGTCTAGTCTATCCGCGCTATTGTATTTAATAGAATAGCTTTCCTGCTATATCAAAGCCGTTTTGATCTGCTATTGTGGTCATGGGTATATGTCTACCTATCGGTATCGCTAGTAAGGTTTACGAAGTGATATCGCCGTACATAATTGTCGCGTAGACATTTCGTAATAAGCATATGGAACATTATTTAAATATCATAACATGAGGATTAGATAAGCAGCAAAAGCATTTATAATCAAAAAAAATTCGAAGTAGCTGAAATAATGTTATTGCAGCGCTCTAAATCATTATTGCTGAGAGTTTGTGCCAAAAGTACATCATGCGGGACAATACATAATTACATATAGCAACATAACAAAAAAGTAGTGATGACGTTCAAAAGCAAGTCTATAACAGCGAATAGTACGAAAAACTTCTGCCTTAGACTATAATTTTAAGGTATTTTGCATTCAACCAGCGCAGAGGGGTGTTTTTTTGGCTTAATAGTATGTTAATTTTTATCGTTGGTTTGATATGCGAAATCATTATACATCGAGTATTAGTTTCTGTGGTGATGAATATGAACATTTCATGAGTTTATGCGCTAAGCAAAAAAAGGAAAGTGTATTTATTTAACGAGCGTCAATGATGTTATCAAAACGTCAGAAAAATCATACACGGCGACGAGATGAGAACAATTTACAGCTTAAGTATATTGACGATTAAGATATAAATGCTTGCGATGAACTAAGGGTATAAAATATAGTAATTTTTATAAATGCAAGACTAATGTTTTATGTTTATCGAAAAGGCTCATATCATATATCATTAGCAACACCCAGGAAGATCTCTATATATTAATTTGGTTTTTTATAGGTATAAGATTAAGAGTAACATTTTAAAAACCTTACGCTATAACTAGGTACATATGTTTGTGTACGTACATAACGAATGAACAGCTGTAGAATTTTTCCATCTGGAATTTTTTCATGTTTAAATGATCTATTCACGCTAATGAGTTAATAAATTAGCGCATTTCTCTACCTCTATACTATTTATTTTTTTATGAGGATACAGCTTCATTTTTGAATAAGGCCAGCCTACATAAATAGCTTGGCTCAATCAGATTATGCAAAATAGACCTATCTACGGGATCAACCCCGATGCGCGCGGCAATCAGCGATTGCCAACATATTTGGCTGGCTAACAGGCCTGTAGTGACCAATGAGTAAAGCAGCGCCTAATTGGTTCGATACCGGCTTAATGCTATATTACAATCGTGGTTGTTTTTACATGACTATCAATACATTGGCTAAGTTTGGTATTGTCGAATTTATAATGGCAAGAACCTTACCAGGGTGAGCATATACGAGTTCCTATACAATAGAAGCTATGTCATTCTTCGATTATACTATATGTATACTTGTTGGACGTTTTATTTATACTCTTCTATGCTCAAAACATAAAATAGTTTTGGATAAAAAAATGAGGTAATAGTCCAGTTCTCGCCATACTTCGATTTTCGTCAAAATTTAAGTAAAGATACTTTGCCCATAAAAGCATTGTAAATGCACAAGTACGGATTAAAGTTGAAAATTGAACAATATTTATCAATTTTTTTGACTTTAAAATACATAAATTAGGATTAATCCCCCAAGAAGGCACGATCATTGCGACATAGAAGTCCGGCTTTATCATCATTAAAGTATGCGAAGACACTTAAATAAATGACAACATTTATGGTGATTATAGAGCACGTAAGAGTAAGCTATATGCTACAAGTTAAAAATTCCACCATGCCTTAAAGTATCTTTCCAGTTTTGGTCTGACGCTATACTGATTTACTATCAATTCGACACAATTGTTTCAAGAAAATTTGTAGACACGGCAAAAGATATATAACGGAACATTGATCAGACTCCAATTACACCTAATGGTAGAGCAATTTTAAATTTTTAACTATTCTGCATAATATTTGAATGCGTATTCCTATACAGCTACGGTATATTAAGATTATGGTAGGATAATAAGCATTCGTCTTTTAAGATCGCATTTGCATTCTTTGCTTGATATTTTATATCGGTACATGCAAGATGTTTTTACGCATAAAACCGTTGACGTATGTAGAGCACGCTGCTGTATATATCATTACCAATGATACTATGCATGGTATAAAGTCATCAACTTATGCCAATTTCTCCATCATCTGAAACGAACAATTAGCATTTAGAATAATTTATGATCATTATCTAAGCAATGGTCATTCAACATTGTCATTTAATTACACACGCGCACATGTCTCAATGACTATCCATTTTAATATCAATCTTTTTGCTACGCGTCATCACCACGTACTTCAATAAATACTGCTAATACTAATACAAAGCGCTGTTTTAAAAGTCTCTTTACCAGGTACCGCGTGTACCTTTTTACATATTGTGTCGCCTTTTAAAGTAAGTACTGTTATACATCTCAGACATTTCCGTTGAATTTATTGACATATTGCCCGCAGCAGATTCGGCGCCCCTACGCACGATAGTTAACTTTATATGCAGTAAATGAAGCTGGAAGCATATTTCAAAGTGGTAAAGGTAAATATCGTCTTATACGTGTGTTTTATATGTAAGTCAATATTTGGTCTAAGGAGGGGTCGTGACGTCCGCCATTATTTGGTCAAAGAACGTCGAGTTCGCATATTGTTACTGTTGTTGAAGAACAGTAACGGTGTATTCAGGTTAACAACGCTAAAATAGCCTATGAAGCTATGTGGGAGATATAGCCGATATTTCCTACTGTGAAACTGCACCATACATCGTATTATATGTAGTCGTCGTAGCAAATATAACGATTTGTCCGTCAACACGCACGATCGACTTGTTAAACGTAACAATATTTTTTCCATGGTCCGTCTTTTGCGCGCAATGATATTCTAATCTATAGATGTTTGTATTATGCACTTGCATATGCGAAATACAATAACCTACCATGCTACTTTATTAGTCAGTTTTCTATAAGTTAAAGGTTTGTAAATACGCTGAATAAATTATAAGCTCAGCTAGCAAATCTTATATTGTACTCCTCCAAGATAATCTATTATATTAATTTTTAAGTAAATAAAAAAAAGATGCACAAAAATATAGCAACAACAACAAATTTAAAATTATTATGCCAGTAGTTGCTTAGTAAATAAGTTCCAAAGAAACTCGCAATCGGATGTTCGATAATGACGTGCGGCTTGATTTGCACAATAGAAGAATTGACGTAATATGTTTAAGGCATAGCAGCTTAATATATAATTTACCATGTGTCTTTATTTTAGCGCCTGGTATGATTATTGATCGAACAGATTCATATTCAAATAGCACGTAAATAATTTTCTAGAATACTTGAAAAGGACTGTTTATATATATCATCCTTTATGAACAGAGGCATAGAGGGAGCGAGGATTGGCAAATGTTGGTGGCATTTTAAACATCCAATTAACTGAAAGAAGCTTTCGGAGGCTAGCACTTGCATCATAATTTATTTAAGGTAACTGATAGCACATAATATAGTCTGCAGACATGAAGAGGCACCATGCGATGATAATTATATTCGGGCAATTATAAAAATATATTGTTCTATTACAACCAATGAAAATTCATAGATCTACTTTGCCTGTAGGTTTTAGACCAATCTAATCTTCCATGTGTAGCTCATGAGACACACAAAAATTAAAATACTACTTGATGGGCACGTAAAATTTATCAATTATTATGCCAAGTGATCGGTCCGTGGCATTTTGTAATTAATATGGTTACTGAGGTAATGTCGCGGTGGGTTCATCGATCCTACATTCGAATGTAAACATAAGTCAGCATGTTAAATGAGTGAAATTGTGGAAGTAACGGAAGGCTAAAAATTTGTCGTCGTGACCTCTATTAAATTTAATCTGTTTGTTCAAGAGGAAATGATAGTCGATTTTTGTATGATCTGGTCGTGAACGTTTTGCTAAGCAGTATCTTGTCTTGTTTAGTCTTTTACTTTTATACCTGTGTTGGATAGTATGTAATCAGCCTAAACAAGTTGACGAATTAATATACTGTAGGATGTGTTAAGCCGGTCTATAAAGGTCAAATAATAGACAGTTAAGGTAGCCGACAACGATTTTTATCGTTTATTTCTTTATGTGAACAGAAATTTATCTTGGCAACATGCCATAATATATTGATTGTACGGTAAAGTGACTCGTGGGATTGAGAGTCGGGATAAGGGTAGAGCAGCTTTAGGCGCATAAATGACGTTGTGAACAGCATGACATCTTCATCTCTTGCCCAAAGAGATATGCCGTAAAATCGATGGCATAATCGACAGTTCGTGGAGGGCACTTACAATTGCGGTTGCGCCGTTCGCCCCAATTATGGCAAAGAAATATTTGCAGAGGTATGCATATATCGATGCGTCCAATGCTTAGTCGATGCTAGCAAAATGAGATGAAATGAACCCGATATGTTGGTGGCACAATAGAGATAACTTGAAGCGGGCAAATGCATCCCTACGACGTACATTAGTGCAACAAGAACCATATTTTTTTGGTGTTTAGTTTGGGACATAACATTGACCATCAATTAGTGGTGATTATAGTGTCTCGATGCAATCGCTGTTTCGGCTTTACGATCGTTACGAAATAAAATAAAAGTTGCTAATGTGAATGCAACGAGCGTTGACAGTATTACAGTGACAATATAGTAGCATATTTAACCCAACAAGGACCAGCGACACCGTTTGTATTAAATGAACGAACGATCGATCACGGATTCTGCCGCAAAACTAAGTCACTAATAGGTTACAGCCAATAGGTCTATCATTTAGAAGCGAAATTGGTCTGCCTCTATCCGGCACAGGTATCGAATCTTGTATGAAATCTATCAATCGTCTCAAACGCAAGACACTTTTTTGTATGATGATACAAACACTTTATCACGAACGTCACAGGCAAGCCGATAGCTTAAATGTGCACTGGGCTAAGTTTGAACAATTTAAGAACAAAATATAATGGTAACGTGTATTACCAATGTACGTGGAAATATGAAGCGGGCTGATCCAGGTAAAACCGAGAGTCCAATGTATTACTACTCGCCAACCTCTAAATGTACGCCTTTGCGTAGTCCTCAACAAATTCTACGACATAGCTATTGTATTTGGCCGAGTTGGGTGGAGTTATTGTACTTGTGTAGACCCGCCTGATCGAAGATGGATCAATTCTCTGTCGGATGCCGTACCCGAACAATTGTTCTTTAGCCCTCTCAGCTAGTGTATTCGTTTCGTATGTCTTCTTTGCAGCTTGAACCACAACCACCGCATCAAAGAAAGGTAAATGCTTGAGCTGCTCCATGATACGAAGGAAGGGTAGCGACTCTTTCGATGGGAGAGCGGAGGTGGAGAACATCTCACGCGAAATTTGCTCGAGTTGCTGCACCTTGATCTTGCGGGTTTCGATGATGAAGGGATCGCCAACGTGAGCAGCTAAAAGGGTGTAGTATATTGCGCTCTCAGGATTCAGGGTCGCTAGTGGAAACGTATTTCGAAAAGCCTTTTCAATCTTTTCCACGGACGCACTCGCCTCTGTTAGCTTCTTCGCAGCTTGAAACACAAATGTCACTTGGGCCGGGTTCAGACTGTGCATCTGTTGGAAAATTTGGCTAACCTGCGCCTGATTCTTCAGCTCGAGCGGGTGATGTAATAAAAGGTCATAAGCCACAGAAACTAGGTTCTCCAGATTAGCAACGATCCTATTAGAATTCAGATAATACTGACCATGGACGAATCCACCTTCCGGGGGAGCGATGAAGGCCGAGCTGGCTGAGGTTGCTCGACAGACCTTAAGCGCCTCATCACGAGCAAACCCGTTGACGATACCCATGATGTCAAGTGTCTTCCATCCTCGATCTTCTTGCTCGTTCAAGAAGTCAACATGGGTCTTCAGTAGCCTCGTCGCCGTCTCGCGATCGAGCGCGTGAGCACCAGGTGCCGCGGCCTGTGACCCAATGCCTCCCAAAGCGCTATTACACATGGCAGACAGCACGTGAAGGAGGACAAATGCACGAAGGTATCTGACCTTCATGACGATGGAACGGGTAGCGTCAGGGCTAGGTACTTTGTGCTAGAACGCAAAAGGATAAATGAAGTGTTAAAGAGGCACATCCAGCGCTGAGGGAAACACCGTGCACCAGCTTTAGGCTGTACTGGTCTGGACGTTGTCTGTCCATTGCTGCCAGACAACACAGGATCCAATTTTCCGAGGTTACAGTTGCACAAGTTTAGAGCTTGTTCTCGGACACTGGCCAATAATCAACAAACCTGAAGTGACAACGTACCACCATCAAAGATAAATTAGTGCACACTTTCGGACACTGGACATGCGCCGTCTAGACCAGTTAACGTGAGCTGCCATTGGTCAAGGAGGAAGATAAAGAAAGCACATGTATAGTAGCAATAAGTAGAAATGAGGGTGTGTGGTGCAAAAACGTAGCGGGCAAACATGTGCAACTGATTTGTTGGGTACAGCTGATCGGACCAGAACGACTTTGAAATGTCTTTATTGCATTGTGCATCAGATCATGTGCATAGTGTACGCACTACATCCCCGTTGCACCATTTGTGCATGCACATGCAGTTTGACAAGGGGTCTGCTTGTTGTCTAGCGGCTGCCGCAGCTACTAAAAGAAAGACTGGTTGTGTGCGCTAACCTTTATTCACCAACTTGTGTCTTTGTCTCGTAAGATCCGAGCCACTGGTAGCAAGAACTTGATATGACAACAGGGTTTTGGGTGGGCTGCGCTCGAACAAAGTAGCCATTCGTCCAAGGACACGCTCTGATAAATAGCGGAGACTGCTCCACAATACACAATGTGCTAGGCTGAAGGCGTATCGAGGGCACTTGGGTGCTCTTGTTAATACGTCTAGTGTGACAGATTTGAAAGGGACATAATTGCGGCCAAAAGGTTGAGGTTTAACACCAGGTGACACGGGTAACGTCGACAGAAGTTGTTACGCAATGCATGTTGCATTACGGATAGATTTTTACAGTGTAGATATATTATCTAGTTCTGAAATCTGCATGTAAAAAGACACCCTAACGCATTGTGGGTAAGCAGTCTCAAATAAGAAGAGTATGCTCAATCAACGAGTGATTCATAGTATAAGCTAGTAGTATTGAAATAGGTTTTATAAAAGCAGATATTTAACAACTTGCTAAACATTATAATAAATCTCCGTGCTGAAGCAGCTCTGCCATAGTGCGTGTATCGCAAGGCATTAACATACATACATATATTATCGTAATCTGCACAGCAAAAAGATGTTGACGATCGCTTTTTGAAAAGGTAGACGATCATTGTAACGGGGCAGCCCGTTACATGGAATTGCCACTTTGAGAAAAGTGACAATAAAGAATATGAAGTTGGATATTCTTTTAACAATATCACCGAAGCGGTGATATTGAAGGGTCGACCAAAGAGTCTGTTCATTGGTTGATATCTTGATGATATCAACCCACCAATCGCCGCAAGACGCGCGCAATGAGTGGTGACGAGACGTCACCATACACTCAGTTATATTAACATAATTAAGTTAAGTCAAACAGAGAGACAGTAGTCAAAAGACTTAATTATATTTATACAACAGTTCTGCTTTTACCCTACCTACGATTCCTCGCTTGCCACGTGTACGTCTGTCGGGGCACCGATACCCTTGAGTTAAGTTCACGCAAGGGTGTGCCCCGTTACAATCATCGGAGTGATGAATCTACGAGGGAACATTTTTGTCGGGGGAGCAGCCCATGGCTGATATATCGCGTAGCCGAAAACTTCACATCATTTGCCGTGGAGCTTATCGTTCTCCCGTTGACCAAAACCTCTCTCAATCGACATTACCAGGAGTCAGTCCGAGTCTATGTAAGATTTATTTTATATTCACGAACATGTGTAAGTTTTGCACTCAAAGCAACTGATAACTACTTAAGCGCTGTTTGTTTCGATTTCAATCATTTAATAGTTTTCAAATGACAACCGCATTGACCAGCCAATAACGGTTCACTTTATGTGAATCTGGTAAATTTGTACTCCATTGTATGATTGATGTGCTGGAGCGAAAGCTTCATATACTTTAGCTTACAATGATTTTGCACGTGGCATTTTTTTGTGCACCAAGTTTAAAACTTATAATCAGCCTATACGCCCACGTAGTCTGATCGACAACACAGAATGTGAGTCAGACAAATAAGTTTTTCTGACTTTGACATGCATCAAATTGATTCAAGCAGATACCGTGGCTTGCTATCTACCACATTATTGTCAATTATGTTAATAATGTCCTTAAGTATGCGAGTCTCTTCTATATTTGCAAAAGTACTTGAAGAGAAGTGAGCGTGGTCAAACCTCCGCCGAAATATGAGCCAAGCATCTGCGACTTATTGTAAGATAATTGGCAACGCTGGCTTTAAATAGTCCATAAGGTTCTGTTGTTTTGACGAACTGAGTTTATTATATATTCGTCACTGACAGTTGTGCCATAAGTCCTACACAGATACGCAAATATTGCTTGGTCGTATGATCGTTGAAATTCTCTTTTACGGTAAACTTGAAATCGCCAAAACCCACATGCTAAAATTCATGATGGGATCGCCACGCAATTTTGTCATGCGACAGAAAATATCACCCTTGAAATGGGATGGTGTGTTTACGAAAATACATAAGGTGATATAAGTTTGATAAAGGTAAAGGACTCGCTACTTTGTCCCTATATACTCAATAATAATATTACATTGCGTCGATAAAAAGTGCGATTCGTGCTAGGACTGATTTATATCATTGATTTACTATAAGCGTTGCTAAATTCAGCGTGATGCAGCTAATGCACTGGACTAAGAGTGGCGCAAATATGCCAATCCCCTTATAGAAGCACGTGTTGAGTCTGACCGATAAACTTACGCGCGCGCATATCGATCTTTTACGATGACGAATATTTATATCGATAAACTCGCAACCGTCGTCCCTTGTGAAAGAAATTAGGCCAATGCACCATTTTTTGCATTTCAATTATACCTTTGTTAATTACAAATTGAACTTAGCATGTCAGGGTCCATCTGTGCGGAACTTGTGGTTGACTAGGACATCAAGTTCTGAAGTGAACGAACCCGAAGGCGGTTTTATAAAATTAGTCATCGAATTATACTTGATGTGCGCATGTAAGTTAAAGAAATACAGTGGCAAGCACTGCGAGGTGCAAAAGTAGTAGTTTTTAAATGAGTAGTTGTATAAAAAAATTTTAATTGTTTACTGCATTATTGTACACATTTGTATGCGTATGTCATAAAATGGACTAGTAAAAATAAAAACGTTTTTGATAAAAGTCGTTCATTTGTTCATATGTAAACCGATGGTGGGGTTATGTAACATCTCGTATCTACTTATAGGTGCAATTGGCAATTGCTTTTTTATGTTAAACCATTAAAAACACAAATGATGATGATATCCATCGGCGCTATTGCTGTATAGATTGATACATCTATATTGAGTACTTGCACGGCGCAACAATACATCTCAACTTTTTCTTGATGATCTAATCGCTACACATATACACACAAGGTGGTAACTTACTACTGTTTTTCTATGTAGTTTAGATTTTGGGGTCACCGAGTCCTTATACCTTACATATTGATTTAAGGTAAGTTGATTGTACGTTGACGAACACCCGATATATTCAAACGCACGTGTATGATAAGAATATAATTACTGTCTATCTCCAAGCAATAAGAGCTGAAGGTATGGTTAGACCACAGGAAATGAGTAGGCTACTATAAGTAGCCGTTGGTTGTCGTCATAGGGTCGTTAAGGCGTTACATACGGTAATTGGAACAACTTTAAGGTAGAGTCCGCACTAACACTCTATTGTTAAATATCCTTACATTTGCCCTAAGTTTTCCGATTGACGCACGTGCTCCATTGTCATGCCATCAATATCGATCCATATATGCATACATAAGTGTACCTTGAATTGTTTAACATCACCGATGGTTTGTCGATAGGCTTTTTTAAATTACACGATTGCCACTTTAAAACTTTGCTTTTCGCTATGATCTCATATCCAAATATTAGTATCATGTGCATGGGTGATATAACCTCCTAACACGAGCAAAAATTAACTACATTTTACCCATTTGTCGATGTAAAAATTTAATAATCTTCCTATATATCCCACAGGTATGTATATATGCTGAGTTATTAAGATAATGTAAGTTCACTTTTGGTCCCGTCAAACTATCATCAACGCAGGTACTTAAACTATGTTGATTTAAATATATTCTTTAAAAACAAATATTAATAATGTAAAATCAAATACAAAACAATAATGAAGCCTTTTTGTAATATTGATACAAAAACCTTCTAAATTGTAGTTAAATTTGTGAATGTTACGAAATTATTAAAAAATAAAAAGGCTTCATACTGCTTTGAGTAATAGTTTGTACAAATTTCAAAACTTTTTTACCGACCTATTTAGTCACATAAAAATATTGCTATTTGATAACTAATCATGTAATTAATCCTTTTCCTTTATCTCCAACTACATATTAACCTTGCATTTTATTTATTTTTGAAACATTAATTTAATATGTTAAACAACAATCTTTTTTCTAAAGAAATGACAAAAAATCTGCAAAATATTAGAGTTTTAGGAACACTTGCATGTAAACAGCTTGTAGTAAATTAAATTATAAACCTCATCAGAACATATAAACAATTTAAACAAAGCATACACAAAGCCCCCATGTTAGTTTTTTTGAAACGATTATGATATCTATCATGCATTCCAACTGTCGAAAATACTAAACTACACAATTGAGGGACTTAATAATATATACAATATGTTGCTCCGGACTAATATGGGTCATAAAGCTGACATTCTAACTTAAAATATACAAAATGTTGTTCTGGACTAATATGGGTCATAAAGCTGACATTCTAAGGTAATAGCTCTCCAGCACTAACTATTGATTTTAAATCACAGTTCTTTGTAGGTATTAGAACTAAAATTTGTTTTTAACTGCACGTGCTAATATTTCATGCAGATAGACTATAAACCGATAACATTCGATACTAGACCAAAACCTTGTCGATTCCCGCATGGTAAAGTAGTTTACTTGCTAAATGCAAATTTGTTTGTTGTACAAAAATAGCCGCTATGCAAAAAACATTGATAAAGAATAAAAAAAATTAGATATTTTAATTTATTATGATGAAATATTTACATGTCATAGTTAATTTATAAACAGCTCTAATTTTTCCTATTAAATTGCGTAGGGCTCGCGTGATCGATGAAAGTTGCTCAAAAATTTAAAAAAACCTAGATTTTAAGTAGACATGTTATTTACGGTCAGCAATGTAAAAATTTAATAATGACTAAATTTAAGAAACTCGATATGATGATCTTGCAAATCGCGGGTTCCAGACTCGTTTAGCAAAAACAATACAATCTTGATGCAGCCAATAAAGATCATTTCACGTATTGACTTGATGGAATTAAAGGCAAATTTATCGGGATAGAAATGCTCAATAGCAATGTTACCTTTGAAGAAAGTATATTGTTTGATATATAGGGGAGCTTTACGTTGTATAAACTACATATACTTACGACTGATATATGTAACTGTTATACAATATCATTTAACTTTTTTTTATTTACTAAATTGACGACTATACAGAATTCGTGCGCTTGTCGGAAAAATATCAATGCGAGCCGAATTTGTCAAGAAATCGATACAGCGTCGATCAAAACTACTTGTCAGATTTAGCTGATATCGAGAAAATTACATTGAAATTAGGCCCATATAGACTCACATTAGGCCAGCAGTTTAAGATCCGTCAGAAAATCGTTTAAAATATAAGACTACTAAATAATATATTGTGAGATTTGACCATAGACGAGCTTACCAGTCATTCATATAATATATATATTAATTTGTTGCGTGAGCACATTTTAAATCATTATAAATTGTATTTTTACTACTCTTGTGTGAAAATACGGTTTATTTTATATTAAGCATAAATTAGGCTCATCACACCATGTCTTCATCGAGTTTAAAAATAGGTATCACTTTGTTCATATTATTTGGTAATGTAAATTGAAAGTTACATTGTAATCTACTAGCAATACCAAAACTTCGTTGGAAGTTTTTCACGTCGTAAATGGGTAATTGGCTAACCTTTATTGCGGTTCGGTCTTCGCATGAGAATCTCACAACTATCAAGAAGCACAACCTCGATCAAGAAAGGCTCTAGTATTAATTTGTCGAGCTAATCGAGCGTAAATCCTTACGTCATGCATGAAGTCGGGTCGCAGTATGTGTCTTAATATATTAAGCTTCATCAGTCTCATTTTATCTGTCATTTTCTTCTTGTTATAACAGTTTAGTGGTATCATAAACTTATAAATTAAAGTGTTCAGCTTAAAATTTTATCATTAAAATTTAAAAACGATTTTCAAAGCAATAATTCTATTAGCGCTATGCCCATTGGGGTATATCGGTTCGTTATACATTTGTTCTAGTCCATTGTATCTTGACTTGGGCTCGAAAGAATCATATTATGGCAGCTACGAAATGTTTATAAAAAACCAGTATGCACGATTAGGAGGAGAAGTGAAGTCCTACTAATGAAAAGTAAGCAATATATGTGGACTGGGACAACATCCAAAAATCTAGATTAAATGACTGATTTGAGAACAACAGATAAATATACAATATTATCGATCCGGTTAGGTAAAGTTTACCAATGCAATTAATCGTTTTAAAAAACTCAACTATTTACAGATCGAAATGCAGTATATCTTATAGGCCACGACTAGGGGCACACCCCACTTTTGCTACGGGCACACCCGTCCTTCTGATATGATAAAAAGGACTTCTAACTCCTCGAAATATTGCAGAACTCAATACTGCACGACCTCGCGAAAACGACTAGGTTGCTACTTACTCCACTGTGATACCATTGTACGTACTACGCTTCGCGTGTTTCTTCCCGAAGCAATATTCATGTTGATGTATTGACCGGCGACAGAAGACGGCTGTTGTCTGAATTTTGCTTGCATCAATCAGTGCGCGACAACGTTTGTCAAAAGCATCTGGATCCACTTGTCTTCAGCATCGGCACAGTTGAGATTTCGTGCGGCCACTTAGCTTAGCAGCAAGCCGCGGCCAGAGTCTGGGCGACTCGACGCCCCACTCGCGCTATCTTGTAAGAATGAGCCATATTTCTGCTCAATGAACTTACGGGACGACAAGTCCGGATTGATGCAATTAACGTATCGGCCCCGAAGCGCTGGCTGTGTTCGCCCGGGCACAAGATAACAAATGTTGTTCCACGGCACTTGATCTTGATTGGACTCACTGTCATTTAGTACGTATGCACAAAGTGCGAGCAGCAGCCGTCGATCCTCACTCAGCGAAAACTTGCCTCACCGAAGACCTGGTGCAAGCGAGAGCTGCCATCGATGGCGGACCTGTTCCGGCACACGGCCATCTATCGAATCTGCAACCACGTTCCACTATTCATTAAATTCAGGAACAGCCTCACGCAGGATTAACTCTTCAACTGGCGTTAAGGTTTACCGCGTGTTTCCCGCGTTCAGCGCTGTCTTGTACCTAGTAAGACAATGAGCTGCTGGTCTTTCCGGCACTGACATGCGCTTTGCAACCTCGTGCCACTTCTTCACCAATTTCGGGT
This sequence comes from Hyaloperonospora brassicae, assembly GCA_947650285.1. NCBI lineage: Eukaryota > Oomycota > Peronosporomycetes > Peronosporales > Peronosporaceae > Hyaloperonospora > Hyaloperonospora brassicae. The sequence goes on from CANTFL010001456.1 coordinate 370,146, forward strand.
CTTCTTGTCCCGTGTCCAACCGTCGAACCGCTGGGTCTTCCTCATTCTTCTACGCGCCACGCCAAAACGTCGGCGACTCGTGCAAGTCATACCACTCTTTGCTCGCAATACCCGTTTGTTCAATTGGAAACTTTCTCGACTTGCGTGCCACCTTCCACGCGCAAAGTTTGTTCCACGCTTGTAGAAGTATCTCCACGTTCGCGGCGTGTGTCACGTAGAGATCTTTGGCAAAGTCCGCGAATAATTTACGCTCTCGACTCGTGAGAATCGGTGGGGTTCGGCTACAAACGACTTGTGACTCTGAGCACGTAAAAACTCGGATGTCGTTGCCACTGCCGATGGTCAGATCTTGGCATCGTACCATTGGATCGTATACCACCTTCGAGATAGTAGAGATCTCGGCAGGCATTGCCGTTCGAATACCGCTCTTACCAAAATGGATTGATCAAATCTCGCGCACGAGTGCATTTACCGTTGTAGATATAAGTGACATATCGATCAGTGGTAAGTGACTACGTGTTTTACTTATTCTGCAACCATAAAATGTGAGGTCTATTGTATTATTTAAGGAGTGCTGGTGTGCCCCTAGCAAAAGTGGTGTGTGCCCCTAGTCGTTGCCTATTTATAACAAAGTAGACTTACAACAAGAAAACGCTACGCGCCACATGCAAATAAGTTCTCTACATTACATTTCCACATGGCAAGTTAAATTCGAGTTCGTTAATCACGCCTTCCTGGGTCACTATTGATAAGATATATGTGTTAAATTTAATAAAAAGAGGTAAAAAACTACTTAATCAGCATCATCGCAAAATAAACGAAACCTTTAGCCCAGCAATTACATGATATACTTTTAAATCAGATATATCGCTTAGATACATGACTTCCATCCTGTTAATATAAAGCTGACCGATACTGCAACGATAAAAACATATAATTAAAAGGTGAGCAAAACGAATTAAAGGTTTTAATTAATGAGCAAGACAATCATATTATTAACTCTGCAAATGGGTTTAAGAACAATTACGACCAGTTATAATTTACATTATGGATCCATATCGGCTAATAAAGTGATATAGGAACAAAGTAGGTTTGAATGCAGCAAATTAATATAAAGAACTCAACTTTGTGTAAGACGATGCTTAAGGATTTAAGCTTTCTAAGGCCCTGCAAATTTTATACTTGGTGCGAGCGTGTTAAGGTAGGAATTTTCTTGAGATATAATTGCTATTTGATACATTTGAATAAATAAAATATGCAATATTTGTGCATGTTCACTATTTAAAGCTTACGTTCAACAACTTGCTCGTTAGCTGCAAATTAGTACACGCGACGAAATTTAGACGACGTCACTATATACGGGGTCTTGCAAGAAATCGACTTCGCCTAATTGTAGAATCACAATGCATAGTGGTAGACCCGACTAATATATATGACCTCATAACTATGAATTGCGGATATTGGCTCTGCGCGTAATAAAGGCTCTTATAAAAAGCTTTTGGCTTCCCGACGACCATATGATCGACTAAGTTATGACTCATTCATCCCGCCCTTGGTCGCTTCGCAAGAAATTAAAGGCAACACAGGTTTATATATAATTTAATCGAACGCAGTAAGCTACCTAAATGTCTCGGAAGGCGATATGACCGGTGGAGTCTCTCATCATAGTAGCAAATAAATTTTTAATAGGACTAAGGAAAATGTTTATAGCGAGTTAAGTATTGATGAACATAGTAATCACTTACCAAAATTATTTTGCGATCATAAACTAAATCACTCAGACTTTTGTGAGATTGACTAAGGGCGACAAAGCGATATTGAGACTGAGCACATTTTCTGAAATGTTAAGCATAGGTCGACTTACAAGCCCCGTCCCATCCAATCTTCGTTATACAAAATACGTATGTGGTAAATTGGCGATCACTCTGTTGATAATAGATCCTAAACTATGTGTATGTATGTATGTTACGGTGATAAGATCAGTCAGCAGCAGCACATTCCCAAGTGTGTACTTCGCAGTTCATCTGCGTCACGGGCTGACGTTGAGTAACATTTTGTCCGCCGAACGCCTGTCTATGAGAGCTTTGTTTGACAATCCTTTGATGATAGTCTTCTGGTGACGACGCGTATGTCGTCTGCGTTTGTATCAGCGCTGCCTCGATAGCTTTTGAATGGCATGACGCATCGGTTGTTGCTCGTATTGTCGCATGCATAGTGGATGAAAGGCAAGGCAGTTCTTCGACTCTGGATGCAGGCGATTGGGCACGATATATTGTAGATGTACACAAACGGTGTGCGTACAGATGCTCAGTATTTGATTCGAAAACAGGCATCGTATACTTGGCATGCGATAAAGCTGCGATCGACGGTGTGTGAATGAGTGTGTGCATGCGTAGCGTGTTCTGACCGCGTGTTTGTTGTGCTATATTGTGTGCGTTGTTTCGTGTGGGTCTAAAGCTCTAGTGGTAGCTCGCTCGCTTGTCGTGCGAGTGGCACACGGATCGACACCCTGCGTGTCACGTATGTATGTTACGGTGATAAGATCAGTCAGCAGCAGCACATTCCCAAGTGTGTACTTCGCAGTTCATCTGCGTCACGGGCTGACGTTGAGTAACATTTTGTCCGCCGAACACCTGTCTATGAGAGCTTTGTTTGACAATCCTTTGATGATAGTCTTCTGGTGACGACGCGTATGTCGTCTGCGTTTGTATCAGCGCTGCCTCGATAGCTTTTGAATGGCATGACCCATCGGTTGCTGCTCGTATTGTCGCATGCATAGTGGATGAAAGGCAAGGCAGTTCTTCGACTCTGGATGCAGGCGATTGGGCACGATATATTGTAGATGTACACAAACGGTGTGCGTACAGATGCTCAGTATTTGATTCGAAAACAGGCATCGTATACTTGGCATGCGATGAAGCTGCGATCGACGGTGTGTGAATGAGTGTGTGCATGCGTAACGTGTTTTGACCGCGTGTTTGTTGTGCTATATTGTGTGCGTTGTTTCGTGTGGGTCTAAAGCTCTAGTGGTTGCTCGCTCGCTTGGCGTGCGAGTGGCACACGGATCGACACCCTGCGTGTCACGTATGTATGTTACGGTGATAAGATCAGTCAGCAGCAGCACATTCCCAAGTGTGTACTTCGCAGTTCATCTGCGTCACGGGCTGACGTTGAGTAACATTTTGTCCGCCGAACACCTGTCTATGAGAGCTTTGTTTGACAATCCTTTGCTGATAGTCTTCTGGTGACGACGCGTATGTCGTCTGCGTTTGTATCAGCGCTGCCTCGATAGCTTTTGAATGGCATGACCCATCGGTTGCTGCTCGTATTGTCGCATCGCATAGTGGATGAAAGGCAAGGCAGTTCTTCGACTCTGGATGCAGGCGATTGGGCACGATATATTGTAGATGTACACAAACGGTGTGCGTACAGATGCTCAGTCTTTGATTCGAAAACAGGCATCGTATACTTGGCATGCGATAAAGCTGCGATCGACGGTGTGTAAATGAGTGTGTGCATGCGTAACGTGTTCTGACCGCGTGTTTGTTGTGCTATATTGTGTGCGTTGTTTCGTGTGGGTCTAAAGCTCTAGTGGTTGCTCGCTCGCTTGGCGTGCGTGTGGCACACGGATCGACACCCTGCGTGTCACGTATGTATGTTACGGTGATAAGATCAGTCAGCAGCAGCACATTCCCAAGTGTGTACTTCGCAGTTCATCTGCGTCACGGGCTGACGTTGAGTAACATTTTGTCCGCCGAACACCTGTCTATGAGAGCTTTGTTTGACAATCCTTTGCTGATAGTCTTCTGGTGACGACGCGTATGTCGTCTGCGTTTGTATCAGCGCTGCCTCGATAGCTTTTGAATGGCATGACCCATCGGTTGCTGCTCGTATTGTCGCATGCATAGTGGATGAAAGGCAAGGCAGTTCTTCGACTCTGGATGCAGGCGATTGGGCACGATATATTGTAGATGTACACAAACGGTGTGCGTACAGATGCTCAGTATTTGATTCGAAAACAGGCATCGTATACTTGGCATGCGATGAAGCTGCGATCGACGGTGTGTAAATGAGTGTGTGCATGCGTAACGTGTTTTGACCGCGTGTTTGTTGTGCTATATTGTGTGCGTTGTTTCGTGTGGGTCTAAAGCTCTAGTGGTTGCTCGCTCGCTTGGCGTGCGAGTGGCACACGGATCGACACCCTGCGTGTCACGTATGTATGTTACGGTGATAAGATCAGTCAGCAGCAGCACATTCCCAAGTGTGTACTTCGCAGTTCATCTGCGTCACGGGCTGACGTTGAGTAACATTTTGTCCGCCGAACACCTGTCTATGAGAGCTTTGTTTGACAATCCTTTGCTGATAGTCTTCTGGTGACGACGCGTATGTCGTCTGCGTTTGTATCAGCGCTGCCTCGATAGCTTTTGAATGGCATGACCCATCGGTTGCTGCTCGTATTGTCGCATGCATAGTGGATGAAAGGCGAGGCAGTTCTTCGACTCTGGATGCAGGCGATTGGGCACGATATATTGTAGATGTACACAAACGGTGTGCGTACAGATGCTCAGTATTTGATTCGAAAACAGGCATCGTATACTTGGCATGCGATAAAGCTGCGATCGACGGTGTGTGAATGAGTGTGTGCATGCGTAGCGTGTTCTGACCGCGTGTTTGTTGTGCTATATTGTGTGCGTTGTTTCGTGTGGGTCTAAAGCTCTAGTGGTTGCTCGCTCGCTTGGCGTGCGAGTGGCACACGGATCGACACCCTGCGTGTCACGTATGTATGTTACGGTGATAAGATCAGTCAGCAGCAGCACATTCCCAAGTGTGTACTTCGCAGTTCATCTGCGTCACGGGCTGACGTTGAGTAACATTTTGTCCGCCGAACGCCTGTCTATGAGAGCTTTGTTTGACAATCCTTTGATGATAGTCTTCTGGTGACGACGCGTATGTCGTCTGCGTTTGTATCAGCGCTGCCTCGATAGCTTTTGAATGGCATGACGCATCGGTTGCTGCTCGTATTGTCGCATGCATAGTGGATGAAAGGCGAGGCAGTTCTTCGACTCTGGATGCAGGCGATTGGGCACGATATATTGTAGATGTACACAAACGGTGTGCGTACAGATGCTCAGTATTTGATTCGAAAACAGGCATCGTATACTTGGCATGCGATGAAGCTGCGATCGACGGTGTGTGAATGAGTGTGTGCATGCGTAGCGTGTTCTGACCGCGTGTTTGTTGTGCTATATTGTGTGCGTTGTTTCGTGTGGGTCTAAAGCTCTAGTGGTTGCTCGCTCGCTTGGCGTGCGAGTGGCACACGGATCGACACCCTGCGTGTCACGTATGTATGTTACGGTGATAAGATCAGTCAGCAGCAGCACATTCCCAAGTGTGTACTTCGCAGTTCATCTGCGTCACGGGCTGACGTTGAGTAACATTTTGTCCGCCGAACGCCTGTCTATGAGAGCTTTGTTTGACAATCCTTTGATGATAGTCTTCTGGTGACGACGCGTATGTCGTCTGCGTTTGTATCAGCGCTGCCTCGATAGCTTTTGAATGGCATGACGCATCGGTTGCTGCTCGTATTGTCGCATGCATAGTGGATGAAAGGCGAGGCAGTTCTTCGACTCTGGATGCAGGCGATTGGGCACGATATATTGTAGATGTACACAAACGGTGTGCGTACAGATGCTCAGTATTTGATTCGAAAACAGGCATCGTATACTTGGCATGCGATAAAGCTGCGATCGACGGTGTGTGAATGAGTGTGTGCATGCGTAGCGTGTTCTGACCGCGTGTTTGTTGTGCTATATTGTGTGCGTTGTTTCGTGTGGGTCTAAAGCTCTAGTGGTCGCTCGCTCGCTTGGCGTGCGAGTGGCACACGGATCGACACCCTGCGTGTCACGTATGTATGTTACGGTGATAAGATCAGTCAGCAGCAGCACATTCCCAAGTGTGTACTTCGCAGTTCATCTGCGTCACGGGCTGACGTTGAGTAACATTTTGTCCGCCGAACGCCTGTCGATGAGAGCTTTGTTTGACAATCCTTTGATGATAGTCTTCTGGTGACGACGCGTATGTCGTCTGCGTTTGTATCAGCGCTGCCTCGATAGCTTTTGAATGGCATGACGCATCGGTTGCTGCTCGTATTGTCGCATGCATAGTGGATGAAAGGCAAGGCAGTTCTTCGACTCTGGATGCAGGCGATTGGGCACGATATATTGTAGATGTACACAAACGGTGTGCGTACAGATGCTCAGTATTTGATTCGAAAACAGGCATCGTATACTTGGCATGCGATAAAGCTGCGATCGACGGTGTGTGAATGAGTGTGTGCATGCGTAGCGTGTTCTGACCGCGTGTTTGTTGTGCTATATTGTGTGCGTTGTTTCGTGTGGGTCTAAAGCTCTAGTGGTTGCTCGCTCGCTTGGCGTGCGAGTGGCACACGGATCGACACCCTGCGTGTCACGTATGTATGTTACGGTGATAAGATCAGTCAGCAGCAGCACATTCCCAAGTGTGTACTTCGCAGTTCATCTGCGTCACGGGCTGACGTTGAGTAACATTTTGTCCGCCGAACGCCTGTCTATGAGAGCTTTGTTTGACAATCCTTTGATGATAGTCTTCTGGTGACGACGCGTATGTCGTCTGCGTTTGTATCAGCGCTGCCTCGATAGCTTTTGAATGGCATGACGCATCGGTTGCTGCTCGTATTGTCGCATGCATAGTGGATGAAAGGCGAGGCAGTTCTTCGACTCTGGATGCAGGCGATTGGGCACGATATATTGTAGATGTACACAAACGGTGTGCGTACAGATGCTCAGTCTTCGATTCGAAAACAGGCATCGTATACTTGGCATGCGATAAAGCTGCGATCGACGGTGTGTGAATGAGTGTGTGCATGCGTAGCGTGTTCTGACCGCGTGTTTGTTGTGCTATATTGTGTGCGTTGTTTCGTGTGGGTGTAAAGCTCTAGTGGTTGCTCGCTCGCTTGGCGTGCGAGTGGCACACGGATCGACACCCTGCGTGTCACGTATGTATGTTACGGTGATAAGATCAGTCAGCAGCAGCACATTCCCAAGTGTGTACTTCGCAGTTCATCTGCGTCACGGGCTGACGTTGAGTAACATTTTGTCCGCCGAACGCCTGTCGATGAGAGCTTTGTTTGACAATCCTTTGATGATAGTCTTCTGGTGACGACGCGTATGTCGTCTGCGTTTGTATCAGCGCTGCCTCGATAGCTTTTGAATGGCATGACGCATCTGTTGCTGCTCGTATTGTCGCATGCATAGTGGATGAAAGGCGAGGCAGTTCTTCGACTCTGGATGCAGGCGATTGGGCACGATATATTGTAGATGTACACAAACGGTGTGCGTACAGATGCTCAGTCTTCGATTCGAATAACAGGCATCGTATACTTGGCATGCGATAAAGCTGCGATCGACGGTGTGTGAATGAGTGTGTGCATGCGTAGCGTGTTCTGACCGCGTGTTTGTTGTGCTATATTGTGTGCGTTGTTTCATGTGGGTATAAAGCTCTAGTGGTCGCTCGCTCGCTTGGCGTGCGAGTGGCACACGGATCGACACCCTGCGTGTCACGTATGTATGTTACGGTGATAAGATCAGTCAGCAGCAGCACATTCCCAAGTGTGTACTTCGCAGTTCATCTGCGTCACGGGCTGACGTTGAGTAACATTTTGTCCGCCGAACGCCTGTCGATGAGAGCTTTGTTTGACAATCCTTTGATGACAGTCTTCTGGTGACGACGCGTATGTCGTCTGCGTTTGTATCAGCGCTGCCTCGATAGCTTTTGAATGGCATGACGCATCTGTTGCTGCTCGTATTGTCGCATGCATAGTGGATGAAAGGCGAGGCAGTTCTTCGACTCTGGATGCAGGCGATTGGGCACGATATATTGTAGATGTACACAAACGGTGTGCGTACAGATGCTAAGTCTTCGATTCGAATAAAGGTATCGTATACTTGGCATGCGATAAATCTGCGATCGACGGTGTGTGAATGAGTGTGTGCATGCGTAGCGTGTTCTGACCGCGTGTTTGTTGTGCTATATTGTGTGCGTTGTTTGGTAAGTGTAAAGCTCTAGTGGCTGCCCGCTCGCTTGGCGTGCGAGTGGCACACGGATCGACACCCTGCGTGTCACGTATGTATGTTACGGTGATAAGATCAGTCAGCAGCAGCACATTCCCAAGTGTGTACTTCGCAGTTCATCTGCGTCACGGGCTGACGTTGAGTAACATTTTGTCCGCCGAACGCCTGTCGATGAGAGCTTTGTTTGACAATCCTTTGATGATAGTCTTCTGGTGACGACGCGTATGTCGTCTGCGTTTGTATCAGCGCTGCCTCGATAGCTTTTGAATGGCATGACGCATCTGTTGCTGCTCGTATTGTCGCATGCATAGTGGATGAAAGGCGAGGCAGTTCTTCGACTCTGGATGCAGGCGATTGGGCACGATATATTGTAGATGTACACAAACGGTGTGCGTACAGATGCTAAGTCTTCGATTCGAATAAAGGTATCGTATACTTGGCATGCGATAAATCTGCGATCGACGGTGTGTGAATGAGTGTGTGCATGCGTAGCGTGTTCTGACCGCGTGTTTGTTGTGCTATATTGTGTGCGTTGTTTCGTGTGGGTGTAAAGCTCTAGTGGTCTGCCCGCTCGCTTGGCGTGCGAGTGGCACACGGATCGACACCCTGCGTGTCACGTATGTATGTTACGGTGATAAGATCAGTCAGCAGCAGCACATTCCCAAGTGTGTACTTCGCAGTTCATCTGCGTCACGGGCTGACGTTGAGTAACATTTTGTCCGCCGAACGCCTGTCGATGAGAGCTTTGTTTGACAATCCTTTGATGACAGTCTTCTGGTGACGACGCGTATGTCGTCTGCGTTTGTATCAGCGCTGCCTCGATAGCTTTTGAATGGCATGACGCATCTGTTGTTGCTCGTATTGTCGCATGCATAGTGGATGAAAGGCGAGGCAGTTCTTCGACTCTGGATGCAGGCGATTGGGCACGATATATTGTAGATGTACACAAACGGTGTGCGTACAGATGCTCAGTATTTGATCCAAAAATAGGCATCGTATACTTGGCATGCGATAAAGCTGCGATCGACGGTGTGTGAATGAGTGTGTGCATGCGTAGCGTGTTCTGACCGCGTGTTTGTTGTGCTATATTGTGTGCGTTGTTTCGTGTGGGTATAAAGCTCTAGTGGTTGCTCGCTCGCTTGGCGTGCGAGTGGCACACGGATCGACACCCTGCGTGTCACGTATGTATGTTACGGTGATAAGATCAGTCAGCAGCAGCACATTCCCAAGTGTGTACTTCGCAGTTCATCTGCGTCACGGGCTGACGTTGAGTAACATTTTGTCCGCCGAACGCCTGTCGATGAGAGCTTTGTTTGACAATCCTTTGATGATAGTCTTCTGGTGACGACGCGTATGTCGTCTGCGTTTGTATCAGCGCTGCCTCGATAGCTTTTGAATGGCATGACGCATCGGTTGTTGCTCGTATTGTCGCATGCATAGTGGATGAAAGGCAAGGCAGTTCTTCGACTCTGGATGCAGGCGATTGGGCACGATATATTGTAGATGTACACAAACGGTGTGCGTACAGATGCTCAGTATTTGATCCGAAAATAGGCATCGTATACTTGGCATGCGATAAAGCTGCGATCGACGGTGTGTGAATGAGTGTGTGCATGCGTAGCGTGTTCTGACCGCGTGTTTGTTGTGCTATATTGTGTGCGTTGTTTCGTGTGGGTATAAAGCTCTAGTGGTAGCTCGCTCGCTTGGCGTGCGAGTGGCACACGGATCGACACCCTGCGTGTCACGTATGTATGTTACGGTGATAAGATCAGTCAGCAGCAGCACATTCCCAAGTGTGTACTTCGCAGTTCATCTGCGTCACGGGCTGACGTTGAGTAACATTTTGTCCGCCGAACGCCTGTCGATGAGAGCTTTGTTTGACAATCCTTTGATGATAGTCTTCTGGTGACGACGCGTATGTCGTCTGCGTTTGTATCAGCGCTGCCTCGATAGCTTTTGAATGGCATGACGCATCGGTTGCTGCTCGTATTGTCGCATGCATAGTGGATGAAAGGCGAGGCAGTTCTTCGACTCTGGATGCAGGCGATTGGGCACGATATATTGTAGATGTACACAAACGGTGTGCGTACAGATGCTCAGTATTTGATCCAAAAATAGGCATCGTATACTTGGCATGCGATAAAGCTGCGATCGACGGTGTGTGAATGAGTGTGTGCATGCGTAGCGTGTTCTGACCGCGTGTTTGTTGTGCTATATTGTGTGCGTTGTTTCGTGTAGGTGTAAAGCTCTAGTGGTTGCCCGCTCGCTTGGCGTGCGAGTGGCACACGGATCGACACCCTGCGTGTCACGTATGTATGTTACGGTGATAAGATCAGTCAGCAGCAGCACATTCCCAAGTGTGTACTTCGCAGTTCATCTGCGTCACGGGCTGACGTTGAGTAACATTTTGTCCGCCGAACGCCTGTCGATGAGAGCTTTGTTTGACAATCCTTTGATGATAGTCTTCTGGTGACGACGCGTATGTCGTCTGCGTTTGTATCAGCGCTGCCTCGATAGCTTTTGAATGGCATGACGCATCGGTTGCTGCTCGTATTGTCGCATGCATAGTGGATGAAAGGCGAGGCAGTTCTTCGACTCTGGATGCAGGCGATTGGGCACGATATATTGTAGATGTACACAAACGGTGTGCGTACAGATGCTCAGTATTTGATCCAAAAATAGGCATCGTATACTTGGCATGCGATAAAGCTGCGATCGACGGTGTGTGAATGAGTGTGTGCATGCGTAGCGTGTTCTGACCGCGTGTTTGTTGTGCTATATTGTGTGCGTTGTTTCGTGTGGGTATAAAGCTCTAGTGGTTGCTCGCTCGCTTGGCGTGCGAGTGGCACACGGATCGACACCCTGCGTGTCACGTATGTATGTTACGGTGATAAGATCAGTCAGCAGCAGCACATTCCCAAGTGTGTACTTCGCAGTTCATCTGCGTCACGGGCTGACGTTGAGTAACATTTTGTCCGCCGAACGCCTGTCGATGAGAGCTTTGTTTGACAATCCTTTGATGATAGTCTTCTGGTGACGACGCGTATGTCGTCTGCGTTTGTATCAGCGCTGCCTCGATAGCTTTTGAATGGCATGACGCATCGGTTGTTGCTCGTATTGTCGCATGCATAGTGGATGAAAGGCAAGGCAGTTCTTCGACTCTGGATGCAGGCGATTGGGCACGATATATTGTAGATGTACACAAACGGTGTGCGTACAGATGCTCAGTATTTGATCCGAAAATAGGCATCGTATACTTGGCATGCGATAAAGCTGCGATCGACGGTGTGTGAATGAGTGTGTGCATGCGTAGCGTGTTCTGACCGCGTGTTTGTTGTGCTATATTGTGTGCGTTGTTTCGTGTGGGTCTAAAGCTCTAGTGGTTGCTCGCTCGCTTGGCGTGCGAGTGGCACACGGATCGACACCCTGCGTGTCACGTATGTATGTTACGGTGATAAGATCAGTCAGCAGCAGCACATTCCCAAGTGTGTACTTCGCAGTTCATCTGCGTCACGGGCTGACGTTGAGTAACATTTTGTCCGCCGAACGCCTGTCGATGAGAGCTTTGTTTGACAATCCTTTGATGATAGTCTTCTGGTGACGACGCGTATGTCGTCTGCGTTTGTATCAGCGCTGCCTCGATAGCTTTTGAATGGCATGACGCATCGGTTGCTGCTCGTATTGTCGCATGCATAGTGGATGAAAGGCGAGGCAGTTCTTCGACTCTGGATGCAGGCGATTGGGCACGATATATTGTAGATGTACACAAACGGTGTGCGTACAGATGCTCAGTATTTGATCCAAAAATAGGCATCGTATACTTGGCATGCGATAAAGCTGCGATCGACGGTGTGTGAATGAGTGTGTGCATGCGTAGCGTGTTCTGACCGCGTGTTTGTTGTGCTATATTGTGTGCGTTGTTTCGTGTGGGTATAAAGCTCTAGTGGTAGCTCGCTCGCTTGGCGTGCGAGTGGCACACGGATCGACACCCTGCGTGTCACGTATGTATGTTACGGTGATAAGATCAGTCAGCAGCAGCACATTCCCAAGTGTGTACTTCGCAGTTCATCTGCGTCACGGGCTGACGTTGAGTAACATTTTGTCCGCCGAACGCCTGTCGATGAGAGCTTTGTTTGACAATCCTTTGCTGATAGTCTTCTGGTGACGACGCGTATGTCGTCTGCGTTTGTATCAGCGCTGCCTCGATAGCTTTTGAATGGCATGACGCATCGGTTGCTGCTCGTATTGTCGCATGCATAGTGGATGAAAGGCAAGGCAGTTCTTCGACTCTGGATGCAGGCGATTGGGCACGATATATTGTAGATGTACACAAACGGTGTGCGTACAGATGCTCAGTATTTGATCCAAAAATAGGCATCGTATACTTGGCATGCGATAAAGCTGCGATCGACGGTGTGTGAATGAGTGTGTGCATGCGTAGCGTGTTCTGACCGCGTGTTTGTTGTGCTATATTGTGTGCGTTGTTTCGTGTGGGTCTAAAGCTCTAGTGGTAGCTCGCTCGCTTGGCGTGCGAGTGGCACACGGATCGACACCCTGCGTGTCACGTATGTATGTTACGGTGATAAGATCAGTCAGCAGCAGCACATTCCCAAGTGTGTACTTCGCAGTTCATCTGCGTCACGGGCTGACGTTGAGTAACATTTTGTCCGCCGAACGCCTGTCGATGAGAGCTTTGTTTGACAATCCTTTGATGATAGTCTTCTGGTGACGACGCGTATGTCGTCTGCGTTTGTATCAGCGCTGCCTCGATAGCTTTTGAATGGCATGACGCATCGGTTGCTGCTCGTATTGTCGCATGCATAGTGGATGAAAGGCAAGGCAGTTCTTCGACTCTGGATGCAGGCGATTGGGCACGATATATTGTAGATGTACACAAACGGTGTGCGTACAGATGCTCAGTATTTGATCCAAAAATAGGCATCGTATACTTGGCATGCGATAAAGCTGCGATCGACGGTGTGTGAATGAGTGTGTGCATGCGTAGCGTGTTCTGACCGCGTGTTTGTTGTGCTATATTGTGTGCGTTGTTTCGTGTGGGTATAAAGCTCTAGTGGTTGCTCGCTCGCTTGGCGTGCGAGTGGCACACGGATCGACACCCTGCGTGTCACGTATGTATGTTACGGTGATAAGATCAGTCAGCAGCAGCACATTCCCAAGTGTGTACTTCGCAGTTCATCTGCGTCACGGGCTGACGTTGAGTAACATTTTGTCCGCCGAACGCCTGTCGATGAGAGCTTTGTTTGACAATCCTTTGATGATAGTCTTCTGGTGACGACGCGTATGTCGTCTGCGTTTGTATCAGCGCTGCCTCGATAGCTTTTGAATGGCATGACGCATCGGTTGTTGCTCGTATTGTCGCATGCATAGTGGATGAAAGGCAAGGCAGTTCTTCGACTCTGGATGCAGGCGATTGGGCACGATATATTGTAGATGTACACAAACGGTGTGCGTACAGATGCTCAGTATTTGATCCGAAAATAGGCATCGTATACTTGGCATGCGATAAAGCTGCGATCGACGGTGTGTGAATGAGTGTGTGCATGCGTAGCGTGTTCTGACCGCGTGTTTGTTGTGCTATATTGTGTGCGTTGTTTCGTGTGGGTCTAAAGCTCTAGTGGTTGCTCGCTCGCTTGGCGTGCGAGTGGCACACGGATCGACACCCTGCGTGTCACGTATGTATGTTACGGTGATAAGATCAGTCAGCAGCAGCACATTCCCAAGTGTGTACTTCGCAGTTCATCTGCGTCACGGGCTGACGTTGAGTAACATTTTGTCCGCCGAACGCCTGTCTATGAGAGCTTTGTTTGACAATCCTTTGATGATAGTCTTCTGGTGACGACGCGTATGTCGTCTGCGTTTGTATCAGCGCTGCCTCGATAGCTTTTGAATGGCATGACGCATCGGTTGCTGCTCGTATTGTCGCATGCATAGTGGATGAAAGGCAAGGCAGTTCTTCGACTCTGGATGCAGGCGATTGGGCACGATATATTGTAGATGTACACAAACGGTGTGCGTACAGATGCTCAGTATTTGATTCAAAAATAGGCATCGTATACTTGGCATGCGATAAAGCTGCGATCGACGGTGTGTGAATGAGTGTGTGCATGCGTAGCGTGTTCTGACCGCGTGTTTGTTGTGCTATATTGTGTGCGTTGTTTCGTGTGGGTCTAAAGCTCTAGTGGTTGCTCGCTCGCTTGGCGTGCGAGTGGCACACGGATCGACACCCTGCGTGTCACGTATGTATGTTACGGTGATAAGATCAGTCAGCAGCAGCACATTCCCAAGTGTGTACTTCGCAGTTCATCTGCGTCACGGGCTGACGTTGAGTAACATTTTGTCCGCCGAACGCCTGTCGATGAGAGCTTTGTTTGACAATCCTTTGATGATAGTCTTCTGGTGACGACGCGTATGTCGTCTGCGTTTGTATCAGCGCTGCCTCGATAGCTTTTGAATGGCATGACGCATCTGTTGTTGCTCGTATTGTCGCATGCATAGTGGATGAAAGGCGAGGCAGTTCTTCGACTCTGGATGCAGGCGATTGGGCACGATATATTGTAGATGTACACAAACGGTGTGCGTACAGATGCTCAGTATTTGATCCGAAAAATAGGCATCGTATACTTGGCATGCGATAAAGCTGCGATCGACGGTGTGTGAATGAGTGTGTGCATGCGTAGCGTGTTCTGACCGCGTGTTTGTTGTGCTATATTGTGTGCGTTGTTTTGTGTGGGTCTAAAGCTCTAGTGGTTGCTCGCTCGCTTGGCGTGCGAGTGGCACACGGATCGACACCCTGCGTGTCACGTATGTATGTTACGGTGATAAGATCAGTCAGCAGCAGCACATTCCCAAGTGTGTACTTCGCAGTTCATCTGCGTCACGGGCTGACGTTGAGTAACATTTTGTCCGCCGAACGCCTGTCGATGAGAGCTTTGTTTGACAATCCTTTGATGATAGTCTTCTGGTGACGACGCGTATGTCGTCTGCGTTTGTATCAGCGCTGCCTCGATAGCTTTTGAATGGCATGACGCATCGGTTGTTGCTCGTATTGTCGCATGCATAGTGGATGAAAGGCGAGGCAGTTCTTCGACTCTGGATGCAGGCGATTGGGCACGATATATTGTAGATGTACACAAACGGTGTGCGTACAGATGCTCAGTATTTGATCCAAAAATAGGCATCGTATACTTGGCATGCGATAAAGCTGCGATCGACGGTGTGTGAATGAGTGTGTGCATGCGTAGCGTGTTCTGACCGCGTGTTTGTTGTGCTATATTGTGTGCGTTGTTTCGTGTGGGTATAAAGCTCTAGTGGTAGCTCGCTCGCTTGGCGTGCGAGTGGCACACGGATCGACACCCTGCGTGTCACGTATGTATGTTACGGTGATAAGATCAGTCAGCAGCAGCACATTCCCAAGTGTGTACTTCGCAGTTCATCTGCGTCACGGGCTGACGTTGAGTAACATTTTGTCCGCCGAACGCCTGTCGATGAGAGCTTTGTTTGACAATCCTTTGATGATAGTCTTCTGGTGACGACGCGTATGTCGTCTGCGTTTGTATCAGCGCTGCCTCGATAGCTTTTGAATGGCATGACGCATCGGTTGTTGCTCGTATTGTCGCATGCATAGTGGATGAAAGGCAAGGCAGTTCTTCGACTCTGGATGCAGGCGATTGGGCACGATATATTGTAGATGTACACAAACGGTGTGCGTACAGATGCTCAGTATTTGATCCAAAAATAGGCATCGTATACTTGGCATGCGATAAAGCTGCGATCGACGGTGTGTGAATGAGTGTGTGCATGCGTAGCGTGTTCTGACCGCGTGTTTGTTGTGCTATATTGTGTGCGTTGTTTCGTGTGGGTCTAAAGCTCTAGTGGTTGCTCGCTCGCTTGGCGTGCGAGTGGCACACGGATCGACACCCTGCGTGTCACGTATGTATGTTACGGTGATAAGATCAGTCAGCAGCAGCACATTCCCAAGTGTGTACTTCGCAGTTCATCTGCGTCACGGGCTGACGTTGAGTAACATTTTGTCCGCCGAACGCCTGTCGATGAGAGCTTTGTTTGACAATCCTTTGATGATAGTCTTCTGGTGACGACGCGTATGTCGTCTGCGTTTGTATCAGCGCTGCCTCGATAGCTTTTGAATGGCATGACGCATCGGTTGTTGCTCGTATTGTCGCATGCATAGTGGATGAAAGGCAAGGCAGTTCTTCGACTCTGGATGCAGGCGATTGGGCACGATATATTGTAGATGTACACAAACGGTGTGCGTACAGATGCTCAGTATTTGATCCGAAAATAGGCATCGTATACTTGGCATGCGATAAAGCTGCGATCGACGGTGTGTGAATGAGTGTGTGCATGCGTAGCGTGTTCTGACCGCGTGTTTGTTGTGCTATATTGTGTGCGTTGTTTCGTGTGGGTATAAAGCTCTAGTGGTCGCTCGCTCGCTTGGCGTGCGAGTGGCACACGGATCGACACCCTGCGTGTCACGTATGTATGTTACGGTGATAAGATCAGTCAGCAGCAGCACATTCCCAAGTGTGTACTTCGCAGTTCATCTGCGTCACGGGCTGACGTTGAGTAACATTTTGTCCGCCGAACGCCTGTCGATGAGAGCTTTGTTTGACAATCCTTTGATGATAGTCTTCTGGTGACGACGCGTATGTCGTCTGCGTTTGTATCAGCGCTGCCTCGATAGCTTTTGAATGGCATGACGCATCGGTTGTTGCTCGTATTGTCGCATGCATAGTGGATGAAAGGCAAGGCAGTTCTTCGACTCTGGATGCAGGCGATTGGGCACGATATATTGTAGATGTACACAAACGGTGTGCGTACAGATGCTCAGTATTTGATTCGAAAATAGGCATCGTATACTTGGCATGCGATAAAGCTGCGATCGACGGTGTGTGAATGAGTGTGTGCATGCGTAGCGTGTTCTGACCGCGTGTTTGTTGTGCTATATTGTGTGCGTTGTTTCGTGTGGGTATAAAGCTCTAGTGGTCGCTCGCTCGCTTGGCGTGCGAGTGGCACACGGATCGACACCCTGCGTGTCACGTATGTATGTTACGGTGATAAGATCAGTCAGCAGCAGCACATTCCCAAGTGTGTACTTCGCAGTTCATCTGCGTCACGGGCTGACGTTGAGTAACATTTTGTCCGCCGAACGCCTGTCGATGAGAGCTTTGTTTGACAATCCTTTGATGATAGTCTTCTGGTGACGACGCGTATGTCGTCTGCGTTTGTATCAGCGCTGCCTCGATAGCTTTTGAATGGCATGACGCATCGGTTGTTGCTCGTATTGTCGCATGCATAGTGGATGAAAGGCGAGGCAGTTCTTCGACTCTGGATGCAGGCGATTGGGCACGATATATTGTAGATGTACACAAACGGTGTGCGTACAGATGCTCAGTATTTGATCCAAAAATAGGCATCGTATACTTGGCATGCGATAAAGCTGCGATCGACGGTGTGTGAATGAGTGTGTGCATGCGTAGCGTGTTCTGACCGCGTGTTTGTTGTGCTATATTGTGTGCGTTGTTTCGTGTGGGTATAAAGCTCTAGTGGTTGCTCGCTCGCTTGGCGTGCGAGTGGCACACGGATCGACACCCTGCGTGTCACGTATGTATGTTACGGTGATAAGATCAGTCAGCAGCAGCACATTCCCAAGTGTGTACTTCGCAGTTCATCTGCGTCACGGGCTGACGTTGAGTAACATTTTGTCCGCCGAACGCCTGTCGATGAGAGCTTTGTTTGACAATCCTTTGCTGATAGTCTTCTGGTGACGACGCGTATGTCGTCTGCGTTTGTATCAGCGCTGCCTCGATAGCTTTTGAATGGCATGACGCATCGGTTGTTGCTCGTATTGTCGCATGCATAGTGGATGAAAGGCGAGGCAGTTCTTCGACTCTGGATGCAGGCGATTGGGCACGATATATTGTAGATGTACACAAACGGTGTGCGTACAGATGCTCAGTATTTGATCCGAAAATAGGCATCGTATACTTGGCATGCGATAAAGCTGCGATCGACGGTGTGTGAATGAGTGTGTGCATGCGTAGCGTGTTCTGACCGCGTGTTTGTTGTGCTATATTGTGTGCGTTGTTTCGTGTGGGTCTAAAGCTCTAGTGGTTGCTCGCTCGCTTGTCGTGCGAGTGGCACACGGATCGACACCCTGCGTGTCACGTATGTATGTTACGGTGATAAGATCAGTCAGCAGCAGCACATTCCCAAGTGTGTACTTCGCAGTTCATCTGCGTCACGGGCTGACGTTGAGTAACATTTTGTCCGCCGAACGCCTGTCTATGAGAGCTTTGTTTGACAATCCTTTGCTGATAGTCTTCTGGTGACGACGCGTATGTCGTCTGCGTTTGTATCAGCGCTGCCTCGATAGCTTTTGAATGGCATGACGCATCGGTTGCTGCTCGTATTGTCGCATGCATAGTGGATGAAAGGCGAGGCAGTTCTTCGACTCTGGATGCAGGCGATTGGGCACGATATATTGTAGATGTACACAAACGGTGTGCGTACAGATGCTCAGTATTTGATCCAAAAATAGGCATCGTATACTTGGCATGCGATAAAGCTGCGATCGACGGTGTGTGAATGAGTGTGTGCATGCGTAGCGTGTTCTGACCGCGTGTTTGTTGTGCTATATTGTGTGCGTTGTTTTGTGTGGGTCTAAAGCTCTAGTGGTTGCTCGCTCGCTTGGCGTGCGAGTGGCACACGGATCGACACCCTGCGTGTCACGTATGTATGTTACGGTGATAAGATCAGTCAGCAGCAGCACATTCCCAAGTGTGTACTTCGCAGTTCATCTGCGTCACGGGCTGACGTTGAGTAACATTTTGTCCGCCGAACGCCTGTCGATGAGAGCTTTGTTTGACAATCCTTTGCTGATAGTCTTCTGGTGACGACGCGTATGTCGTCTGCGTTTGTATCAGCGCTGCCTCGATAGCTTTTGAATGGCATGACGCATCGGTTGTTGCTCGTATTGTCGCATGCATAGTGGATGAAAGGCGAGGCAGTTCTTCGACTCTGGATGCAGGCGATTGGGCACGATATATTGTAGATGTACACAAACGGTGTGCGTACAGATGCTCAGTATTTGATCCAAAAATAGGCATCGTATACTTGGCATGCGATAAAGCTGCGATCGACGGTGTGTGAATGAGTGTGTGCATGCGTAGCGTGTTCTGACCGCGTGTTTGTTGTGCTATATTGTGTGCGTTGTTTCGTGTGGGTATAAAGCTCTAGTGGTAGCTCGCTCGCTTGTCGTGCGAGTGGCACACGGATCGACACCCTGCGTGTCACGTATGTATGTTACGGTGATAAGATCAGTCAGCAGCAGCACATTCCCAAGTGTGTACTTCGCAGTTCATCTGCGTCACGGGCTGACGTTGAGTAACATTTTGTCCGCCGAACGCCTGTCTATGAGAGCTTTGTTTGACAATCCTTTGCTGATAGTCTTCTGGTGACGACGCGTATGTCGTCTGCGTTTGTATCAGCGCTGCCTCGATAGCTTTTGAATGGCATGACGCATCGGTTGCTGCTCGTATTGTCGCATGCATAGTGGATGAAAGGCGAGGCAGTTCTTCGACTCTGGATGCAGGCGATTGGGCACGATATATTGTAGATGTACACAAACGGTGTGCGTACAGATGCTCAGTATTTGATCCGAAAAATAGGCATCGTATACTTGGCATGCGATAAAGCTGCGATCGACGGTGTGTGAATGAGTGTGTGCATGCGTAGCGTGTTCTGACCGCGTGTTTGTTGTGCTATATTGTGTGCGTTGTTTCGTGTGGGTCTAAAGCTCTAGTGGTTGCCCGCTCGCTTGGCGTGCGAGTGGCACACGGATCGACACCCTGCGTGTCACGTATGTATGTTACGGTGATAAGATCAGTCAGCAGCAGCACATTCCCAAGTGTGTACTTCGCAGTTCATCTGCGTCACGGGCTGACGTTGAGTAACATTTTGTCCGCCGAACGCCTGTCGATGAGAGCTTTGTTTGACAATCCTTTGCTGATAGTCTTCTGGTGACGACGCGTATGTCGTCTGCGTTTGTATCAGCGCTGCCTCGATAGCTTTTGAATGGCATGACGCATCGGTTGTTGCTCGTATTGTCGCATGCATAGTGGATGAAAGGCGAGGCAGTTCTTCGACTCTGGATGCAGGCGATTGGGCACGATATATTGTAGATGTACACAAACGGTGTGCGTACAGATGCTCAGTATTTGATCCAAAAATAGGCATCGTATACTTGGCATGCGATAAAGCTGCGATCGACGGTGTGTGAATGAGTGTGTGCATGCGTAGCGTGTTCTGACCGCGTGTTTGTTGTGCTATATTGTGTGCGTTGTTTCGTGTGGGTATAAAGCTCTAGTGGTAGCTCGCTCGCTTGTCGTGCGAGTGGCACACGGATCGACACCCTGCGTGTCACGTATGTATGTTACGGTGATAAGATCAGTCAGCAGCAGCACATTCCCAAGTGTGTACTTCGCAGTTCATCTGCGTCACGGGCTGACGTTGAGTAACATTTTGTCCGCCGAACGCCTGTCTATGAGAGCTTTGTTT
>CANTFL010001457.1:0-48670 GCA_947650285.1 Hyaloperonospora brassicae
GGACGATGGGAGCATACCGCCCGCGATCCGGCGATCCAGGTGACGGGTCGCGATCCGGAGACAGGAACACGGTGGAGCCTTCCGACGAGATCGGCGAGGTGGGGAGATGCGTCGGAGAGACCATGATATGGACTTGAGTGGTTGGAGCAAAGTTGATGAGTGACTGCACTGAGGTCAATTGCTGTACAATGGACTTCAGTGCAGGGGGCGGTTGTGGAAAAGTCACTAATCAAATTTTCTACGAGGATCGGTGACCACATATTTGAGGCGCCACTTACTGGTGGAGAATTAGACCACGGGACCTGGTGATCCAATGAGAGATGGGAGGCGATCCCAACGGAGAAAGACGATACGATCCAAATGTCGTCAGAATGACGGGTATCGAACGATCCGAGACGGGGCGTGAAAAGGGATGATTCCCATGCTGCGATCTGGGACAAGGAATGATTGTAACGGTGCGATCTGGGACAAGGGACTGGATTGTACTAAACGGCTGATCTGAAGCAGAATTACTCTGGGAAAGGTGCATCTGGGACCATACGATGCGAAGTGACTCTGTGACAAAGGTGTTGAAATCTATTAGATCGGTGACATTCTATACCGGGCTCCCAAAAGAAGTACTGATTTAGGTTAATTATGGACTGATCTGGAATTGTGGATGTTGGTGGGAGTCCGGGGGACCGTTGTAAGAACTATGGATGGTCCCATTGAGCAGATAGACCCTTGGGAATGGTATTGGAGTACACACAATGAACGGAAAAGACATATAGGGCCGGATCGCACTGTGTCGATCCTTAACGATCTCGAATTGGACATCAGATCGGTCATGTTCCCTGCTGATTATGGATATATCGATGATGGAGCTATCGTATGATGATGTAAATGCTTGTTGAAGGTCTATGAGAGATGTCCCAAAAGTTCTGACCGAAAGAGCCAGTGGAAGCCGGTCGAATGGACGTCGCAAAATGGATTTAGACACATTCCGCATTTGGATACTATTTTGGACCTTTCGGTACCAAAATTGGGTATTTGGTACCGCATTTGGAATTTGCTCCCTGTTGTGGTGTCTAGGTACGATATCGGGAGTATTGGCGCTATCTTTGGAGCACAGGTCACGAGATTTCGACACGTGTTCAAAGGGGCGGTCAAGCTTAAAGGTGATATCGACTTGGAGAGTGACCTACGGTTAAGAATAGGCTTAATGATAGGATGGCTATTAATTTGGTTGGTTAATAAACAGACTTGAACTCTACTTCTTCTGCTCACGACGCACGTTCCCCTCCCCTCTTCTCCGGGCAAGATTAATTTGGCTTCCCCGGCGGGTCAAGACGCGCGTGTTACAAGGACACAGAAGACCGATCTTGGATTGTTGGCCAAGATCAAGAAGAGCGCTCTCGGGATATTTGGCCCGGATCGATCAAGTACTCACACTCAACTCAACTGCTAGGGTAGCAGCCACACAACAAAGGAAAAGGAAAAGGACATTGGACACAAGATCGCGAGACGGCGCAAGTGGTCAGAAGATCGGGACAAGGCGTTCAAGACAAGACCGAGCAAGATCGTTTTGATTTACTGGACAGATCGGCACGTTTCATTTTGGCGAAACCCAGGACCGATCTGCCCACATTGCGCGCTTCCGGCAAGATCGGCCGATCCCGAGACTAGATTGGACCGATCCCGACGCAAGATCGACGCAAGACAACTATTTGCTGAGTGAAGATTTCCGCACAGCGAAGACCCCGATCCCGAAGACAAATCGAGACCGGTGTGATTTAAGATCGAGATCGCGACATCTCCAAATAGAGATCGCCGCGACTCAAGATCAAGATCGCAGAACCCCCGTTCGTGGTGTGAAGATTTCCGCACCGGAAGCGAACTCTTAACCCAACCTCTCAGCGAGATCGACACTCCCAAGGCCATTACGAAGAGCTCAAGCCAGCCCAACCGACGGGTACACAAGGTGAGCACAATGCTATACAGCAAGGCTCGGATCGGAGTACCCCCTCCGTGAGTCGGCAAGTCTGGGCAAGTGGAAGATTGACACTCACTAAAGTAATTTTGTGAGATCGACTTTACCACAGTAATCTCGACGAACGTTCGGGTCGAACGATCTCGCGTTTGCCGTAACGTCATTGGGGGATGGGTGCCGATCCGTAGTAGCAGCCACGCGGACCGATCTCAATCGATCTTCCGAATCCGATCCGTAGGTTTCCGGTCCTGACTCGCTGCTGACGTCCTCAGTACGAATCATCCTCACCGCTCATGCAAGCTTAGACAGCGCTGGACCCTGAGTTCCCTTCTGTCTGAACTTGGACGATCCCATCATCACTTTCCCTTGACGTGATCTCCCTTGTTGATATCCATGTAGCGTTTTTTGCATGGCGTCTGCGTTTTCTACATTCAGCAGTAGCAATTGATTGGACAGATCGGGGTCGTCCAAGGTGTCAATGAAATGGTTGACATGTTCCTTGCGCGCAGCTGGAAATCCAGTCATCACCGGTATCTTCGCCTGCAGTCCCATCACATTAAGCCGATATAGGTACTGCAAAGGATCTTCCTCCGATCGCTTCTTTGCGTGGTAATACTGTCGGCTCGCGGACATCCCGTGTCCCGCATATTCCACAAGAAAGCTGTTCATCAACTCCTTCCAATTGAATCTCGTCGATCTACTCAGCTGTCGGTACCAATAACGGGCGGGGCTTACTATGAGATCACCGAAAACCAGACATCTCTCTTCGTCCGGTGCTTGGTCCCGGAGGAACGCTGACTTCAATTTGCCGATCCAGGTTCGTGCTTTGTCTACTTCCCGATCCTTCCCTGAGAATTCTTTCAGTTCCGAAATCGCTGAGATTCTGATCCTCTGCGTGATGCTCCTCCCTCCGGTAGTCACACCGGTCGAGGCTACGTGAGCTCGCCGTGGTTTGGGCATCCATAGATTATCTGGGTCGTATTCCGCCCCATGATTGGTCTGCTGGTAAGTGCCCGACTCCACCGATTCCATCTCCACATTCGGCATGTCATAGCTTTCGTGCAAGGGTTGGAGAAAGACACGGCGATCTGGGTAGTGGTTTGGCTGTCGATTCATTCGCTGAGCTGTACGTTGATCCGCCTCGTACTTCTTCATGGCTGCATTGAAGTGCCGACTTAGATCGCTTTCTTCTTGCTCGTCCAGCCCAGTACGGGTACCGGCCGATCTCAGTAACATGTCGCTCATGGCTAGTACTTTAAAGGCGTCAATCTTGGCTTGACCGATCTTGTTCGGTAAAAACGTACCACCCGATGGTCCCAGAGACATTCGACGAATGCTGATGGATCCATCTGACTCGCTCTCGGAGTCGTCCGAGGCGCAGCGGGGCGATCCCGCGGGCTGATTCCGGAGTGAGTCCGAGGGTGTCTCGGTATTGTCTTCACGAGTACTGGCTTTGCCCACCAGCATAATTATGATCTCCACAAACTCATTCGCCGCGTTGTTCAACTGTTCCAAGCTGCAACTCAGCAGTTCATCTCCAACAAAAGCGTTAGGGCAGACACCTATGTCGTCCAACATCTGCAAAATCAAATTGATCTCGTCGACTTTGTTGGTCCCAGGAGGTAAGATCAAGATCGGCTTATCCAGAGGACCAATCAAATTGGGCTTTGGTATCTTGAACCCTAGATCCGTCTTGAGCAGCGTCTTTAAATGGCCAAAATAGTATTGTCATTTCGCACGCTCACGTGCTTCACCCTTCGTCCCCTTCTCCCTGGACGCGATCTTCATTGGGTTACATTTAGTCTTTGGCGTCGTGATCTTTTCTGGTATTTCATCGTATTCCTCTTTGACTCCGACCTTCGATTGCACGCTTCGGCTGATATGGCGATCTTTAAAGTCCTATCCCATTGATCTCGTCGTGGATCGTTCCAATGTGGTCGATCTCGTGATCGTGTTCCTCGGCTTGAGGTCGGGAGATCTGTCAACGAGGAGGTAGGGTTAGGCTTTCGCCTTTGGATTTTCATCCAGCAGATCGCTCTTTGCAGAGCGATCTGCGGTGGCCCCCGAAAGGGCCCTAGGAGGTATTTGAGGTTCATATTCCAGATCAATCTCTCGATCTTCCTCTTTCATTTTCATTTCATCAGAGCCCCTCCCAAAACTCTGATGGTATGGGGATCTTGTGTTTCTGCGTGTCTGCCTCGATCCCTCTGTCGCTGACACTTCAATCCCAGGTTCTTGCTTGATCTTGACATCTTCGCCAGTGGACTCACGGTGAAATCCAGAGGCCTCAGAAGATCCGGGCACGCGCACCATTGTGGGAAAGTCGATCTCACAAAATCGCTTTAGTGAGTGTCAATCTTTCACTTGCCCAGACTTGCCGACTCACGGAGGGGGTACTCCGATCCGTGCCTTGTTGTATAGCCTTGTTCTCACCTTGTGTACCCGTCGGTTGGGCTGGTTTGAGCTCTTCGTAATGGCCTTGGGAGTCTCGATCTCGCTGAGAGGTTGGGTTGAGCGTTCGCTTCCGGTGCGGAAATCTTCACACCACGAACGGGGGTTCTGCGATCTTGATCTTGAGTCGCGGCGATCTCTATTTGGAGATGTCGCGATCTCGATCCGGAATCACACCGATCGCGATTTGTCTTCGGGATCGGGGTCTTCGCTGTGCGGAAATCTTCACTCAGCAAATAGTTGTCTTGCGTCGATCTTGCGTCGGGATCGGTCCAATCTAGTCTCGGGATCGGCCGATCTTGCCGGAAGTGCGCAATGTGGGCAGATCGGTCCTGGGTTTCGCCAAAATGAAACGTGCCGATCTGTCCAGTAAATCAAAACGATCTTGCTCGGTCTTGTCTTGAACGCCTTGTCCCGATCTTCTGACCACTTGCGCCGTCTCGCGATCTTGTGTCCAATGTCCTTTTCCTTTTCCTGATGTTGCTGCTACCCTAGCAGTTGAGTTGAGTGTGAGTACTTGATCGATCCGGGCCAAATATCCCGAGATCGCTCTTCTCGATCTTGGCCAACAATCCAAGATCGGTCTTCTATGTCCTTGTAACACGCGTGCCTTGACCCGCCGGGGAAGCCAAATCAATCTTGCCCGGAGAAGAGGGGAGGGGAACGTGCGTCGTGAGCAGAAGAAGTAGAGTTCAAGTCTGTTTATTAACCAGCCAAATTAATAGCCAACCTATCATTAAGCCTATTCTTAACCGTAGGTCACTCTCCAAGTCGATATCACCTTTAAGCTTGACCGCCCCTTTGAACACGTGTCGAAATCTCGTGACGTGTACTCCAAAGATATCGCCAATACTCCCAATATCGTACCTAGACACCACAACAGGGAGCAAATTCCAAATATGGTACCAAATACCCAATTTTGGTACCGAAAAGTCCAAAATAGTACTCAAGATGTGGAATGTGTCTAAATCCATTTTGCGACGTCCATTCGACCGGCTTCCACTGGCTCTTTCGGTCAGAACTTTAAGGACTTCACTCATGGACCTTCATCAAGCATTTACATTATCATACAATAGCTCCATCATCGATATATCCATAACCAGCAGGGAACATGACCGATCTGATGTCCAATTCGAGATCGAGTAGGCTCGACACAGTGCGATCCGGCCCTATATGTCTTTTCCGCTCATTGTGCATGCTCCGATACCATCCTCAACGGTTTATCCGCAAAATGGGACCATCCACAATTCTCACAACGGTTCCACGGACCCCCATAAACATCCCCACTTCCAGATTGGTCCATAATTAATCTAAATCAGTACTCCCTTTGGGAGACCCGTAGAGAGTGTCACCGGTCTGCAGGATGTTGCACCTTCGTCACAGAGTCACATCACATCGCCCGATCTCAGATCCCTGTCCCATATCGCTCCATGGAAATCGTCCTAACTGTCGTCTTGTCCCAGATCACCCCTTCTCAGATCGTTCCATACCCATCAGTCTGACGACAGTTGGATCGGATCGCCGATCCCGTTTCCTTATTGGATCGCCGATCCCGTTTCCTTATTGGATCGCCAAGTCCCAGGCCTCTTTTCCACCAGTAAGTGGCGTCCCAAATGTGTAGCCACCGATCCTCGCACAAAATTTGATGAGTGACTTCACCACAATGTCAAGATCGTAAAGTAAGTACGCATTTACCTGATGGATCGTTTGAGCTTTCTGTCATTCATTAAGAACTGGAGACTTCTTTGTACGGGTGTAAAACACAAATTAATTGTTATATTCATAATATGTACTTAGTTCGCAACTTTGAATATATGGCAAAGTCATCAATTATAATATATGAAATGGATCGGTGGCCATTTAATCAAAGCGCCACATACTGGTGAAAAATGGCACGAAGTGATCTGGCGATCCAATGAGAAACGGAAGGTGATCCTACGGAGATCGACGGACCGATCCAACGGTCGGCCGAAGGATGGACGTGGAACGGTGTGAGACGAGGCGCAGAAAGGGGTGATTTTCTTGGAACAATCTGGGACGAGTCGCAGACATCGATGATTTCCACGGTGCAATCTGGGACGAGGGACTAGATTGAACCAGAAGACCGATCTGAACTGAGAAAGTTACGTCTGAGACCAAGTGATGCGACGTGGCTCTGTGACAAAGTTGTAGCATCCAGGTGATCGAAGATACACATCACCGATCTCCAATGGGAGTACTGATTTTGGTTAAGTATAGCCCGATCTGGAAGTGTGGATGTTCGTGGAGGTCCGTGGGACCGTTGTGAGAACTATGGACGGTCCCGTTGAGCGGATAAACCGTTGAGTATATTATTAAAGCATGCACAATGAACGGAAAAGACATATATAAGTCCGGATCGCACTGTGTCGATCCTCAACGATCTCGAATTGGGCATCAGATCGGTCATGTTCCATGCTGGTTATGGATATATCGATGATGGAGCTATTGGATTGTGATATACATGCTTGATGAAGGTCCATGAGTGATGTCGCAAAAGTTCTGACCGAAAGAGCCAGTGGAAGCCGGTCAAATTGACGTCGCAAAATGGATTTAGACACATTCCGCATTTGGATACTATTTTGGACTTTTCGGTACCAAAATTGGGTATTTGGTACCGCATTTGGAATTTGCTCCTTTTTGGTGTCTAGGTACGATATCGGGAGTATTGGCGCTATCTTTGGAGCACAAGTCACGGGATTTCGACACGTGTTCAAGGGGGCGGTCAAGCTTAAAGGTGATATCGGTTTGGAGAGTGACCTACAGTTTGGAATAGGCTTAAGGATAGGATGGCTATTAATTTGGTTGGATAATAAAACAGTTACCGTTTTTACATATAAAGCACGTCGCAGACTTCTCTTTCGGGCAGGATATTTGGCCTCCCGTCGATCAAGAGACGTCGCACGCGCCGTGTTTCGTGTACTCACCTTGGATTGTTTGGCCAAGGTGGGGTTAAGGTATCTCAACTCAACTCAAACTGCTAGGGTAGCAGCAAACAACGGTAAAGGAAAAGGATTTTGGTTACAAGATCGCGAGACGGCGCAAGTGGTCAGAAGATCTGGACAAGGCATTCAAGACACGACCGAGCAAGACCGAAGCGATCTACAGGGCAGATCGGCACGTTTCATTTTGGCGAAACCCAGGACCGATCCACCCACATTGCGCGCTTCCGGCAAGATCGGCCGATCCCATGACCAGATCGGACCGATCCCAACGCAAGATCGACGCAAGACTACTATTTGCTGAGTGAAGATTTCCGCACAGCAAATACCCCGATCCCGAAGACAAATCGCGATCGGTGTGATTCCGGATCGAGATCGCGACATCTCCAAATAGAGATCGCCGCGACTCAAGATCAAGATCGCAGAACCCCCGTTCGTGGTGTGAAGATTTCCGCACCGGAAGCGAACGCTCAACCCAACCTCTCAGCGAGATCGACATCTCCCAAGGCCATTACGAAGAGCTCAAACCAGCCCAACCGACGGGTACACAAGGTGAGCACAAGGCTATACAACAAGGCACGGATCGTAGTACCGCCACCGTGAGTCGGCAAGTCTGGGCAAGTGGAAGATTGACACTCACTAAAGTAATTTTGTGAGATAGACTTCACCACAATGGTGCGCGTGCCCGGATCTTCTGAGGCCTCTCGATTTCACCGTGAGTCCACTGGCGAAGATGTCAAGATCAAGCAAGAACCTGGGATTGAAGTGTCAGCGACAGAGGGATCGACGCAGACACGCAGAAGCACAAGGTCCCCATATCATCAGAGTTTTGGGAGGGGCTCTGATGAAATGAAAATGAAAGAGGAAGATCGAGAGATCGATCTGGAATATGAACCTCAAATACCTCCTAGGGCCCTTTCGGGGGCCACCGCAGATCGCTCTGCAAAGAGCAATCTGCTGGATGAAAATCCAATGGTGAAAACCAAAACGGCGAAAGCCAAACTCAATACCCTCGTCAGCAGGTCACCTGACATTAATACGACGAAGACGTTGGCCGGATCGGCATGAAAGAAGAAGAAAGTGCTGGGATCGAATGTCGAAGAAGATCGAATCGGAAAACCAATCGGATCGAAGATCGTAGTAAAAGAAGAATATTATCGTGAGATGGCCCAGATCGCGGTGTCGAAGATTGAGTCGGTGACTCAAATGTGGGATTGTGCGAAATGTGCTATTATAGCCACTTCAAGACACTGCTCAAGACAGACCCAGTGTTCAAGATATTACGGCCCAGGTGGATCGGCCCTCTGGGTAAGCCGATCTCGATCCCGCCGCCCGTGACTAGCAAACGCGGCGCGATTGATTTGATTTTGCAGATGTTGAATGACACGGGATTCTGCCCCAATGCTTTCGATAAAGATTAATTGATGAGATGCAACTTGGAACAGTTGAAGAACGCAGTAAGCGAGTTCGGAAAGGTCACGATACTTCTGGTGGATAATACCACCACTCCTAATGACGGGATCGTCATACCCTCGGGATCACCTCAAGAAAACCCCTCAGGATCGACTTATTACGCTCCATCTGACTCCGAGATTGAGTCAGATAGGTCCATCAGCGTTTGTCGGATGTCTCTGAGACCATTGGGAGGATCGTTTCTAAAGGAAAGGATCGGCAAGGTCAGGATTGAAGCCTTTGAAGAGCAAGCCAAGATCGACATACAACCAAGGTCGTCCGTGATCTCATGTCTGGAAGATTTTTCAGGAAAAGGTCGAGACGAAGATTGGGCTTGGAGCTGGATCGACAAGGTCATGTCGACTTTTCTTCGAGAACAAATACCTGATGAAGAAAAATGTTTGGTGTTTGGTGATTTGCTCACCGCTCCAGCCCGATATTGGTATCTTCAACTAAACGCATCGATGCAATTTGATTGGAAGGCGCTGGTGGAAGAATTCTTGTTCGAATATTGTAGACAAGCGGTCGACAGGGCCTCCGTCTTCTCAAATCTGGAAGAGTTTTCAGGAAAAAGTTGAGACGAAGATTGGGCTCGGAGCTGGATCGGCAAGGTCAGATCGGCTTTTGCTCGAGAACAAATACCCGATGAAGAAAAATGTTTGGAGTTTGGTGATTTGCTCACCGCTCCAGCCCGATATTGGCATCTTCAACTGAACGAATCGATAAAATTTGATTGGAAGGCGCTGGTGGAAGAATTCTTGTTCGAGTATTGTGGACACGAAGAATCGGTCGATCAACAATACTACCTTTCACGAAAACAATCGGATGAGAATCCAATTATCTTCTCAGGACAACGTCCACCGTATAAATCGAAGGTTAAAAAGATAAAAGCTACTGATCAACCCATCGAGATCTATGTTGGAGAATCTACGGAGGTGAAGATCGGTATTAGTCAAGCGTTCTCAAGGTTGTGGATCGCACGAGAACATGATTGGGTGCCAACAGTAAGATACGGCCCTGGCAAGCTATTATATCTGCAGGTGACGAATATTGGTGATCAGAAGATCGTGTTACCACCTCATACCACACTCGGTATGTGGATGAAAGGCGAGTAAACATCACGATCTCAAGGATACGTGTTGTATGGATCTGGCCGATATAAGGAGTGTCAAACCTTAGCGTATGAAAATACTACAGATGAACAATGGAAGTGGCCCGAAAATGAATGGATCGAATCTCCAGCGAATCCTGCTAACTATGTTAAATCGATAGAGTTAATGACACGACCAAAAGATGATCCGGTGGAAACGGCAAGGGAAGCGGCAGTAATTACTCAACGGATTTCTAAAGTTAAAACGGGAGGAGAAAGTATCAAATCTACGTCAGGAGAAGAGAACGCCGTCGTCGATATACTCTCACATGATGAATCATTTTGGAGTTCTGCTGATCGAGATCGCGAAAGGGATATACAGTATTTGATGGAACGAGATCGAAGAGTGGTTCATCCTTCACACGATAGATCGTTTCAACGTCATATTGATCAAGATCGAGAAAGTGATCGCTCCTATGTAATGAATCGAGATTATGTAGATGACCCACAGCATTGGACATGTCAAGATTGCGATGATGATATACATTATTCGACAGATCGAGACTGCGGAATAAATTCGACATATTACTATAAATCGTTTACGCTTTCTATCGATCAAGATCGAGAAAGAGGTCAAGGAATTTCTACGGATCAAGATCCCGAAGGTGACTCGCAGTACTGGATCTGTCAAGATCGCAAAGTGATTTTGCATTTAACTGATGGATCGTTTCGAATTTCTATCGATCAAGATCGAGAAAGTCATCAAACGTATGGTATGAATCAAGATCTCGATGCTGATCTGGACCTCAGCGCGGATTTCTATGCGGCGATCACCCTACAAGTGGAGATCAATATGGCGAATACGACCTGCATTCACATGATGGATCGTTTGAGTTTTCTGTCGATCAAGATCGAGAAGATCGAGAAGATTGCGAAGGTGAACCACCGTGTTCGACTTGTCAAGATCGCAAATTGATTTCACATTTACCCGATGGATCGTTTGAGCTTTCTATCGATCAAGATCGAGAAAGTCATCAAACGTATGATGTGGATTAAGATCTCGAAGCTGATCTGGACAGGGGGTGTGGATTTCTTTGCGGCGATCACTCTACAAGGGGAGATGTATATGGCGAAAACGATTTGCATTCACATGATGGATCGTTTGAGCTTTCCGTCGATCAAGATCGAGTTAGTGGTCAAAGGTATATTAAGGATCAAGATCACGTAGGTCAGGGTCGCGAAGGTGCTGAAATCGAGTGCAATGGTCTGGTATTATATCTCGATTTTCTAGCTGATCTGGACAGGAAGCGCGGATTTCTCTGCGGCGATCATCCTACAAGTGGATATCGACTGTGTATGAAGTTACCTTCAGCGATGGATACTAAAAAGAAGATTAAAAGAGTCGAGTGGATACAAGACCTACCGAAGCAAGAGATTGACGCTACAAGGGAGATTAAGACTGAAGACACCGAGTCTGAGGTAGCTGATCTGTTACAAGAATGGTCCAGCTGTCAGGCAGACTGGATCAGGATCAAGGATGGTGAGTCGCAAGAAGAGCATTCCCAACTGGTTAAAGGACTCGAAATGATTGGACCGTGAGATTGTCGAAGGGAAACGAGGGTGAGAGGTTGCCGGCGCAGGTCAAGGTGGAGATCAATCAAGCGTCGATCGGATTGAATAGATGGGTATGTGAAGATAGCCCGACCAAAGGCGGAGACCCTGACGAAAGTGATACGGTGCATGGAGAGTCCAGACGTCAGTCAGGCGGGATGTCGACTCGCGATGGTGTGTTACAAGGACGAGACGAGCGACAGTCTAAAGACGCAGCTATACCAGGGACTTACAATGAATTACCTGGAGTGATTGGTGATATGCTGTCTCCTGCTGTGATATATGCCACCAAGGCTATAAGCTGTGACGCTGTGTAACCCTATCGAGTTGCTAACTTGAAGATCGAGGTGGGGGCAAAGGCGATCGAATGGGTATCTTCCAGTGATGTTAATCCTGACAGAAAAGAATTCAGTCACCATCATAAAAAAGAGACCGATATGGGATAACGTGAAGAGCATAGACATTCCACCGTGATGACCGCAGAGACCGATACGGTGGGGATCGACCGCTATAATGCGGATCGTAATCCACTGCAGATAAGTCGTGAAGAGGA
This sequence comes from Hyaloperonospora brassicae, assembly GCA_947650285.1. Classification (NCBI taxonomy): domain Eukaryota; phylum Oomycota; class Peronosporomycetes; order Peronosporales; family Peronosporaceae; genus Hyaloperonospora; species Hyaloperonospora brassicae. Next base: position 12,087 of record CANTFL010001457.1, read on the forward strand.
GTTGCGGCTTTATCTCTGTCGATGTGAGGAGGAATATGCACCAAGTTTAGCCCATATGTGGCACGGACCGTTTTGTGAGGCCGTCAAATGTGGAGATCATATCGTACGACTGGATATTGATGGTAAACCATACAGGTTGTTCTCGATGGTTCATTTTTCGAAGTTGAAGCAGGTCAAGATGTTTCAGTATCGACCGATAATCTGTTTGACGGTATACGAGATTGATCGAGTGGGCTTTGATAAGGTATTGTGGCCGGACGATAGCTGGGAAGGATGTCGAGAGGATGATACGTTCGAAGTGAAAAGAACAGAAGACGCGCGATCTGGCCGAAAACCACGGGTTGGACGAGTACACTGTCCGGTCGGGAAGTGTTGGAAAGGCTCTAGCGATCCGACATGGATAGACGAAGCAGATGTAAATTGCGTGGATATGTCGCAAAAATATAACCGTGCACGAGCAAGCCGGAATCGATTCAAAGTGAAGCAATTAGAAGAAGCTGCATCAAGGGTCGAACACCGATCTGGAGGTTAGGTGTGGTTGAAGTATGCAAGGAGGTTGCATATGGCTGTAAGGCGGTGAAAGCACATGTCGGGAGGCTGTATGTGGCGGAGGATACCGGTGGACGGGTGTGCTAGGATTTAGCATATGCTGGTGGAATGGGTTTGAATAGTGTACTTGGAGGTAGTACATGCCAGATGAATGGGCTGTTCGTGAATGAGTATGGAACCGAATTACCAACTAGTTGATGGAGAGCGAGATTGATTTGGCATGATGATACAACGATAATAGATGTGACGAAAGATGATAATGAAATCTGACCTATCATCATTTTAGAATTCTACTAAGACCGGCGGTCCAAGTAAAGCAGAATGATCTAACGATCTTGTTCAAACGAATAGCGATCTAAGCCGAGATTGATGATCTGGCGATACAGGTCGATTGAATGGAGATATTATTGAAGCCTAAGTAACTATCGATCTGGTGAAGAATGGGATAGGTTCAACTCAGGCTGTCGATCCGGTCGTCTGTAGGGAAAAGTAGAGATATGGATCTATCTGGGACTATTCAATTATACCTCCCGTGATCTGGCGCTCCGTACGACAGATCGTGGGCAGGAGATGAAGGCCCGGTGGGTAGTCGATCTAGTGATCCCCTGGAGAAAGGTGTCGAATCGGCCGGACCAAGATCACTTGGAGACCCAGGTCGATCTGGTACTATGGGAATATGCTCTTCTGAATCGGCCGATCTGGGTGAAAGATCGCGATCCGGCGACAAAAGTGCGGTAGAACACTCCGAGGGTACTGTAGAAGTGAGGAGACGCGTCGGGGAGGTCATGGGATGGACTTGAGTGCTTAAAACGAAGTTAATGAGTTACTGGACTGAAGCCTGTTGCTGCCCAAAAGGACTTCAGTACAGGGGGTGGTTGTGGCAAAGTCATCAATTAAAATATATGAAATGGATCGGTGGTCATCTAATTGAGGCGCCACGTACTGGTGAAAAATGGCACGAAGTGATCTGGCGATCCGATGAGAAACGGAAGGTGATCCCACGGAGATCGACGGACCGATCCAACGGTCGGCCGAAGGATGGACGTGGAACGGTGTGAGACGAGGCGCAGAAAGGGGTGATTTTCTTGGAACAATCTGGGACGAGTCGCAGACATCGATGATTTCCACGGTGCAATCTGGGACGAGGGACTAGATTGAACCAGAAGACCGATCTGAACTGAGAAAGTTACTTCTGAGACCAAGTGATGCGACGTGGCTCTGTGACAAAGTTGTAGCATCCAGGTGATCGAAGATACACATCACCGATCTCCAATGGGAGTACTGATTTAGGTTAATTATTACCCGATCTGGAAGTGTGTATACTCGTGGGAGTCCATGGAACTCTTTCAAGACCTATGGATGGTCTCGTTGTGCGGATAAACCCTTTAGGATGGTATCTGACCATGCACAACTAACGGAAAAGACATATAGGTCCGGATCGCACTGTGTCGATCCTCAACGATCTCGAATTGGGCATCAGATCGGTCATGTTCCATGCTGGTTATGGATATATCGATGATGGAGCTATTGGATTGTGATATACATGCTTGATGAAGGTCCATGAGTGATGTCGCAAAAGTTCTGACCGAAAGAGCCAGTGGAAGCCGGTCAAATTGACGTCGCAAAATGGATTTAGACACATTCCGCATTTGGATACTATTTTGGACTTTTCGGTACCAAAATTGGGTATTTGGTACCGCATTTGGAATTTGCTCCTTTTTGGTGTCTAGGTACGATATCGGGAGTATTGGCGCTATCTTTGGAGCACATGTCACGAGATTTCGACACGTGTTCAAGGGGGCGGTCAAGCTTAAAGGTGATATCGGTTTGGAGAGTGACCTACAGTTTGGAATAGGCTTAAGGATAGGATGGCTATTAATTTGGTTGGATAATAAAACAGTTACCGTTTTTACATATAAAGCACGTCGCAGACTTCTCTTTCGGGCAGGATATTTGGCCTCCCGTCGATCAAGAGACGTCGCACGCGCCGTGTTTCGTGTACTCACCTTGGATTGTTTGGCCAAGGTGGGGTTAAGGTATCTCAACTCAACTCAAACTGCTAGGGTAGCAGCAAACAACGGTAAAGGAAAAGGATTTTGGTTACAAGATCGCGAGGCGGCTCAAGTGGTCAGAAGATCTGGACAAGGCATTCAAGACACGACCGAGCAAGACCGAAGCGATCTACAGGGCAGATCGGCACGTTTCATTTTGGCGAAACCCAGGACCGATCCACCCACATTGCGCGCTTCCGGCAAGATCGGCCGATCCCATGACCAGATCGGACCGATCCCAACGCAAGATCGACGCAAGACTACTATTTGCTGAGTGAAGATTTCCGCACAGCAAAGACCCCGATCCCGAAGACAAATCGCGATCGGTGTGATTCAAGATCGAGATCGCGACATCGCCCAAGAGTGACTGCCGCGACTCAAGATCAAGATCGCAGAACCCCCGTTCGTGGTGTGAAGATTTCCGCACCGGAAGCGAACGCTCAACCCAACCTCTCAGCGAGATCGACATCTCCCAAGGCCATTACGAAGAGCTCAAGCCAGCCCAACCGACGGGTACACAAGGTGAGCACAAGGCTATACAACAAGGCACGGATCGGAGTACCGCCACCGTGAGTCCGCAAGTCTGGGCAAGTGGAAGATCGACACTCACTAAAGTAATTTTGTGGGATCGACTTCACCACAAATACTACCGCTAAGCCTATTATTCGCAGTGACGTCATCCACTGACGTCATGCAATACGTCATCCCAACCACTCCTGACTTCGCACTTACTGGTACATACCGGTACCAAGCGGTATATCGAGACTTGGTCTTCCGCTTGCTTCGACACTTGACGCAGCTTGACGAGGTGTCTTCTTCACAGCCGCCGTCTGTCCAACACTCCCTCTCGCCTCGTTAGCTGCGGCACCTTGGATCCCAAGTCGATTGCGAAGATTTTCAAATTGTACAGCGGCGATCGACTTGGTCATCATGTTCGCCAGCATATCTTGCGTCGAGCAATACTCCAAAACGACTTTACCCGATTCCACCATCCCACGCACAAAATGGTAGCGTATGTCAATGTGCTTTGTTCTCTTGTAGAACTCCGGGTTCTTGGCGAGAGCGATTGATCCTTGGTTGTCTTCATACATCTTGATCGCTTCGTCGCTTGTCATCTCACCAAGTTCCCCCAAAAATACCTTGAGCCATACGGCTTCTTTGGTTGCTTCGGAAAGCGCCATGTATTCTGCTTCCGTTGAAGATAGCGCGACCGTCTGTTGTTTCTGGATTTTCCAGCTGATGCATCCTCCGTTCATCATGAACACATAGCCGCTTGTACTTCGTCTTGACTCAATGTCGCCGGCCCAGTCTGCGTCGGTGTACCCGCAGATACGGCTTCCTTCTTCACGTGTAAACTCAAGGCCATGATAAGGGGTGACTTGCAGGTATCTCAGCACACGCTTCAGAGATTGCCAGTGGGTAGGGCATGGGTCGGACGAAAAGTAGGATAATGATCCCACTGCAGCAGCTATGTCCGGACGTGTGGCGACCATAGAGTACATGATGCCTCCGACAGCACTTCGATATGGCACGTTGCACATAATGTCTTCGTGCTTGCATTCTTGGTCACACATCTTCTTGGTGAGTTTCAGACCGGGATCTTAAGGCGTCTTCACTGGCTTGCTGGTATCCATTCCGAACTTGGTCAACACGGACTTGATAAAATCGGTTTGTCGCACAGTCACTATTCCAGTTTTACGGTCGTTCTTGATCTCCATGCCGAGAAAGTAATCGAGCTCACCGAGATCCGTCATTTCGAAACGTGTGTTCAGCGCCATCTTGGTTGACTTGAGAAGTTTGTTGTTACTGCTGGCAAGGATAAGATCATCGACGTAGAGCACCACGAATTCATGTCTTGGTCGTCTCGCTTGATGTATATGCAGTGGTCCGATTCGCACTTCTTGAACCCCATCTTGATCATGAACCCATCGATAGTTTGATTCCACATGCGTGACGATTGCTTCAAGCCGTAGAGCGATCTCTTCAGCTTGAACACATGGTCCGGCTGTTTTTCATCCAGGTATCCGTCCGGCTGGTACATGTAGATGTCTTCGTAGAGGGAGCCGTTAAGAAACGCTGTTTTGACGTCCATCTGATGTAGCATGAGGCCGTACTTGGCCGCCATGCTGAGCACCACACGAATCGAGGTGAACTTGGCCACTGGTGCGAAAGTTTCTTCATAATCAACCCCGAATTTCCGTGAGAATCCTTTGGCCACCAGTCTTGCCTTAAACGTTCAACTTCGCCAGCTTGATGTTCCTTGACGCGAAAGACCCATCAGCAATCTATGGATTTGCGATTTTTCGGAAGAGGCACGATCTCCCACGTGTCGTTTCTCTGAAGCGAGTCGAACTCTGAGTCACACGCTTCTTTCCAGTTGCCGGAGTCGCTTGATTCCAACGCCGACTTGAATGTAGTCGGCATTTCCCCCACTGAATCAACGATGTAGGCTGCTTCAAAATCCATCGCAGCCGCTGACACATGCTCAAGCGACGAACCTTTGTACGTTCTTTGCTTTGGACTTGGTATGACGGTGGTTTTCTTAAGTGATTGAGTTCGCGTGTCTCTCTTGTTGTTGTTTTTCGAAGACCTGGTGCCTTGGTCGTCATTGTCGCTCGAGTATATGTCAATATCAGTTTTACCTTCTTCTTTTTCTTCGTTCTCGTCTTGATCCTCAAATTCAACGACACTTGACTCATCGTTGTAGTTGCACGGACCTTCATCAAACTTGTCTTCCATGAACGTGGAATCGCGACTGATCTTGATCGCTCCGGTTGACACTTCCTCGAATCGATATGACTTCTGATGTTCGGTGTACCCCAGAAAACGACAAAGTGACGACTTGGATTCTAACTTCGCGCGTTTGTCTAGAGGCACTTGAACATACGCGTGATATTCAAACACTTTAACATTCGCCAGAATCGGTCTCTTCATCGTCCACACTTGATATAGAGACTTGATTTGGTGGATGGCACGTGTTGGACAGCGGTTTCGAAGAAACATCGCCGTCATCACTGCTTCACTCCAGTAGCTCTTTCCCAGTCCAGCAAGTTCCATCATACAGCGCGCACACTCGATCAGCGTGCGATTCATTCTCTCAGCTACTCCGTTGAGCTGAGGAGTATATGGGTGTGTAAAATTTTGTTGTATCCCCCTTTCCGTGCAGAATCGTGCCAACTTGTCGGACTTGTACTCACCCCCATTGTTACTTTGAAGGTACTTCACGCGATTTCCGGTTTGTTTTTCGGCCATCGCAGCGTATTCCATGAACTTCGCCGCAACTTCAGATTTGCTCTTGAGCAGGTACACGACACAGTATCTTGACTTGTCGTCGATGAATGTCACGAAGTACCGCTTTCCACCGAAAGTTGCCATCGACACCGGTCCGCATACGTCGCTGTGAATCACTTCGAGCACTTTGGAGGTGCAAGCTGTAGTGTTCGATTGGAAGCGCATTCGAGTCTGTTTTCCCAGAGCACAACCTTCACACACGTCCCACTTCTTAACCGAAGAGATGTCGATTCCAATTCGAATGTTCTTCGTCACGATGCGATTGAGTCCATCGTGACCTATGTGGCCAAGCCGAAGGTGCCAGAGGTACGACTTGGTGTCCCCTTGACATCCCGACGACTTGGCTGCATTTGCTTGTTCCGGCACTACTGGAGTCATTTGCAGCTTGAACAGTCCTTTACCTTCACGGGCACCAATTTTCCACTTGGTCCCTTTCGCTTCTCCATAGCACCCATCCTTTGTGAACATTACTGGGCCGACATCCTTGGTGAAGCGGCCGACTGAGAACAGGTTTCTGGATAACTTTGGGATGTGCCACACGTTTGTGAGCACACCTTTCTTCATCTCTTGGGGTGTCTTCATCAACATGACAATGTCTCCACTGCCGATTGCTTGGACGATTCCATCATCCGCGAGATGGACGTCCACAGTGTTAAACACTTTGTACAATCGCATGAACTTATTGGAGCACGTCATGTGCTGCGTCGCCCCGGAGTAGACTAGCCAGATTTCGCTCGATTTCGCAAATGTCGTTCCACGGATCGAGAAGAGGTATGTTGAAACTTGAGCGGGAGGCGAAGAGAAGCCGAAGCAAAGAGACCGGAGAGAACGAAGCGGAGAACACTTGCTCACTTGAGGGAGGATTCGAAAGTGATTGATTCATAGGTCTTAACTCTGCCTACCATAGACTTCATCAAATTACGTGGTGCATCTAACCAACCTGTTTACACGCGTCCAACCATCCTACGCGTCCAATCATCCTACGCGTCTAATCATCTCTGAGGTGATTACCGACGTAAGAACTATCCCGTAAGAACTACGCGCTAAGTTCGTATTGTACCGGTGCCCCTCAATACGCCCCCTCAATCCAAACACGCACAGATGCCAAGCGCCGCCGTCATCTCCTTGTGGCGCGGTCCGTGAAGTCCCTTCGTCACGATGTCCGCCAACATCACCGTCGTCTCGCAGTAATCGAGCTTCACTTCACCGCGCTTGACCTCATCACGGATGTGGTGGTACTTGATGTCGATATGCTTGGCGCGGCCGTGGTTGACTGGGTTCTTCGTCATCTTGATGCACGATTGGTTGTCTTCACGTATCATGAGCTCGGGTCCTTCCTCGTTAGCGGCCGCCATGATCTCGCATAGCAAGCGATGGTTCCACTTGCCCTCTTGGATCGCCAGCTCAGCGCGATCTACTCCGCTTCACTCATGGACAACGAAACACTTGACTGTTCTTGCTGCCCCGACTCACTGGCGCACTTAAAAGCATGAAGACGTAGCCGGACGTCGACTTGCGATCAGCAACGTCACCGGCCCAGTCTGCATCCGAATATCCACGGAAGTCGCTCTTCGCACTTGGTTTGTAGCAAATCCCATGCATCTTGGTGCCTTTTAGGTAGTGAAAGATGCGCTTGACCGCAACCCAGTGCTCTTCTTGAGGATTCTCCATGAAACGCGACACAAAGCTAACAGCATAGGCGATGTCCGGTCGCGTTGCGGTCGTCAAAGCACCAACTGCTTCACGGAACGGAACATCGACCTTGCTTGCAGAGTGTCTCGACACCAGTCGAGAGCTGACGTCCACAGGACTTGCCACAGCCTTGCACTCATCCATTCCAAAGCGCTTGAGAATATCGTCGACATAACGGCGCTGACACATCGTCACGCTGCCATCTTTACCATCCAATAGCTCGATGCAAAGGACAAACGCACACTTGCCGCTGTCCGTCATCTCGAAGCGTGTCTTGAGGTCGTTCTTGGTGCGCGCAATCAGCTCGAGCGAGCTTCCAGTCACCAAGACATCGTCCACGTAGACCAGCACAAAAAGACAATGGTCTTCCGAAGTCATGATGTAGAGACACGGATCGAATACTGGCGCTCGAAAACCAATCGAGCGTATGAACTCGTCGAAGGTCTCGTTCCAAACACGCGAGGCTTGCTTGAGACCGTAGATCGCCTTGATCAACTCGAGACAGCCGAAATCACCGTCCATCTTGACGCCTTCGGGAACGGCGAAGAAAACTTTCTCCTTCATCACTCCATACAGGAACCATACAGGAACGCAGTCATCACATCAAGCTGGTCGAGGGGCCATCCAAAGTGTTTAGCGATGGCGATGACCATTTGCAGCGTCACATACTTGAACAAGGGCGAGAATGTCTCCGTGTAGTCAATGCTGTACTTTTGGCAAAAGCCCTTGGCCACAAGTCGTGCCTTGTATTTATCGATTGACCCATCCGCCTTGCGCTTGATCTTGAAGACCCACTTTGTGTCAATGGCGCTTTGTCCGTTGGGTAACTCGGCCGCACGGATGACGCCGCGAAGCTTCATTGAATCGGGCTCCGCACCAATTGCCTTGCGCCAGTGTACTTGGTCCGGGCCAACCACTGCTTCTTCAAATGTCGACGGCTCCGACAAATCCATTGTCGCTTCGACAGCATTTGCACTCGCATGCCACTACGCGGGGGAAGTCGGTGTGTCATGTTGCTCTTCTGACTTCCTTTCTTCATCTGCATTGGCTCGACGTGACGAGCGGTCATCCGGCGCGCTTGATTTTTCCAATCCGGGTCGTTGGCGCACTGCTCGGGGCATACTTGCATCATCATCCTCGTGAGTGGGTTGGGCCTTGCGCTTTCCTGTTTGTTTGAAGTATCTGGGACGCGGATCCTCATCATCAAGATCGATCGATTTGAAGTCCAGGCCATCAACGTCGTCATCGGCGATCAGCATTGAAAGTCCAAATGCCGACTCATCGAAGTTGACATCGCGACTGATCAGCACCTGCCCCGCCTCGATGTCGTAAACTCGATACGCCTTGGACACTTCTTCGTAGCCTAAAAACAATCCAGCACGCGACTTGGGATACCACTTGGGTCGTTTCTCCTTCGGGGTCAAGATGTATGCTTGGCATTCGAAAACGCGCATGTGCTTGACACTTGGCTTGGAATTGTAGATAACCTCGAACGGTGTTTTGTGCGAGATCTTGGGTGACGGCAGACGGTTCTTCACATAGACATCCGTCATAGCCGCTTCAGCCCAGAAGCGCTTGTCCATCTTGGCATGATGGAGCATGCTGCGACCAATTGTGACGATGGTCCGAATCGCACGTTCAGCAGTTCCGTTGGCTTGGTGCGCGTATGGCACCGTGGTTTGCTGTTCGATGGCTTCGTCTTCGTAGAAATATTGAAGCGAGTTCTTTGCAAACTCACGCGCTCCATCGTGTCGCACAAACTTGACCTTCTTGTTGAACTGCGTCTGGACCCTCGTGATGTAATTCTTGATGCACTCTTCACTCATCAAATTGTCATGAAGACAGAACCCTTTCATACACCCGCTGGATTCATCCACAATCAGCAGCAGGTACTTGCTGCCACCCAGAGACTTTTCTCCCATGGGTCCGCAGATGTCGAAGTGGAGCATCTCGAAGGTGTTGTAGGTACGCTTGTCACGGTTGCTTAAGAATAGTTTTTGGACCATTTTCCCTTCTTGGCATCCTCGACACGCACTTGGTCCATTCGGCTCGGAACAGATCGGAGCGTCCTTGATCATGTTGCCTGTCACCATCTTGCGAAGCACGTCGACTGGAGCATGACACATTTGCGCGTGCAGATCGACGGCGTTGCCGCGTGGTGCCACATTGGCTTATCGCTTCGTCGTGCGAAGTCAGCAGAGTCCATCTACAAGATCGGCAGCTGCCATCACTGGTTGAAATCATTGCGAGCAACGTACATCGTAGCGTCGTCGAACACCACTTGGAAGTTGCCATGCTTATTAATCTGCGGCGCCGAAAGCAGATTTTTGCTCATGCTGGGAACATAGAGCGCGGTTTCGATCTCGATCTCGCGCTCATCCTCGTTAGGCAGGACCACCATTTCAACGATAGTCCCCACACCTTTGATGGCTGCCTTGTTGCCATCAGCCACCAGGATCTCGCCGTCATTGCCTTCGACCAAGCTTGAAAACTTGAACTTGTCGTGGCAGATGTGATGTGTTGCCCCGCTGTCAACGGCCCACATTCCGGATCCATTCTTGTTCGCCGAAACGCCGCATTCGAACGAAACTGCAAACGCCACTCGATCGTAGCTGCTGCCTTCATCATAATGTTGCCACTGGACATTGTTTGCCCCGCGTCCACGACCATTGCCGCCGCGTCGGGCTCCCCGACTTTCATCCTTTTGCTTCGTCCAGCAACGCTCTGCCGTGTGCCCCACCTTGCTACAATACGTGCATTGGTAGGGCTCGCGCTCGGTACTGAATGCCTTTGTCGCATCTTCAACCTTCACCGATGTCGTTGCCGTCGTCATCTTCTCGCCTTGTCGCTTGGTGTGCTCATTCGTCAGGACCTTGACCACATCTTGCGTGCGCAGCTCTGCATTGCTCATCTCCATGTTCAGAACAACGTTCTCAAAACTCTTCAGGATACTGAGCAGCAAGCAGATAGCAATGTCTTCGTATTCCATCTTGGCACCGATGCTGCGGAGCCTGGCGCTGATGTTCAGGACTTCATTGCAGTGATGCAAGACGTTGCCTCCTTCCGCCATCTTGATGCTGAACAGCTGGCGCTTGAGGTAGATGCGTCCCGCCTTCTGCGGCCCACCATAGAGCATCTTCAACCGCGATCACGCTGCCCATGCTTCTTCACAGCTGTCGACCACATGGTGGTAGTCCGCGTCCATGTGCAGCAACATCAACCCGAACGCGATGTTGCTCGCCTTGACGTACTCATCTGACGCTCGCGGGTCAGTAAATGTCGGAGACGTTTCGCGGTTCATGACGTGCCAGAGGGACTTCGTCAAGAACACGCCACGCATGTAGCGACACCAGGTTGAGTAGTTATCCCCATCGAACTTATCGATGGGGACACTGGTCGAGGCGTTGATCGAGGACATGGCTCTTGGGCTCATAACCTGTTGAAACTTGAGCGGGAGGCGAAGAGAAACCGAAGCAAAGAGACCGGAGAGAACGAAGCGGGGAACACTTGCTCACTTGAGGGAGTATTCGAAAATGATTGACTCATTGGTCTTAACTCTGCCTACCCTAGACTGCACCCAATCACATGTTGCATCTAACCAACCTGTTTACACGCGTCCAATCATCCTACGCGTCTAATCACCTCTGAGGTAATTATCGACGTAAGAAATATCCCGTAAAAACTACGCTTGAAGTTCGATTGTACCGGTAACCCTCAATACGTATTGAATGGATCAAGACCTCGAAGCTGATTTGGCCAAAGAGCGTGGATTTCTCTTCGGCGATTACTCTACAAGTGGAGATGTATATGGCGAAAACGATTTGCATTCACATGATGGATCGTTTGAGCTTTCTATAAGCAAGATCGAGTTAGTGGTCAAAGGTATATTACGGATCAAGATCACGTGGGTCAGGGTCGCGAAGGTGCTGAAATCGAGTGCAATGGTCTGGTATTATATCTCGATTTTCTAGCTGATCTGGACAGGAAGCGCGGATTTCTCTGCGGCGATCATCCTACAAGTGGATATCGACTGTGTATGAAGTTACCTTCAGCGATGGATACTAAAAAGAAGATTAAAAGAGTCGAGTGGATACAAGACCGACCGAAGCAAGAGATTGACGCTACAAGGGAGATTAAGACTGAAGACACCGAGTCTGAGGTAGCTGATCTGTTACAAGAACGGTCCAGCTGTCAGGCAGACTGGATCAGGATCAAGGATGGTGAGTCGCAAGAAGAGCATTCCCAACTGGTTAAAGGACTCGAAATGATTGGACCGTGAGAATGTCGAAGGGAAACGAGGGTGAGAGGTTGCCGGCGCAGGTCAAGGTGGAGATCAATCAAGCGTCGATCTGATTGAATAGATGGGTATGTGAAGATAGCCCGACCAAAGGCGGAGACCCTGACGAAAGTGATACGGTGCATGGAGAGTCCAGACGTCAGTCAGGCGGGATGTCGACTCGCGATGGTGTGTTACAAGGACGAGACGAGCGACAGTCTAAAGACGCAGCTATACCAGGGACTTACAATGAATTACCTGGAGTGATTGGTGATATGCTGTCTCCTGCTGTGATATATGCCACCAAGGCTATAAGCTGTGACGCTGTGTAACCCTATCGAGTTGCTAACTTGAAGATCGAGGTGGGGGCAAAGGCGATCGAATGGGTATCTTCCAGTGATGTTAATCCTGACAGAAAAGAATTCAGTCACCATCATAAAAAAGAGACCGATATGGGATAACGTGAAGAGCATAGACATTCCACCGTGATGACCGCAGAGACCGATACGGTGGGGATCGACCGCTATAATGCGGATCGTAATCCACTGCAGATAAGTCGTGAAGAGGAGTTGCGGCTTTATCTCTGTCGGTGTGAGGAGGAATATGCACCAAGTTTAGCCCATATGTGGCACGGACCGTTTTGTGAGGCCGTCAAATGTGGAGATCATATCGTACGACTGGATATTGATGGTAAACCATACAGGTTGTTCTCGATGGTTCATGTTTCGAAGTTGAAGCAGGTCAAGATGTTTCAGTATCGACCGATAATCTGTTTGACGGTATACGAGATTGATCGAGTGGGCTTTGATAAGGTATTGTGGCCGGACGATAGCTGGGAAGGATGTCGAGAGGATGATACGTTCGAAGTGAAAAGAACAGAAGACGCGCGATCTGGCCGAAAACCACGGGTTGGACGAGTACACTGTCCGGTCGGGAAGTGTTGGAAAGGCTCTAGCGATCCGACATGGATAGACGAAGCAGATGTAAATTGCGTGGATATGTCGAAAAAATATAACCGTGCACGAGCAAGCCGGAATCGATTCAAGGTGAAGCAATTAGAAGAAGCTGCATCAAGGGTCGAACACCGATCTGGAGGTTAGGTGTGGTTGAAGTATGCAAGGAGGTTGCATATGGCTGTAAGGCGGTGAAAGCACATGTCGGGAGGCTGTATGTGGCGGAGGATACCGGTGGACGGGTGTGCTAGGAGGTAGCATATGCTGGTGGAATGGGTTTGAATAGTGTACTTGGAGGTAGTACATGCCAGATGAATGGGCTGTTCGTGAATGAGTATGGAACCGAATTACCAACTAGTTGATGGAGAGCGAGATTGATTTGGCATGATGATACAACGATAAAAGATGTGACGAAAGATGATAATGAAATCTGACCTATCATCATTTTAGAATTCTACTAAGACCGGCGGTCCAAGTAAAGCAGAATGATCTAACGATCTTGTTCAAACGAATAGCGATCTAAGCCGAGACTGATTATCTGGTGATCCAGGTTGATTGAATGGAGATATTATTGAAGCCTAAGTAACTATCGATCTGGTGAAGAATGGGATGGGCTGAACTCAGGCTGTCGATCCGGTCGTCTGTAGGGAAAGGTGGAGATATGGATCGGTCTGGGACTATTCAATTATACCTCCCGTGATCTGGCGCTCTGTACGACAGATCGTGGGCAGGAGACGAAGGCCCGGTGGGTAGTCGATCTAGTGATCCCCTGGAGAAAGGTGTCGAATCGGCCGGACCAAGATCACTTGGAGACCCAGGTCGATCTGGTACTATGGGAATATGCTCTTCTGAATCGGCCGATCTGGGTGAAAGATCGCGATCCGGCGACAAAAGTGCGGTAGAACACTCCGAGGGTACTGTAGGAGTGAGGAGACGCGTCGGGGAGGTCATGGGATGGACTTGAGTGCTTAAAACGAAGTTAATGAGTTACTGGACTGAAGCCTATTGCTGCCCAAAAGGACTTCAGTACAGGGGGTGGTTGTGGCAAAGTCATCAATTAAAATATATGAAATGGATCGGTGGTCATCTAATTGAGGCGCCACGTACTGGTGAAAAATGGCACGAAGTGATCTGGCGATCCGATGAGAAACGGAAGGTGATCCCACGGAGATCGACGGACCGATCCAACGGTCGGCCGAAGGATGGACGTGGAACGGTGTGAGACGAGGCGCAGAAAGGGGTGATTTTCTTGGAACAATCTGGGACGAGTCGCAGACATCGATGATTTCCACGGTGCAATCTGGGACGAGGGACTAGATTGAACCAGAAGACCGATCTGAACTGAGAAAGTTACTTCTGAGACCAAGTGATGCGACGTGGCTCTGTGACAAAGTTGTAGCATCCAGGTGATCGAAGATACACATCACCGATCTCCAATGGGAGTACTGATTTAGGTTAATTATTACCCGATCTGGAAGTGTGTATACTCGTGGGAGTCCATGGAACTCTTTCAAGACCTATGGATGGTCTCGTTGTGCGGATAAACCCTTTAGGATGGTATCTGACCATGCACAACTAACGGAAAAGACATATAGGTCCGGATCGCACTGTGTCGATCCTCAACGATCTCGAATTGGGCATCAGATCGGTCATGTTCCATGCTGGTTATGGATATATCGATGATGGAGCTATTGGATTGTGATATACATGCTTGATGAAGGTCCATGAGTGATGTCGCAAAAGTTCTGACCGAAAGAGCCAGTGGAAGCCGGTCAAATTGACGTCGCAAAATGGATTTAGACACATTCCGCATTTGGATACTATTTTGGACTTTTCGGTACCAAAATTGGGTATTTGGTACCGCATTTGGAATTTGCTCCTTTTTGGTGTCTAGGTACGATATTGGGAGTATTGGCGATATCTTTGGAGCACAAGTCACGGGATTTCGACACGTTTTCAAGGGGGCGGTCAAGCTTTAGGGTCATATCGGTTTGGAGAGTGACCTACAGTTTGGAATAGGCTTAAGGATAGGATGGCTATTAATTTGGTTGGATAATAAAACAGTTACCGTTTTTACATATAAAGCACGTCGCAGACTTCTCTTTCGGGCAGGATATTTGGCCTCCCGTCGATCAAGAGACGTCGCACGCGCCGTGTTTCGTGTACTCACCTTGGATTGTTTGGCCAAGGTGGGGTTAAGGTATCTCAACTCAACTCAAACTGCTAGGGTAGCAGCAAACAACGGTAAAGGAAAAGGATTTTGGTTACAAGATCGCGAGGCGGCTCAAGTGGTCAGAAGATCTGGACAAGGCATTCAAGACACGACCGAGCAAGACCGAAGCGATCTACAGGGCAGATCGGCACGTTTCATTTTGGCGAAACCAAGCAACCGATCCGCCCACATTGCGCGCTTCCGGCAAGATCGGCCGATCCCATGACCAGATCGGACCGATCCCAACGCAAGATCGACGCAAGACTACTATTTGCTGAGTGAAGATTTCCGCACAGCAAAGACCCCGATCCCGAAGACAAATCGCGATCGGTGTGATTCAAGATCGAGATCGCGACATCTCCAAATAGAGATCGCCGCGACTCAAGATCAAGATCGCAGAACCCCCGTTCGTGGTGTGAAGATTTCCGCACCGGAAGCGAACGCTCAACCCAACCTCTCAGCGAGATCGAGACTCCCAAGGCCATCACGAAGAGCTCAAGCCAGCCCAACCGACGGGTACACAAGGTGAGCACAAGATTATACAGCAAGGCACGGATCAAGGTACCCCCTCCGTAATTCGGCAAGTCTGGACAAGTGGAAGATCGACATTCACTAAAGTAATTTTTTGAGATCGACTTCACATTAAGTACGTCAAGGCGAGCAACATCGCGTTCGTGTTGACGTTGCTGCACATAGACGCGGACTACCACCATGTGGTCGACAGCTGTGAAGAAGCATGGGCAGCGTGGTCGCGGTTGAAGATGCTCCTTGGTGGGTCGCAGAAGGCGGGACGAATCTACCTCAAGCGCCAGCTGTTCAGCATCAAGATGGCGGAAGGAGGCAACGTCTTGCATCACTGCAATGAAGTCCTGAACATCAGCGCCAGGTTCCGCAGCATCGGTGCCAAGATGGAATACGAAGACATTGCTATCTGCTTGCTGCTCAGTATCCTGAAGAGTTTTGAGAACGTTGTTCTGAACATGGAGATGAGCAATGCAGAGCTGCGCACGCAAGATGTGGTCAAGGTGCTGACGAATGAGCACACCAAGCGACAAGGCGAGAAGATGACGACGGCAACGACATCGGTGAAGGTTGAAGATGCGACAAAGGCATTCAGTACCGAGCGCGAGCCCTACCAATGCACGTATTGTGGCAAGGTGGGGCACACGGCAGAGCGTTGCTGGACGAAGCAAAAGGATGAAAGTCGGGGAGCCCGACACGGCGGCAATGGTCGTGGACGCGGGGCAAACAATGTCCAGTGGCGACATTATGATGAAGGCAGCAGCTACGATCGAGTGGCGTTTGCAGTTTCGTTCGAATGCGGCGTTTCGGCGAACAAGAATGGATCCGGAATGTGGGCCGTTGACAGCGGGGCAACACATCACATCTGCCACGACAAGTTCAAGTTTTCAAGCTTGGTCGAAGGCAATGACGGCGAGATCCTGGTGGCTGATGGCAACAAGGCAGCCATCAAAGGTGTGGGGACTATCGTTGAAATGGTGGTCCTGCCTAACGAGGATGGGCGCGAGATCGAGATCGAAACCGCGCTCTATGTTCCCAGCATGAGCAAAAATCTGCTTTCGGCGCCGCAGATGAACAAGCATGGCAACTTCCAAGTGGTGTTTGACGGAGCTACGATGTGCGTTGCTCGCAAGGATTCAAACCAAGTGGTGGCTGTTGGAAGTGCAAGTTGCACTTGGGTCGACTCCAGAGATTTAACCTACACTAGGGCATATATGAAATGTTCTACAAGGTTCTATGTGTTGTATTAGGCAGCACAAAGATATCGGTTGGGTAGTTCTCACTTGTATTTTGACAAGCCACTGACGAGGCCCCTGGCGGGGGCCGAAACGCGTTTGGCGCGTGTTTTAATTTAGGGTATTTCATTTACCTAATGACCCCCTTTCTAACTGTGACAGCTGCCGATCGTGTAGATGGACTCTGCTGACTTCGCACGACGAAGCGATAAGCCAATGTGGCATCACGCGACAACGCCGTCGATCTACACGCGCGAATGGGTCACGTTCCAGTCGAAGTGCTTCGCAAGATGGTGACAAGCAACATGATCAAGGACGCTCCGATCTGTTCCAAGCCGAATGGACCAAGTGTGTGTCGAGGATGCCAAGAAGGGAAAATGGTCCAAAAACTATTCTTAAGCAACCGTGCCAAGCGTACCTACAACACCTTCGAGATGCTCCACTTCGACATCTGCGGACCCATGGGAGAAAATTCTCTGGGTGGCAGCAAGTACCTGCTGCTGATTGTGGATGAAGCCAGCGGGTTCATGAAGGGATTTTGTCGTCATGCCAAGTCAGAAAGAAGAGTACATCAAAAAGTACATCACGAGGGTACAGACGCAGTTCAACAAGAAGGTCAAGTTTGTGCGACACGATGGAGCGCGTGAGTTTGCAAAGAACTCGCTTCAATATTTCTACGAAGACGAAGCCATCGAACAGCAAACCACGGTGCCATACGCGCACCAAGCCAACGGAACTGCTGAACGTGCGATTCGGACCATCGTCACAATTGGTCGCAGCATGCTCCATCATGCCAAGATGGACAAGCGCTTCTGGGCTGAAGCGGCAATGACAGCTGTCTATGTGAAGAACCGTCTGCCGTCACCCAAGATCTCGCAAAAGACACCGTTCGAGATTGTCTACAATTCCAAGCCAAGTGCCAAGCACATGCGCGTTTTCGAATGCCAAGCATACATCTTGACCCCGAAGGAGAAACGACCCAAGTGGTATCCCAAGTCGCGTGCTGGATTGTTTTTAGGCTACGAAGAAGTGTCCAAGACATATCGAGTTTACGACATCGAGGCGGGGCAGGTGATGATGCGTCGCGATGTCAACTTCGATGAGTCGGTATTTAAACTTTCAATGCTGATCGCCGATGACGACGTTGATGGCCTGGACTTCAAATCGATCGATCTTGATGATGAGGATCCGCGTCCCAG
This sequence comes from Hyaloperonospora brassicae, assembly GCA_947650285.1. NCBI lineage: Eukaryota > Oomycota > Peronosporomycetes > Peronosporales > Peronosporaceae > Hyaloperonospora > Hyaloperonospora brassicae. The sequence goes on from CANTFL010001457.1 coordinate 30,067, forward strand.
ATACTTCAAACAAACAGGAAAGCGCAAGGCCCAACCCACTCACGAGGATGATGATGCAAGTATGCCCCGAGCAGTGCGCCAACGACCCGGATTGGAAAAATCAAGCGCGCCGGATGACCGCTCGTCACGTCGAGCCAATGCAGATGAAGAAAAGAAGTCGGAAGAGCAACATGACACACCGACTTCCCCCTCGTAGTGGCATACGAGTGCAAATGCTGTCGAAGCGACAATGGATTTGTCGGAGCCGTCGACATTTGAAGAAGCAGTGGTTGGCCCGGACCAAGTACACTGGCGCAAGGCAATTGGTGCGGAGCCCGATTCAATGAAGCTTCGCGGCGTCATCCGTGCGGCCGAGTTACCCAACGGACAAAGCGCCATTGACACAAAGTGGGTCTTCAAGATCAAGCGCAAGGCGGATGGGTCAATCGATAAATACAAGGCACGACTTGTGGCCAAGGGCTTTTGCCAAAAGTACAGCATTGACTACACGGAGACATTCTCGCCCTTGTTCAAGTATGTGACGCTGCGAATGGTCATCGCCATCGCTAAACACTTTGGATGGCCCCTCGACCAGCTTGATGTGATGACTGCGTTCCTGTATGGTTCCTGTATGGAGTGATGAAGGAGAAAGTTTTCTTCGCCGTTCCCGAAGGCGTCAAGATGGACGGTGACTTCGGCTGTCTCGAGTTGATCAAGGCGATCTACGGTCTCAAGCAAGCCTCACGTGTTTGGAACGAGACCTTCGACGAGTTCATACGCTCGATTGGTTTTCAAGCGCCAGTATTCGATCCGTGTCTCTACATCATGACTTCGGAAGACCATTGTCTTTTTGTGCTGGTCTACGTGGACGATGTCTTGGTGACTGGAAGCTCGCTCGAGCTGATTGCGCGCACCAAGAACGACCTCAAGACACGCTTCGAGATGACGGACAGCGGCAAGTGTGTGTTTGTCCTTGGTATCGAGCTATTGGATGGTGAAGATGGCAGCGTGACGATGTGTCAGCGCCGTTATGTCGACGATATTCTCAAGCGCTTTGGAATGGATGAGTGCAAGGCTGTGGCAAGTCCTGTGGACGTCAGATCTCGACTGGTGTCGAGACACTCTGCAAGCAAGGTCGATGTTCCGTTCCGTGAAGCAGTTGGTGCTTTGACGACCGCAACGCGACCGGACATCGCCTATGCTGTTAGCTTTGTGTCGCGTTTCATGGAGAATCCTCAAGAAGAGCACTGGGTTGCGGTCAAGCGCATCTTTCACTACCTAAAAGGCACCAAGATGCATGGGATTTGCTACAAACCAAGTGCGAAGAGCGACTTCCGTGGATATTCGGATGCAGACTGGGCCGGTGACGTTGCTGATCGCAAGTCGACGTCTGGCTACGTCGTCATGGTACTTGGTGCGCCAGTGAGTCGGGGCAGCAAGAAACAACCAAGTGTTTCGTTGTCCACGAGTGAAGCTGAATACATCGCACTCAGCTTGGCGATTCAAGAGGGAAAGTGGATCCATCGTCTGCTTTGTGAGATCATGATGGCTGCCAACGAGTAAGGACCGGAGCTCGTCATACGTGAAGACAATCAGTCGTGTATCAAGATGACGAAGAACCCAGTCAACCACGGCCGCGCTAAGCATATCGACATCAAGTACCATCACATCCGCGATGAGGTCAAGCGCGGTGAAGTGAAGCTCGATTACTGCGAGACGACGGTGATGTTGGCGGACATCGTGACGAAGGGACTTCACGGGCCACGCCACAAGGAGATGACGGCGGCTCTAAGGATTTGCGCGTGTACGAATTGAGAGGGCGTGTTGAGGGTTACCGGTACAATACGAACTTAGCGCGTAGTTCTTACGGGATAGTTCTTAAGTCGTTAATCACCTCAGAGATGATTAGACGCGTAGGATGATTGGACGCGTGTAAATCAGGTTGATTAGATGCACCATGTGATTGGATGCAGTATAGGGTAGGCAGAGTTAAGATCTATGTATCAATCACTTTCGAATCCTCCTTCTGCCGAGCAAGTGTTCTCTGCTCCGCTCCTCAAGCTTCTTCGCTCCCTCAGGTTTCTTCCGTTCTTCTCGTCACGTCTGTGCCATACCATCAACAATGGTGACAAGCAACATGATCAAGGACGCTCCGATCCCTTCCAAGCCGAATGGACCAAGTGTGTGTCGAGGATGCCAAGAAGGGAAAATGGTCCAAAAACTATTCTTAAGCAACCGTGCCAAGCGTACCTACAACACCTTCGAGATGCTTCACTTCGACATCTGCGGACCCATGGAAGAAAAGTCTGGGTGGCAGCAAGTATCTGCTGCTGATCGTGGATGAAGCCAGCGGGTGCATGAAAGGGTTCTGTCTGCATGCCAAGTCGGAGAGTGAAGAGTGCATCAAGAAGTGCATCACGAGGGTCCAGACGCAGTTCAACAAGAAGGTCAAGTTTGTGCGACACGATGGAGCGCGTGAGTTTGCAAAGAACTCGCTTCAATATTTCTACGAAGACGAAGCCATCGAACAGCAAACCACGGTGCCATACGCGCACCAAGCCAACGGAACTGCTGAACGTGCGATTCGGACCATCGTCACAATTGGTCGCAGCATGCTCCATCATGCCAAGATGGACAAGCGCTTCTGGGCTGAAGCGGCAATGACAGCTGTCTATGTGAAGAACCGTCTGCCGTCACCCAAGATCTCGCAAAAGACACCGTTCGAGATTGTCTACAATTCCAAGCCAAGTGTCAAGCACATGCGCGTTTTCGAATGCCAAGCATACATCTTGACCCCGAAGGAGAAACGACCCAAGTGGTATCCCAAGTCGCGTGCTGGATTGTTTTTAGGCTACGAAGAAGTGTCCAAGGCGTATCGAGTTTACGACATCGAGGCGGGGCAGGTGCTGATCAGTCGCGATGTCAACTTCGATGAGTCGGCATTTGGACTTTCAATGCTGATCGCCGATGACGACGTTGATGGCCTGGACTTCAAATCGATCGATCTTGATGATGAGGATCCGCGTCCCAGATACTTCCAACAAACAGGAAAGCGCAAGGCCCAACCCACTCACGAGGATGATGATGCAAGTATGCCCCGAGCAGTGCGCCAACGATCCGGATTGGAAGAATCAAGCGCGCCGGATGACCGCTCATCACGTCGAGCCAATGCAGATGAAGAAAGGAAGTCAGAAGAGCAACATGACACACCGACTTCCCCCGCGTAGTGGCATGCGAGTGCAAATGCTGTCGAAGCGACAATGGATTTGTCGGAGCCGTCGACATTTGAAGAAGCAGTGGTTGGCCCGGACCAAGTACACTGGCGCAAGGCAATTGGTGCGGAGCCCGATTCAATGAAGCTTCGCGGCGTCATCCGTGCGGCCGAGTTACCCAACGGACAAAGCGCCATTGACACAAAGTGGGTCTTCAAGATCAAGCGCAAGGCGGATGGGTCAATCGATAAATACAAGGCACGACTTGTGGCCAAGGGCTTTTGCCAAAAGTACAGCATTGACTACACGGAGACATTCTCGCCCTTGTTCAAGTATGTGACGCTGCAAATGGTCATCGCCATCGCTAAACACTTTGGATGGCCCCTCGACCAGCTTGATGTGATGACTGCGTTCCTGTATGGTTCCTGTATGGAGTGATGAAGGAGAAAGTTTTCTTCGCCGTTCCCGAAGGCGTCAAGATGGACGGTGATTTCGGCTGTCTCGAGTTGATCAAGGCGATCTACGGTCTCAAGCAAGCCTCACGTGTTTGGAACGAGACCTTCGACGAGTTCATACGCTCGATTGGTTTTCAAGCGCCAGTATTCGATCCGTGTCTCTACATCATGACTTCGGAAGACCATTGTCTTTTTGTGCTGGTCTACGTGGACGATGTCTTGGTGACTGGAAGCTCGCTCGAGCTGATTGCGCGCACCAAGAACGACCTCAAGACACGCTTCGAGATGACGGACAGCGGCAAGTGTGTGTTTGTCCTTGGTATCGAGCTATTGGATGGTAAAGATGGCAGCGTGACGATGTGTCAGCGCCGTTATGTCGACGATATTCTCAAGCGCTTTGGAATGGATGAGTGCAAGGCTGTGGCAAGTCCTGTGGACGTCAGATCTCGACTGGTGTCGAGACACTCTGCAAGCAAGGTCGATGTTCCGTTCCGTGAAGCAGTTGGTGCTTTGACGACCGAAACGCGACCGGACATCGCCTATGCTGTTAGCTTTGTGTCGCGTTTCATGGAGAATCCTCAAGAAGAGCACTGGGTTGCGGTCAAGCGCATCTTTCACTACCTAAAAGGCACCAAGATGCATGGGATTTGCTACAAACCAAGTGCGAAGAGCGACTTCCGTGGATATTCGGATGCAGACTGGGCCGGTGACGTTGCTGATCGCAAGTCGACGTCTGGCTACGTCGTCATGGTACTTGGTGCGCCAGTGAGTCGGGGCAGCAAGAAACAACCAAGTGTTTCGTTGTCCACGAGTGAAGCTGAATACATCGCACTCAGCTTGGCGATTCAAGAGGGAAAGTGGATCCATCGTCTGCTTTGTGAGATCATGATGGCTGCCAACGAGTAAGGACCGGAGCTCGTCATACGTGAAGACAATCAGTCGTGTATCAAGATGACGAAGAACCCAGTCAACCACGGCCGCGCTAAGCATATCGACATCAAGTACCATCACATCCGCGATGAGGTCAAGCGCGGTGAAGTGAAGCTCGATTACTGCGAGACGACGGTGATGTTGGCGGACATCGTGACGAAGGGACTTCACGGGCCACGCCACAAGGAGATGACGGCGGCTCTAAGGATTTGCGCGTGTACGAATTGAGAGGGCGTGTTGAGGGTTACCGGTACAATACGAACTTAGCGCGTAGTTCTTACGGGATAGTTCTTAAGTCGTTAATCACCTCAGAGATGATTAGACGCGTAGGATGATTGGACGCGTGTAAATCAGGTTGATTAGATGCACCATGTGATTGGATGCAGTATAGGGTAGGCAGAGTTAAGATCTATGTATCAATCACTTTCGAATCCTCCTTCTGCCGAGCAAGTGTTCTCTGCTCCGCTCCTCAAGCTTCTTCGCTCCCTCAGGTTTCTTCCGTTCTTCTCGTCACGTCTGTGCCATACCATCAACAATGGTGACAAGCAACATGATCAAGGACGCTCCGATCCCTTCCAAGCCGAATGGACCAAGTGTGTGTCGAGGATGCCAAGAAGGGAAAATGGTCCAAAAACTATTCTTAAGCAACCGTGCCAAGCGTACCTACAACACCTTCGAGATGCTTCACTTCGACATCTGCGGACCCATGGAAGAAAAATCTCTGGGTGGCAGCAAGTATCTGCTGCTGATCGTGGATGAAGCCAGCGGGTGCATGAAAGGGTTCTGTCTGCATGCCAAGTCGGAGAGTGAAGAGTGCATCAAGAAGTGCATCACGAGGGTCCAGACGCAGTTCAACAAGAAGGTCAAGTTTGTGCGACACGATGGAGCGCGTGAGTTTGCAAAGAACTCGCTTCAATATTTCTACGAAGACGAAGCCATCGAACAGCAAACCACGGTGCCATACGCGCACCAAGCCAACGGAACTGCTGAACGTGCGATTCGGACCATCGTCACAATTGGTCGCAGCATGCTCCATCATGCCAAGATGGACAAGCGCTTCTGGGCTGAAGCGGCAATGACAGCTGTCTATGTGAAGAACCGTCTGCCGTCACCCAAGATCTCGCAAAAGACACCGTTCGAGATTGTCTACAATTCCAAGCCAAGTGTCAAGCACATGCGCGTTTTCGGGTGCCAAGCATACATCTTGACCCCGAAGGAGAAACGACTCAAGTGGGATCCCAAGGCGCGTGCTGGATTGTTTTTAGGCTACGAAGAAGTGTCCAAGGCGTATCGAGTTTACGACATCGAGGCGGGGCAGGTGATGATCAGTCGCGATGTCAACTTCGATGAGTCGGCATTTGGACTTTCAATGCTGATCGCCGATGACGACGTTGATGGCCTGGACTTCAAATCGATCGATCTTGATGATGAGGATCCGCGTCCCAGATACTTCCAACAAACAGGAAAGCGCAAGGCCCAAACCAGTCACGAAGATGAAGATTCATGTATGCCCCGAGCAGTGCGCCAACGACCCGGATTGGAAAAATCAAGCGCGCCGGATGACCGCTCGTCACGTCGAGCCAATGCAGACGAAGAAAGGAAGTCGGAAGAGCAACATGACACACCGACTTCCCCCGCGTTTTGGCATACGAGTGCAAATGCTGTCGAAGCGACAATGGATTTGTCGGAGCCGTCGACATTTGAAGAAGCAGTGGTTGGCCCGGACCAAGTACACTGGCGCAAGGCAATTGGTGCGGAGCCCGATTCAATGAAGCTTCGCGGCGTCATCCGTGCGGCCAAGTTACCCAACGGACAAAGCGCCATTGACACAAAGTGGGTCTTCAAGATCAAGCGCAAGGCGGATGGGTCAATCGATAAATACAAGGCACGACTTGTGGCCAAGGGCTTTTGCCAAAAGTACAGCATTGACTACACGGAGACATTCTCGCCCTTGTTCAAGTATGTGACGCTGCGAATGGTCATCGCCATCGCTAAACACTTTGGATGGCCCCTCGACCAGCTTGATGTGATGACTGCGTTCCTGTATGGTTCCTGTATGGAGTGATGAAGGAGAAAGTGTTCTTCGCCGTTCCCGAAGGCGTCAAGATGGACGGTGATTTCGGCTGTCTCGAGTTGATCAAGGCGATCTACGGTCTCAAGCAAGCCTCACGTGTTTGGAACGAGACCTTCGACGAGTTCATACGCTCGATTGGTTTTCAAGCGCCAGTATTCGATCCGTGTCTCTACATCATGACTTCGGAAGACCATTGTCTTTTTGTGCTGGTCTACGTGGACGATGTCTTGGTGACTGGAAGCTCGCTCGAGCTGATTGCGCGCACCAAGAACGACCTCAAGACACGCTTCGAGATGACGGACAGCGGCAAGTGTGTGTTTGTCCTTGGTATCGAGCTATTGGATGGTGAAGATGGCAGCGTGACGATGTGTCAGCGCCGTTATGTCGACGATATTCTCAAGCGCTTTGGAATGGATGAGTGCAAGGCTGTGGCAAGTCCTGTGGACGTCAGCTCTCGACTGGTGTCGAGCCACTCTGCAAGCAAGGTCGATGTTCCGTTCCGTGAAGCAGTTGGTGCTTCTGACGACCGCAACGCGACCGGACATCGCCTATGCTGTTAGCTTTGTGTCGCGTTTCATGGAGAATCCTCAAGAAGAGCACTGGGTTGCGGTCAAGCGCATCTTTCACTACCTAAAAGGCACCAAGATGCATGGAATTTGCTACAAACCAAGTGCGAAGAGCGACTTCCGTGGATATTCGGATGCAGACTGGGCCGGTGACGTTGCTGATCGCAAGTCGACGTCTGGCTACGTCGTCATGGTACTTGGTGCGCCAGTGAGTCGGGGCAGCAAGAAACAACCAAGTGTTTCGTTGTCCACGAGTGAAGCTGAATACATCGCACTCAGCTTGGCGATTCAAGAGGGAAAGTGGATCCATCGTCTGCTTTGTGAGATCATGATGGCTGCCAACGAGTAAGGACCGGAGCTCGTCATACGTGAAGACAATCAGTCGTGTATCAAGATGACGAAGAACCCAGTCAACCACGGCCGCGCTAAGCATATCGACATCAAGTACCATCACATCCGCGATGAGGTCAAGCGCGGTGAAGTGAAGCTCGATTACTGCGAGACGACGGTGATGTTGGCGGACATCGTGACGAAGGGACTTCACGGGCCACGCCACAAGGAGATGACGGCGGCTCTCGGGATTTGCGCGTGTACGAATTGAGAGGGCGTGTTGAGGGTTACCGGTACAATACGAACTTAGCGCGTAGTTCTTACGGGATAGTTCTTAAGTCGTTAATCACCTCAGAGATGATTAGACGCGTAGGATGATTGGACGCGTGTAAATCAGGTTGATTAGATGCACCATGTGATTGGATGCAGTATAGGGTAGGCAGAGTTAAGATCTATGTATCAATCACTTTCGAATCCTCCTTCTGCCGAGCAAGTGTTCTCTGCTCCGCTCCTCAAGCTTCTTCGTCCCTCCCTCAGGTTTCTTCCGTTCTTCTCGTCACGTCTGTGCCATACCATCAACAATGGTGACAAGCAACATGATCAAGGACGCTCCGATCCCTTCCAAGCCGAATGGACCAAGTGTGTGTCGAGGATGCCAAGAAGGGAAAATGGTCCAAAAACTATTCTTAAGCAACCGTGCCAAGCGTACCTACAACACCTTCGAGATGCTTCACTTCGACATCTGCGGACCCATGGGAGAAAAGTCTCTGGGTGGCAGCAAGTATCTGCTGCTGATCGTGGATGAAGCCAGCGGGTGCATGAAAGGGTTCTGTCTGCATGCCAAGTCGGAGAGTGAAGAGTGCATCAAGAAGTGCATCACGAGGGTCCAGACGCAGTTCAACAAGAAGGTCAAGTTTGTGCGACACGATGGAGCGCGTGAGTTTGCAAAGAACTCGCTTCAATATTTCTACGAAGACGAAGCCATCGAACAGCAAACCACGGTGCCATACGCGCACCAAGCCAACGGAACTGCTGAACGTGCGATTCGGACCATCGTCACAATTGGTCGCAGCATGCTCCATCATGCCAAGATGGACAAGCGCTTCTGGGCTGAAGCGGCAATGACAGCTGTCTATGTGAAGAACCGTCTGCCGTCACCCAAGATCTCGCAAAAGACACCGTTCGAGATTGTCTACAATTCCAAGCCAAGTGCCAAGCACATGCGCGTTTTCGGGTGCCAAGCATACATCTTGACCCCGAAGGAGAAACGACCCAAGTGGGATCCCAAGGCGAGTGCTGGATTGTTTTTAGGCTACGAAGAAGTGTCCAAGGCGTATCGAGTTTACGACATCGAGGCGGGGCAGGTGATGATGCGTCGCGATGTCAACTTCGATGAGTCGGTATTTAAACTTTCAATGCTGATCGCCGATGACGACGTTGATGGCCTGGACTTCAAATCGATCGATCTTGATGATGAGGATCCGCGTCCCAGATACTTCCAACAAACAGGAAAGCGCAAGGCCCAACCCAGTCACGAAGATGAAGATTCATGTATGCCCCGAGCAGTGCGCCAACGACCCGGATTGGAAGAATCAAGCGCGCCGGATGACCGCTCGTCACGTCGAGCCAATGCAGACGAAGAAAGGAAGTCAGAAGAGCAACATGACACACCGACTTCCCCCGCGTAGTGGCATGCGAGTGCAAATGCTGTCGAAGCGACAATGGATTTGTCGGAGCCGTCGACATTTGAAGAAGCAGTGGGTGGCCCGGACCAAGTACACTGGCGCAAGGCAATTGGTGCGGAGCCCGATTCAATGAAGCTTCGCGGCGTCATCCGTGCGGCCGAGTTACCCAACGGACAAAGCGCCATTGACACAAAGTGGGTCTTCAAGATCAAGCGCAAGGCGGATGGGTCAATCGATAAATACAAGGCACGACTTGTGGCCAAGGGCTTTTGCCAAAAGTACAGCATTGACTACACGGAGACATTCTCGCCCTTGTTCAAGTATGTGACGCTGCGAATGGTCATCGCCATCGCTAAACACTTTGGATGGCCCCTCGACCAGCTTGATGTGATGACTGCGTTCCTGTATGGTTCCTGTATGGAGTGATGAAGGAGAAAGTTTTCTTCGCCGTTCCCGAAGGCGTCAAGATGGACGGTGATTTCGGCTGTCTCGAGTTGATCAAGGCGATCTACGGTCTCAAGCAAGCCTCACGTGTTTGGAACGAGACCTTCGACGAGTTCATACGCTCGATTGGTTTTCAAGCGCCAGTATTCGATCCGTGTCTCTACATCATGACTTCGGAAGACCATTGTCTTTTTGTGCTGGTCTACGTGGACGATGTCTTGGTGACTGGAAGCTCGCTCGAGCTGATTGCGCGCACCAAGAACGACCTCAAGACACGCTTCGAGATGACGGACAGCGGCAAGTGTGTGTTTGTCCTTGGTATCGAGCTATTGGATGGTGAAGATGGCAGCGTGACGATGTGTCAGCGCCGTTATGTCGACGATATTCTCAAGCGCTTTGGAATGGATGAGTGCAAGGCTGTGGCAAGTCCTGTGGACGTCAGCTCTCGACTGGTGTCGAGACACTCTGCAAGCAAGGTCGATGTTCCGTTCCGTGAAGCAGTTGGTGCTTTGACGACCGAAACGCGACCGGACATCGCCTATGCTGTTAGCTTTGTGTCGCGTTTCATGGAGAATCCTCAAGAAGAGCACTGGGTTGCGGTCAAGCGCATCTTTCACTACCTAAAAGGCACCAAGATGCATGGGATTTGCTACAAACCAAGTGCGAAGAGCGACTTCCGTGGATATTCGGATGCAGACTGGGCCGGTGACGTTGCTGATCGCAAGTCGACGTCTGGCTACGTCGTCATGGTACTTGGTGCGCCAGTGAGTCGGGGCAGCAAGAAACAACCAAGTGTTTCGTTGTCCACGAGTGAAGCTGAATACATCGCACTCAGCTTGGCGATTCAAGAGGGAAAGTGGATCCATCGTCTGCTTTGTGAGATCATGATGGCTGCCAACGAGTAAGGACCGGAGCTCGTCATACGTGAAGACAATCAGTCGTGTATCAAGATGACGAAGAACCCAGTCAACCACGGCCGCGCTAAGCATATCGACATCAAGTACCATCACATCCGCGATGAGGTCAAGCGCGGTGAAGTGAAGCTCGATTACTGCGAGACGACGGTGATGTTGGCGGACATCGTGACGAAGGGACTTCACGGGCCACGCCACAAGGAGATGACGGCGGCTCTCAGGATTTGCGCGTGTACGAATTGAGAGGGCGTGTTGAGGGTTACCGGTACAATACGAACTTAGCGCGTAGTTCTTACGGGATAGTTCTTAAGTCGTTAATCACCTCAGAGATGATTAGACGCGTAGGATGATTGGACGCGTGTAAATCAGGTTGATTAGATGCACCATGTGATTGGATGCAGTATAGGGTAGGCAGAGTTAAGATCTATGTATCAATCACTTTCGAATCCTCCTTCTGCCGAGCAAGTGTTCTCTGCTCCGCTCCTCAAGCTTCTTCGCTCCCTCAGGTTTCTTCCGTTCTTCTCGTCACGTCTGTGCCATACCATCAACAATGGTGACAAGCAACATGATCAAGGACGCTCCGATCCCTTCCAAGCCGAATGGACCAAGTGTGTGTCGAGGATGCCAAGAAGGGAAAATGGTCCAAAAACTATTCTTAAGCAACCGTGCCAAGCGTACCTACAACACCTTCGAGATGCTCCACTTCGACATCTGCGGACCCATGGGAGAAAAGTCTCTGGGTGGCAGCAAGTATCTGCTGCTGATCGTGGATGAAGCCAGCGGGTGCATGAAAGGGTTCTGTCTGCATGCCAAGTCGGAGAGTGAAGAGTGCATCAAGAAGTGCATCACGAGGGTCCAGACGCAGTTCAACAAGAAGGTCAAGTTTGTGCGACACGATGGAGCGCGTGAGTTTGCAAAGAACTCGCTTCAATATTTCTACGAAGACGAAGCCATCGAACAGCAAACCACGGTGCCATACGCGCACCAAGCCAACGGAACTGCTGAACGTGCGATTCGGACCATCGTCACAATTGGTCGCAGCATGCTCCATCATGCCAAGATGGACAAGCGCTTCTGGGCTGAAGCGGCAATGACAGCTGTCTATGTGAAGAACCGTCTGCCGTCACCCAAGATCTCGCAAAAGACACCGTTCGAGATTGTCTACAATTCCAAGCCAAGTGTCAAGCACATGCACGTTTTCGGGTGCCAAGCATACATCTTGACCCCGAAGGAGAAACGACCCAAGTGGGATCCCAAGGCGCGTGCTGGATTGTTTTTAGGCTACGAAGAAGTGTCCAAGACGTATCGAGTTTACGACATCGAGTCGGGGCAGGTGATGATGCGTCGCGATGTCAACTTCGATGAGTCGGTATTTAAACTTTCAATGCTGATCGCCGATGACGACGTTGATGGCCTGGACTTCAAATCGATCGATCTTGATGATGAGGATCCGCGTCCCAGATACTTCCAACAAACAGGAAAGCGCAAGGCCCAAACCAGTCACGAAGATGAAGATTCATGTATGCCCCGAGCAGTGCGCCAACGACCCGGATTGGAAGAATCAAGCGCGCCGGATGACCGCTCGTCACGTCGAGCCAATGCAGACGAAGAAAGGAAGTCAGAAGAGCAACATGACACACCGACTTCCCCCGCGTAGTGGCATGCGAGTGCAAATGCTGTCGAAGCGACAATGGATTTGTCGGAGCCGTCGACATTTGAAGAAGCAGTGGTTGGCCCGGACCAAGTACACTGGCGCAAGGCAATTGGTGCGGAGCCCGATTCAATGAAGCTTCGCGGCGTCATCCGTGCGGCCGAGTTACCCAACGGACAAAGCGCCATTGACACAAAGTGGGTCTTCAAGATCAAGCGCAAGGCGGATGGGTCAATCGATAAATACAAGGCACGACTTGTGGCCAAGGGCTTTTGCCAAAAGTACAGCATTGACTACACGGAGACATTCTCGCCCTTGTTCAAGTATGTGACGCTGCGAATGGTCATCGCCATCGCTAAACACTTTGGATGGCCCCTCGACCAGCTTGATGTGATGACTGCGTTCCTGTATGGTTCCTGTATGGAGTGATGAAGGAGAAAGTTTTCTTCGCCGTTCCCGAAGGCGTCAAGATGGACGGTGATTTCGGCTGTCTCGAGTTGATCAAGGCGATCTACGGTCTCAAGCAAGCCTCACGTGTTTGGAACGAGACCTTCGACGAGTTCATACGCTCGATTGGTTTTCAAGCGCCAGTATTCGATCCGTGTCTCTACATCATGACTTCGGAAGACCATTGTCTTTTTGTGCTGGTCTACGTGGACGATGTCTTGGTGACTGGAAGCTCGCTCGAGCTGATTGCGCGCACCAAGAACGACCTCAAGACACGCTTCGAGATGACGGACAGCGGCAAGTGTGTGTTTGTCCTTGGTATCGAGCTATTGGATGGTGAAGATGGCAGCGTGACGATGTGTCAGCGCCGTTATGTCGACGATATTCTCAAGCGCTTTGGAATGGATGAGTGCAAGGCTGTGGCAAGTCCTGTGGACGTCAGCTCTCGACTGGTGTCGAGACACTCTGCAAGCAAGGTCGATGTTCCGTTCCGTGAAGCAGTTGGTGCTTTGACGACCGAAACGCGACCGGACATCGCCTATGCTGTTAGCTTTGTGTCGCGTTTCATGGAGAATCCTCAAGAAGAGCACTGGGTTGCGGTCAAGCGCATCTTTCACTACCTAAAAGGCACCAAGATGCATGGGATTTGCTACAAACCAAGTGCGAAGAGCGACTTCCGTGGATATTCGGATGCAGACTGGGCCGGTGACGTTGCTGATCGCAAGTCGACGTCTGGCTACGTCGTCATGGTACTTGGTGCGCCAGTGAGTCGGGGCAGCAAGAAACAACCAAGTGTTTCGTTGTCCACGAGTGAAGCTGAATACATCGCACTCAGCTTGGCGATTCAAGAGGGAAAGTGGATCCATCGTCTGCTTTGTGAGATCATGATGGCTGCCAACGAGTAAGGACCGGAGCTCGTCATACGTGAAGACAATCAGTCGTGTATCAAGATGACGAAGAACCCAGTCAACCACGGCCGCGCTAAGCATATCGACATCAAGTACCATCACATCCGCGATGAGGTCAAGCGCGGTGAAGTGAAGCTCGATTACTGCGAGACGACGGTGATGTTGGCGGACATCGTGACGAAGGGACTTCACGGGCCACGCCACAAGGAGATGACGGCGGCTCTCGGGATTTGCGCGTGTACGAATTGAGAGGGCGTGTTGAGGGTTACCGGTACAATACGAACTTAGCGCGTAGTTCTTACGGGATAGTTCTTAAGTCGTTAATCACCTCAGAGATGATTAGACGCGTAGGATGATTGGACGCGTGTAAATCAGGTTGATTAGATGCACCATGTGATTGGATGCAGTATAGGGTAGGCAGAGTTAAGATCTATGTATCAATCACTTTCGAATCCTCCTTCTGCCGAGCAAGTGTTCTCTGCTCCGCTCCTCAAGCTTCTTCGCTCCCTCAGGTTTCTTCCGTTCTTCTCGTCACGTCTGTGCCATACCATCAACAATGGTGACAAGCAACATGATCAAGGACGCTCCGATCCCTTCCAAGCCGAATGGACCAAGTGTGTGTCGAGGATGCCAAGAAGGGAAAATGGTCCAAAAACTATTCTTAAGCAACCGTGCCAAGCGTACCTACAACACCTTCGAGATGCTCCACTTCGACATCTGCGGACCCATGGGAGAAAAGTCTCTGGGTGGCAGCAAGTATCTGCTGCTGATCGTGGATGAAGCCAGCGGGTGCATGAAATGGTTCTGTCTGCATGCCAAGTCGGAGAGTGAAGAGTGCATCAAGAAGTGCATCACGAGGGTCCAGACGCAGTTCAACAAGAAGGTCAAGTTTGTGCGACACGATGGAGCGCGTGAGTTTGCAAAGAACTCGCTTCAATATTTCTACGAAGACGAAGCCATCGAACAGCAAACCACGGTGCCATACGCGCACCAAGACAACGGAACTGCTGAACGTGCGATTCGGACCATCGTCACAATTGGTCGCAGCATGCTCCATCATGCCAAGATGGACAAGCGCTTCTGGGCTGAAGCGGCAATGACAGCTGTCTATGTGAAGAACCGTCTGCCGTCACCCAAGATCTCGCAAAAGACACCGTTCGAGATTGTCTACAATTCCAAGCCAAGTGCCAAGCACATGCACGTTTTCGGGTGCCAAGCATACATCTTGACCCCGAAGGAGAAACGACCCAAGTGGGATCCCAAGGCGAGTGCTGGATTGTTTTTAGGCTACGAAGAAGTGTCCAAGACGTATCGAGTTTACGACATCGATTCGGGGCAGGTGATGATGCGTCGCGATGTCAACTTCGATGAGTCGGTATTTAAACTTTCAATGCTGATCGCCGATGACGACGTTGATGGCCTGGACTTCAAATCGATCGATCTTGATGATGAGGATCCGCGTCCCAGATACTTCCAACAAACAGGAAAGCGCAAGGCCCAAACCAGTCACGAAGATGAAGATTCATGTATGCCCCGAGCAGTGCGCCAACGACCCGGATTGGAAAAATCAAGCGCGCCGGATGACCGCTCGTCACGTCGAGCCAATGCAGACGAAGAAAGGAAGTCAGAAGAGCAACATGACACACCGACTTCCCCCGCGTAGTGGCATGCGAGTGCAAATGCTGTCGAAGCGACAATGGATTTGTCGGAGCCGTCGACATTTGAAGAAGCAGTGGGTGGCCCGGACCAAGTACACTGGCGCAAGGCAATTGGTGCGGAGCCCGATTCAATGAAGCTTCGCGGCGTCATCCGTGCGGCCGAGTTACCCAACGGACAAAGCGCCATTGACACAAAGTGGGTCTTCAAGATCAAGCGCAAGGCGGATGGGTCAATCGATAAATACAAGGCACGACTTGTGGCCAAGGGCTTTTGCCAAAAGTACAGCATTGACTACACGGAGACATTCTCGCCCTTGTTCAAGTATGTGACGCTGCGAATGGTCATCGCCATCGCTAAACACTTTGGATGGCCCCTCGACCAGCTTGATGTGATGACTGCGTTCCTGTATGGTTCCTGTATGGAGTGATGAAGGAGAAAGTTTTCTTCGCCGTTCCCGAAGGCGTCAAGATGGACGGTGATTTCGGCTGTCTCGAGTTGATCAAGGCGATCTACGGTCTCAAGCAAGCCTCACGTGTTTGGAACGAGACCTTCGACGAGTTCATACGCTCGATTGGTTTTCAAGCGCCAGTATTCGATCCGTGTCTCTACATCATGACTTCGGAAGACCATTGTCTTTTTGTGCTGGTCTACGTGGACGATGTCTTGGTGACTGGAAGCTCGCTCGAGCTGATTGCGCGCACCAAGAACGACCTCAAGACACGCTTCGAGATGACGGACAGCGGCAAGTGTGTGTTTGTCCTTGGTATCGAGCTATTGGATGGTGAAGATGGCAGCGTGACGATGTGTCAGCGCCGTTATGTCGACGATATTCTCAAGCGCTTTGGAATGGATGAGTGCAAGGCTGTGGCAAGTCCTGTGGACGTCAGCTCTCGACTGGTGTCGAGACACTCTGCAAGCAAGGTCGATGTTCCGTTCCGTGAAGCAGTTGGTGCTTTGACGACCGAAACGCGACCGGACATCGCCTATGCTGTTAGCTTTGTGTCGCGTTTCATGGAGAATCCTCAAGAAGAGCACTGGGTTGCGGTCAAGCGCATCTTTCACTACCTAAAAGGCACCAAGATGCATGGGATTTGCTACAAACCAAGTGCGAAGAGCGACTTCCGTGGATATTCGGATGCAGACTGGGCCGGTGACGTTGCTGATCGCAAGTCGACGTCTGGCTACGTCGTCATGGTACTTGGTGCGCCAGTGAGTCGGGGCAGCAAGAAACAACCAAGTGTTTCGTTGTCCACGAGTGAAGCTGAATACATCGCACTCAGCTTGGCGATTCAAGAGGGAAAGTGGATCCATCGTCTGCTTTGTGAGATCATGATGGCTGCCAACGAGTAAGGACCGGAGCTCGTCATACGTGAAGACAATCAGTCGTGTATCAAGATGACGAAGAACCCAGTCAACCACGGCCGCGCCAAGAATATCGACATCAAGTACCATCACATCCGCGATGAGGTCAAGCGCGGTGAAGTGAAGCTCGATTACTGCGAGACGACGGTGATGTTGGCGGACATCGTGACGAAGGGACTTCACGGGCCACGCCACAAGGAGATGACGGCGGCTCTCGGGATTTGCGCGTGTACGAATTGAGAGGGCGTGTTGAGGGTTACCGGTACAATACGAACTTAGCGCGTAGTTCTTACGGGATAGTTCTTAAGTCGTTAATCACCTCAGAGATGATTAGACGCGTAGGATGATTGGACGCGTGTAAATCAGGTTGATTAGATGCACCATGTGATTGGATGCAGTATAGGGTAGGCAGAGTTAAGATCTATGTATCAATCACTTTCGAATCCTCCTTCTGCCGAGCAAGTGTTCTCTGCTCCGCTCCTCAAGCTTCTTCGCTCCCTCAGGTTTCTTCCGTTCTTCTCGTCACGTCTGTGCCATACCATCAACAATGGTGACAAGCAACATGATCAAGGACGCTCCGATCCCTTCCAAGCCGAATGGACCAAGTGTGTGTCGAGGATGCCAAGAAGGGAAAATGGTCCAAAAACTATTCTTAAGCAACCGTGCCAAGCGTACCTACAACACCTTCGAGATGCTCCACTTCGACATCTGCGGACCCATGGGAGAAAAGTCTCTGGGTGGCAGCAAGTATCTGCTGCTGATCGTGGATGAAGCCAGCGGGTGCATGAAAGGGTTCTGTCTGCATGCCAAGTCGGAGAGTGAAGAGTGCATCAAGAAGTGCATCACGAGGGTCCAGACGCAGTTCAACAAGAAGGTCAAGTTTGTGCGACACGATGGAGCGCGTGAGTTTGCAAAGAACTCGCTTCAATATTTCTACGAAGACGAAGCCATCGAAC
This sequence comes from Hyaloperonospora brassicae, assembly GCA_947650285.1. Lineage (NCBI taxonomy): Eukaryota > Oomycota > Peronosporomycetes > Peronosporales > Peronosporaceae > Hyaloperonospora > Hyaloperonospora brassicae. The sequence goes on from CANTFL010001457.1 coordinate 47,639, forward strand.
AGCAAACCACGGTGCCATACGCGCACCAAGCCAACGGAACTGCTGAACGTGCGATTCGGACCATCGTCACAATTGGTCGCAGCATGCTCCATCATGCCAAGATGGACAAGCGCTTCTGGGCTGAAGCGGCAATGACAGCTGTCTATGTGAAGAACCGTCTGCCGTCACCCAAGATCTCGCAAAAGACACCGTTCGAGATTGTCTACAATTCCAAGCCAAGTGTCAAGCACATGCGCGTTTTCGGGTGCCAAGCATACATCTTGACCCCGAAGGAGAAACGACCCAAGTGGGATCCCAAGGCGAGTGCTGGATTGTTTTTAGGCTACGAAGAAGTGTCCAAGACGTATCGAGTTTACGACATCGAGGCGGGGCAGGTGATGATGCGTCGCGATGTCAACTTCGATGAGTCGGTATTTAAACTTTCAATGCTGATCGCCGATGACGACGTTGATGGCCTGGACTTCAAATCGATCGATCTTGATGATGAGGATCCGCGTCCCAGATACTTCCAACAAACAGGAAAGCGCAAGGCCCAAACCAGTCACGAAGATGAAGATTCATGTATGCCCCGAGCAGTGCGCCAACGACCCGGATTGGAAGAATCAAGCGCGCCGGATGACCGCTCGTCACGTCGAGCCAATGCAGACGAAGAAAGGAAGTCAGAAGAGCAACATGACACACCGACTTCCCCCGCGTAGTGGCATGCGAGTGCAAATGCTGTCGAAGCGACAATGGATTTGTCGGAGCCGTCGACATTTGAAGAAGCAGTGGTTGGCCCGGACCAAGTACACTGGCGCAAGGCAATTGGTGCGGAGCCCGATTCAATGAAGCTTCGCGGCGTCATCCGTGCGGCCGAGTTACCCAACGGACAAAGCGCCATTGACACAAAGTGGGTCTTCAAGATCAAGCGCAAGGCGGATGGGTCAATCGATAAATACAAGGCACGACTTGTGGCCAAGGGCTTTTGCCAAAAGTACAGCATTGACTACACGGAGACATTCTCGCCCTTGTTCAAGTATGTGACGCTGCGAA